>JAMKYM010000437.1:1200000-1800000 GCA_026541065.1 Canavalia ensiformis
TAATCTTAATAATATGACTTAAATTAACACATGTTAGATTTGAATGCTTGGTCCTGCTTCTAGCAACAAGACCTCTCATCTTTTGTAAAAGATGTTTCAAATGATCACTCTTTCTTAACATGTGTGTGGTCATGTTCACATCATGTATACCTCATCCTTTCTTATTATTTAATTTAAATCTAAAAATTGTTTTTTTATAATAAGTAAGATATATTTTATATACTATTTTTTAAAATTTTAAAATATATGTTTTTAAAAATTAGTTATTGAAAATATGTTTATATTTGTATCAATAATATTTTAAAAACTAAGTTTTAAAAATAAATTTCATAGATTCTAAAAATTAAGAAAGTGTTTGATTTTATTTGAATTTTTATTTTGTAAAATTATTTTTATAAAAATAAAGAAAATAATAAAAGATAAAGTAATATATGAAAAAATATAAAAAATCAAAAATCAAAATCTCTTAAATTTGTTTTTATTTTTTATTTTTAAAAATTAAAAATTAAAAATTATATTTTAAAACTTTTTAAAATTTTACTTATCGAACAAGTGTTTTAATTTTTAACTTTTTAAAATATTTTAAAAATAAGAAAATCAAACCTTAATTTTAAGAAATATATTTCAAAAATGATTTCCAAAATTATATTTATATACTTATATAATAAGGGCATTTATGAAAATAATTTTAAAAAAAATAAAAGATGATATGTTTAATAAATAAAAAACAGATATGAAAAAAGATGGGGTAAATAGTAATTCTCATAAACTACAATATCCTGGTTGGATAAACTTAAGACCCATTATTTTTCCATCCCCAATTTTTTTAATTACATCCTTGTCTTTCTTTTAAAAAAATGGTTTTTTAAAATTCTTTTTCCTCATCAGAAATGTACTTACATTTTTTTCATATTTTAAAACTAATTTTTGAAAATTATTTTTATAGTTTTGAAAGTTATTTTTGTCACAACTCTCCAAATTATCTACATTCCTTTTTACCTTTCTCGTCTAAAGTACATTATTTAACAATAATCGTGTCATCAAAATGTACCAAGGTCCACGTTCAACATTGGACTAAACAATTAACTACATCCCCACATGTGCGCGCACGCACACACACACACACATATATATATATATATATTGTTGTTGTTAATTGTACAAGTTCACACACCTCCAAAATATAAATAATCTAGAGAACTATAACAAGATGATATAGTAAGATATAAAATAAGGAAATTACATATAGAAATCAAATAGAAGTTAAACCACTCTATCTAGATGCAAGCCTCACGATTATAGAAAACCTCTACATCTAAAGCCCACCCTTAGTAGGGAGAAGTTATCCATTATCCTACTAATAATGAAAAATGTTTGAAGCCTCAAAGAGGTCATCACTTGCATCATCCTCATCGTTGTCATCTTCTCCTCCATCTATATCCTCTATTCCATTATCATACCCTCTCTCCGAAGGTCTTGGGTGTGTATGAAAAAGACTTGGTTCACCGTGGTGAGGAACAATTTACGAAAGTTGCTGTAATGTTGGTTTCCTTGCAATTTGACATAAATGGGGTATTCCAAAAGAAGTAAGAGTAGGTGGTACTGCATGAACTCCAAGAATGTCCACTGAAGCAGAAGGTAGTCCATGATGTGAAGGAGTGTCCCCCGATGATGTAGATAAAGGTGGTGGAATCGTTCAACGGTATATCTGCCGAGGAATAGGTACAATGATGTTTGCAGACATAATCATAGAAACTCGCAACGGAGGATGTATCGGAGAAAATGCATCGATCATCCAGATCATTATCTTACTTCTAAATGTACTTCTATAATGACTCCCAACGTTGGGTGGATGTCAAACCCACTCCCCATTCTCTTCGTCAACGTCAATCTCTACATCAAGATGAGGACGGTCTATCATGTAATCTCAATAGTGTGACAGGATAACATACAATAAAGTAGAATAATAAGGGAGTGAGACATTTCATTTAAATAAGAGGTATTAAGAAGTAGTATAATATAGTAATAAACATAAACAATACAATCTATTAAATATTAAATACAATGAACCATCGTGATATGTATTGTAGTAATGTAATTTAATATCTACCATTCTATCTTAAGTTTCTAAGACGATCAACTCAAGATTAGACTAAGACTTAATATGTCCCATTCTAGATTAAATCTCACTAATCTAGAATTACTTATCCCTATAATATGCATGAAGCATGTGAGCCCAAATCACTATTTCTTTATTAGAATAATGGGGGTATCGAAACCCAATTTTAGATCACAACGTGCCTTTGAAAATAGTAAAATCATCATTATCATCATTTTGCAATATTACGAAATTTCTCAACCGTTAATGATAGTCTTTATGGTCTTGCCAAGGTGGCTAAGTCTGACCAGAGCAGTATCGGTTACAAGGAGCTACCCTAGGTCATTGGAAGGCTCAAATTTAGCTTACATATCCCCTAGGCTTGGAAGTTCCAATGATCATGAACTCTGATCTACTTCCATGTGAACTGACCCTTAGATTTCCAAACTCTCTTTTATAGAAGGGCTCACAGATTATCCATGTTACAATTTACAAAAACACTTTTATGCACATAATGCATGCTAATTACTTATTCTAATTTTTATTTCTATCTTACTTGAAGGCATCGCCTTCTTCTCAAGGTTTAAGATCTTATAGTCTCCAATCAATTATTTTATTATACAACTCAATAATTTTTTAACATTTAATTGGGTACTTTCTAATAAATCAAACAAGGTTTACCTCATATAAATATTTCATTACTCCAATAATTTATATAATACATTTCTTAAAACTTAAACCAATAATTTTATCAAAATTATTTTTAAAAGTCTAAAATTAAATTATTATTAATAATTTTATTTTTTTCTAATTTATTAGGAAATTGTTTAGAAAGAATAAAAATTAATTATTTTCGCTCTATCTAGTCATAGGATAATTTAGCAAGTTAACTTATAACAATTTTATAAATTAATTACTAATATATATTACTCTAATATTTTCATATTTTATCCTCTTATATATTACTAATTTTATTTTACTAATATATATATATATATATATATATATATATAAATTAAACGCTAACTATATTTTTTTATACATTAAAAATATATTGGAGGAAAAAGTAATAACTATTATAAGGTATTAGATTTTGAATATTTTTATAAAATAATAAATAATTTTGTTTTTACTAAACTTTTTAATTGAATACTTCCTTATATTTACTATATGAAAATATATTTATATAATTTAAAAGCTATTAAATGAGGTTCTCTTTTAAAATCTTTTTCTAAGAGCTTCATGTTTAAGTATTATAACTCTTATAATTTATATAAAATAATACAACTTTATAATAACTACAAAAATTTATGGATCTAGTTCACAAATATATATTACTGAGCACCTAAAATTTTATATCCACAATCTTACCTATAGGTGAGAATAACGCAAATAAAATTAACAGTTTTAGTATACTATTTTTTTAATATGCTATCTCACATTAATTTAGATAATTTATCAATTTAATCCCTAACCAGTTTAATTACCAATTAATAACCATACAAAATTTCATCCAAATTTAAATTTAAATTTAATCAAATATAAATTTTAAACTATCACATAATTAGTAAAATTTTATTTTAGAGTAAAAAAAATCTAAAACTACTCTTATAAACAAATAAATTTCATTCAAAATTAAATTCAAATATAATTAAACATAAATTTTAAATTTATCAAACAATTAATAAATTTTATTATAATATAAAGGAGCTCTAGAACTACTCATATACTTTACTTGAGTCTCTCCTTAATTGGAATTGAAAATCGGTAAAATCTTTAATTTTCTGCCGAGTTTTTCATGCTTCTGTTGCTGCTCTATGTGCCTTATGCTTTGCCAAAATACAGCAAGAGTGATTGTTGCTTTCCGAAGGTATCCAAATGCACAATTCTCTCTTTGATTATATTTATAAACAGTGTGGATATGTGCATGTGGTGACTTTGCTCATTAGGTGGTAACATTCATTAGGTGGTAACATGCATGCTATCATCGAATTCCCTTTTTTTAAAATGGATATTATAATTTTTTAAACATATTTTCAATAATTAAAGTCCTATATGAGATACTTTTTAAATTCAAAAATTTTATAAACAAAAACTTATTTTAATTTAAAATTTTAAAAGCTTGTTGCAAAAATGAGTCAATTCATTTTATTTTATCATTTTACTATGAATCAATTATAAATAATAAAAATATTTAAAAATTAAGAAAATATAATAATAATAAATCTTATATATGAAAAGTAACTACACTTATTTTCATCTAAAACTTTACAGCATTAATCAATTACAATAGAATGGGTAATCGATTATAAAAAAATATTATGATTACTTCTATATAAAATAATGGTTAATTTAGTTATATAACTAATTAGGTAATTGAACACGATCTTAGCATTAATCAATTACAATAGAATGGGTAATCGATTATAAGAAAATGTTATGATTACTTCTATATAAAATAATGGTTAACTTAGTTATATAACTAATTAGGTAATTGAACACGATCTTTATTAATTGAATTTTAAGATGTATATAGATGTATATGTTGTAACAAATTTAAAGGATGTCAAATAAAGAGGATATACAAAAATAAAATAATCATTGGTATATATTTCATTCTTTTTTATTAGTATAAAATGGTAAATTTTACAGTTTTCATGGATATGTAAAATTTTTCTTTGTTTTTTTTTTCATTTTAATTTTTTTTAAATATATATTAAATTTCACATTTTTTAAAAGAAATCTCTTCATTAACTGAGAGGATTTCTCCTTGTAAAATTATATATATATATATATATTAAATTTCATCTTTAATTTTATTCACTTGGACAAACTATTGTATAACTCACTTTTAATCAAGCTTATGAGCCTGAATGTTTACACGACCCAACATTTCAAATTCTGTTTCTTGAAGCAAAAGTAAATCTTGAAAGGGAAAATAAATCGGATACGCTCAGCCGAGTATTCTCCGCATGTGTAACCGTTTTCCATAATAAACAAAAAGTTACTAAATTATGAAAAAGAGGTCAAATTTGATGCTAAGGAGCATAATCAATGATCCATACGCTGAATGATCTTACTGAGAACCTGTTTGGATACCCATCGCATTCCTTAGTGCAGGATTTAAGACAAAGTTAAACGGAGGTTTTCTGAAGCCAAAAATACCTGCTTTAGCTCAACCGAGATCAACAATGCAAAAATATTATTATGTTTGATTTTTAGTTGTGTGCAGTGGGGAATAATTTTTGCAGAAGTGAAAATAAATCATTTCAATCCAACATATATAGTAAAACAAAATAATTATCATACATATCAAAATTGCATTATATATATTTCCATCTTATTTTTGATAATACAATCTTCTTTATATTTTTAAAAAAATAATAAAATTATCAGCTGTTAAATCTAAAATATAAATAAATATAAATTATTTTTATACGTAAATTAATCATTACTCTATCATAAATCATGCATCATTCATTTTTAATCATTGATTCTTCAACAAAACTAGCTCAACTATAAACATGCTAAAAAAGGGCTGTTTAAACATGATTTCCTAGTTTATTCACAAAAATGCATACATGCTCCAACATTAACATGTCATGTTGACAACACATGTTGACCAGAAAATAAAGGGGGGAAAAAATCATACGGGTCTCTTCACCAAAGGTTTTTGGTACATAAATTTTATGAAGTGAGGAATGAGGATGCTTCACTCCAAGACAAAAAAGTTTCCAAACTAAAAGAACAGTTGCAAAAACCATATCTGCCACTCCCAAGACGAACAGTAGCAGTAACTAAGCATAGCAGTTGCATCTTTTCTCAATAGAGTGAATTTGAATTCAATAAAAAATCTCATTGGGTTGTTGAACTCTTCACCCAGCTCTTCACTAGTAAAAGAGTTGTCTCCTGTATCAGAGGAACCAAAGTCAATGGTTGATTCATTTATATAATTTCAATAAAGAAAATTGTTGAATAAACAACTAAAGTCAGGTTGTACATGATATTGACAAGCATTCCTATATGATGTTGCAGGACTAATACAAGCAAATTACGATATAATGGAGTATTACTAGAACTATCATTATATAAAGCATTCGGTCAAATTTACTAAACAATCTAATAACAATAGCATGTTCGGGGAAATCAATTCTACTTATGCAAGATTATGCCACCTATGTCGAAGGGTTCAAGCTCCTAAATAAAAGCAGATAAAATGAAGCAACTGCAAGCTACAATCAGAATGGGGACTACAAACAAAGCAAAGAATAAAACTCCCCAAAACTAACATAGACATACTTTTCAGTACATCAGGGATGTGACTAATGGCTTTATAGAAGTTCAGCTTAGCTCAAATTCAAAGTTCAACAATACCAAGATCAATTATCAATAATAACTGATTAGAATTCAAATACCAAGTGTTCAAGTTCTATAGGCTTGGCTAGACCTTGGTTAATTTATATAAATAAATAAAAACTTTCATCAATAAAAGATTTTCAGAACATTGATTTGGTTCTTGAAATATTAGCAGCATGAAATTGGTTCCGAAATGATGACTTTTGGTTACTGCATGACAACTGGTAAACAGCAACTTTTGGATTATTTTGATGTAAAAAAAGTAACATTTGAGTACCAAAATGGGGGTTATCTATACAAGTTTTCTTAATATAATTTAATATTTCAAACTTGTAATAGACTAAACCTCTATAATTGAAGTCTATGATTGGAGCCTTATATTCATTTTTTTTCAGATAATTCTTTACTAATGGCCATTAAGCTTTATTAAATTACAGGGACACATTTGAAAACACAAAAACTATAGGGATCTATTAGACAAATGGCAATTGAATAGGTGCCTATAGTTTACCTAAGCTTTCAATAGATCCTTATAGTTTAGTAAAGGTTGATGATCCATGGTGAGTGAAGACTTTATTTGAATAGGGGCCCAATTATAAAAAACTTTAAATTATTAGGACCTTTCTGAAAATTCAATGAAACTACGGGACTTACAAAAGAAATTTAACCAAACAAAAAATCTCAAAATTAAAATAACTACTAGAATGGGGCTATAGCTTGATAAAACTAGATTTGAGTTGCCTCAAGCATATCTACTTCATTAAAATTCTCATAATACGCAATATTTACTCATCAAACAAGGGAACAAATTGTGGCCTTGTTCTGATTCGCAAGAATCACAGATTTCACATATGTATCAAATTTAGAATAACTAGTAAAATGAGCTAATAATACTTACAACTGAAACTGACTTTTGCAGGATGGAATCATAACTTAGTGGATTAACTAACTATCATTTACAGAATCTGACATCTTTGAAGCTTTAGGTCTTCTGTACCACAATATTGCAAACCATAGAGTCCTCAACAGAACCCCATTTGTAAAGTGAGGAATAATTATACGTCCCCAGTAAGGGTAATATGGACCTGGCAATTTGATCAATGTGAAAACAATTGCAACGGCAATTAAATGCCACGGAACTTCTGCATCCTGAAAACCAGACCAAGCATAAGCTATATAGTAAAAGAGAAATCAAACAAGACATAAGCTACACTAATAGTAAATGGGGGAGGGGGAATCAGCAGATTGAGTTTCTTATTTCTTTTTCAAATATTATAACCAATAAAAATGATCTCAAAATATATTAACATCAACATAAGTCCCTAAAAGACCTGTCTCTGTAAAATAAGAAAAGCATCTAGTTGTCAAAGTATATCATCAAATTCAACATAATTTATACATGCATTTCAATCATATTCAACGGTTCAAAATTAGTTTCATTATAATCAATTTTACTCAACTTTAAATCAAACAAGCACTAAATAATAGCTGGATGCCTAAATTGAAATTTGGAAATAAATGAGCATCTAAGATAGTCATCATATTTTGTTAATCCACTGTCAAACATCTGTAAAGAAAATTAATCAAATGGGGTAAGACTAACTACATGTTCCATTGTTAGCAATTCAACAATGGAGGCGATTCGACTGTTTAAATCTTTTACAACATGAACGAAAGAAAACATGTCCGTTTCTACTTCAAAAGAAACATGGTCCATTGTTAGCATCATGACTTTTTCTTTTGAATGTTGCAAAAGTAATTATTAAAAAACCAAAAGCTTAATGCTATATCGAACTAATTTATCTGATAAATGGATTATAAAATGACACATAACTAATGATATTACCCTTAGACGTGGAGATATCTCCAAGGCAGTCTCTTTAAGGATCCCAGTAACAGCTACTCCAAAGAGAACTGGAATAGGAACAAGAACTAACTTCCTTTCATGCGCACAGTACGATAACTCACTGAGGGAGGTAACTGCAAATAGAGGTACAGATAGGTACTTGACAACAAACAAAATAAGATCAAGAATAAGTTGAATGAAGTTGTCCAGAGCTTTGTTCCACGGGAATTTCTTCACTGGCTCGGGAGAACTGTCCCAAAGCTTTTGCACTTTGACTATTAATTGGTCCAGCTTCATCTTCCCATGATCATCTGACTGCTGCGCGTCCATATTCATAGCACAAGAGATCTTAGTCCCTGTCTTCTGAGATGCACAAAATGGTTTAACACTTAAGCAGCAACTGTGCTTCTTAACAAAACATGATGTACCCTGCCACAACAAAAAGAGGAATTTTTAACTGATGAAGCCAGTAACCAGACCTAAATGGTCTGGTCTAGTGTACTCAGGAAAACCCCTTTTTCAAACCGCATTAAAGTAGTAGTCAGGATTGAAAACTCCTAAACAAACGATAACTGGCAATTTTCATATTGAGTAATGCCAATACACAAACACAGATTTCCTGAGCACCCCTACCTCCCAAAAATAAATAAATGAAAAAAAAAATGAAAATACATCTTTTAAAAATCCTGAACTATCACCCTTTTTCCCAAAAATAAATGATAACTGGCAATTTCCAGATTGAGTAATGGTAATACACAACTACAAATTCTCTGGCCCCAAAAGATAAATAAGTAAACAAAGGCATTTGACTACTGCAAACTGCTTTGACACACTGCACAAATTTGAGAAATTTGACAGTGAAGAACACGGACTGTTTTTTTTTTTTTTGTATTTTAAAAAATACCTGAATTAGCATTTACCTCTCAGCTTACAACAGAATATGAACAATACTGGTGGAAAAGAAACAAATTATATATTGAAACAATTAGGTGCCAAGAATGAGAAAGTAAGAACATTGTAAAAAGAAAATCTTGAAAAGGATGAGAAGAATACCTTGAATCCCAGAAATGGAGGTTCGATTGTGACGGTGCTGTAGAGGGTCAAGGGTTGGAAAACGGAAGCAGTAGCAGATAGAAGGTGAGACATTTTAATGGAGTCTAAAGATAAAAACTTGAAACCAAATTCTAATACCCTTTGAGAAAAGGATTGCAATTCAACAAGTGGGTTTCGGGGAGGTGGCAACTATGATAGCATGATGGACGAGGCAACTAGCCTAGGTGCAGTGCAAACCGGAGTAACATACGCGCTATTAGTTTAGGTTTGTTCTGGTGAGAACATAGAGAGCAGAGATAATGTCTGTGCAACCGTTTGTTTATATGTTATGCTTTTAATATTTAATCACAATAGTTTTTGAATAAATGTGGCGAAGTGATTATGTATATCTCAAAAATATATTGAAAAATAATTTTTTTATTGATTTATAGTATATTGGAAGATGATTCGTTGCGAATGATATTTGTGATGTAGTATGTATATTTTTTTAATGTATTTAATAATACAAATTGTTAAATTTTTGTCATGTTGGAAAATATATTTTTTATTGATTTGTAATTTATTAGATGATGATTCATTGCAAACGATATTTGTAATGTAGTATATATATTTTTTTAACGTACTTAATAATATAAATTATCAAATTTTTGTATTCGTGTATAAAAGAATTTGAAAACAGAATTTGATGTTACATACGGATAAACAACAATAGTGTAATTGTTTGCTAGTTATGTATAGTAAAAATCGATTTTCTGGAAAGCGAAAATAATTTCAAAGTCACTCAACTTGCCTCATGTATCGTGTTAATTCAATAGTGGGCCATTGGTTTTGTAAATTGAGTATGCTAACGACAAAATAAATAGACACTTAATAGGATTGTACACAGTAATTTGGTATTGGTAATTGTTGGATACAAACACAATATTTAAACTCAATTCCATTGGATTCAATTAAATTTTCAGAAAAATTATATTTTATCTTTTTTATTTTTATGAATTCTATTTACTGATATATTTTTAAATAAAGTATATATCAACTATATTTTTAGATTAAAAATATAAAATAGAGATGAAAATTTTCAAAAATAAAAATTTTAATTATAAAGATATATTTTAAAAAAATATGAAAATTTAATATTATTATTTAACTATTATTATAATTTTTGAATTGTTTGGGATGAAAGTAAAACGAGTATTTATATTTTTAAATCTTATCTTATATTTATAAAGTTAATTTAATTTTTAAACTTAACTAAAACTGATTTTTCTGTCAATGTTGGGACGGAATTTGATAGGTACGTGTAGGTTTAAATTTTATTATCATTTCTAATAGGTGCTCTAAAACTCAAGTGAACCAACCACCTTTTATAATTATCAACTCTTAACAATGCAACATATAATTATATATGAAACAAAAAAAGATTTTCGATTAATATATATATATATATATATATATATATATATATATATATATATAAAAGCCTACATAACTTGGTATTTTCTTTTGCTTCTAAATATTGTCATTTTATGACATGTTTTATTTAGTTTTATTTGAAAAATAAAATAAAATCATTTGCTGTCATTTGTTATCAAAACTATTGTGAGATAAGAGATTTTAAAAAATTAATTTTACTTCTACTATTTCGTCTCCTATATGGATAATAAGGGGTGTTGTTCCTTCACACATTTCTGATATGAGATTCATATTCCAGAGTAGCACGTTGAAATTATTGCTTCATCAATTTTATTTGAACTTCTAGATTGTTTTTTTACCAATTTTACAGTCGTATTAAGGCCAGGTTTGAATTAATTTTTAACTTACGGAAACTTTTCAATTGTGAAACGCAATTGTTAAAACATTTTTACGACAAGTATGCTAAGATTTGTTAAACTTATGTGCTTACAAAGAAATTAAGTGAGGAAACTTCTGGAAAAGTTATGCTGTATAAGTTAAATTTAATACATATATGATAAATTTGATTTAACTTTTATTTTTTCTGTAAATACTTATTGAAAAATTATTCAAATTGCCTCTAATAATAATTATTACTCTCTTTTATAGTGTTGTTTGAAGGAGTAAATATTAATAGTACTCTTAATTTTTTTTAAAGTTTGGTAGTTTTATCTCATTTACATAATTCTCATAACTGCTAGAATTGTTCTATTTTGAATCTTGATATGAATGAGTTTATTTTAAATGACCATAACTTAAGCTAGGGAATTGTGGTGTTCTTTCGCTTGTGTTGAAAATATGTACTATGATAGAATTTCAAATTTAAAGGATGTTTAATTATTCCCAATTAATTTCATTTTTATATTTTAAACCCACTTTTAAAATCTTTCTTAAAATCAATTATATAAAAATCAATTTTATTAAATTCTAATACTGGAAATCAAATTGAAACAAATATCTCAGGAGGAAAAACTTGAGATGGAGATTTCATAGTCCACTAAAATATTGACATTACAGAATGACCAAAACCCATCCCTGAGAAACTACAGGCCACCACCATCAATGGCTTATTCTAACATTCCAGACCAAGAAAAAGAAAACTGAGGAAGAAATTGAATATGCTTTAGCATCCCTTCAGACTATGATGAATTCCCTTTTAAAATCTAGAAGAATTTCAAAATGCAACCTAGAGAATGAAAATACATAATTTGAAAATATTTCTTCTAGTCCATTGAGTAGTGTGGTCGCACTGTGATTACACAATATTGGAGCTCTAGCTGAGAGATTGATTCTGCACCACTATTAGTTGCATAAGTTAATAGAAGTAAAGATGAAAATAACCCATTTCTGAGTTTACACGAAAGAATAGACGCCAAGGAAAAATACGCTCAAGGAACATCTTTGGCTTATCCTTGTTGGATAAGATAATTGCTCTAAGGAAACGAAATGCAGGAAATGAAGCCCCAAATTTTCTAGAAATCCCATTATCAAATTAAGGTTTTGTAAAGCATGACCTGAAGCTACTTTCACTAAATTATCAATCTACAATAACACATCAACATGCTTAGAATCATGCCAACAATAATATCATAATATAATTAAATACATAACATTTTGTTACAGTTCTCCAGATTACCTACATTCTTTCTTATTAGTTATATTAACTAGGAATAGAAGTAGATCAAGCTGAGCTAGACTTTAAGTGTTCAAGTCTAGCATGTTTAAAAAATTTAAGGCCAGAACCTGACCTGTTACCTGGTAAAGGCTTCTTTTTTTTTTTTTTTTTGTCAAGGTCTGACTTGATTTAAAATTTATAAGGCCTACAAGCTTGTTTAAAAGCCTATATTACAAAAAATGTCAATAAATAGACTTAAAGTCTATATAAATAATTGATTAAAAAGGTTTGCAAACTTAAAACCTACAAGATAAAAAGATTATTAAATAAACTTAAAACATATATATATATTATATAAATAAAATATAAAATAAATATTATATAAATATAATATATCAAAATAAATATAAATATATAATATATAAATATAAATAGACCCCTGAATAGGTTAAATAAACTTTTTTATAAGTTTAGATCTGACTTGTTTATCTGAAAAGACTTTTTAATAAGTCTGAGTCTATCTATTTATTAAACAAACCGAGTCAAACTAGGCTTTAAACAAGCCGAACCGTAGGCTCCTGTCGGACGACCTTGTTTACTTCCATCTCTAATATTAACGTACTATTTCGCAATAATTGTATCAAGATCCAATTTACTCATTGGACTAAATAGCTAACCACATTTGCACATGCACACATGTATAAACATATACATTACCTTTAATTCATACAAGTTTCCATACACTGCTGGAATGTAAATAATCTAGGAAACTATAATAGTATGACATAATTAGGTACCAAAATAAGAGGAATACACAAGAAATCACATAAGAACTACATTAATCCATCCGTATGTAACCATAGAGAATCCTGTATCTCAAGCTCACACTCAGTAGCGAGAGATTACTCCTCATCCTATGGATAATAGGAGAAGTCTGAAGTCTTAGAAGGGTCTTCATCATCCTCGCCATCCACATCTACTACTTCATTGCCGTATCTGCTCCCTGGAGGTCCTAAGTGTGTACGGGAAGGACCGGTTCGCTGTGGCGAGGAGTATGTGTGGAAGTTGTCGTAGGGTTGTTTTCCTCGCAATTTGTCGTAAATGGGGTGTTCCTCTGGTAGCAGGAATGAGTGACACCATGTGAACCCTTGGAATGCCCGCAGGAGGTGGTACATGCTAAAGAGGAGTGTCCCCTGATGACGCGAATGAAGGCAGTAGAATCATCCACCTACGATATATCTGCTGCAGAATTGGTACGGTAACGTTGGCGGGCATGAACATCAGAACTCGTGGTGGAGGATGCATGGGGGAAGATGTATCAGTCATCCAGATAATCGCTCTACCTCTAAATATGCTCCTATAATGACTTTCAGTGTTGGGTGGATGTCGAACTCATTCCTCATTCTCCTCATCGACTTCAATCTCTATATCAAGATGAGGACAATCCATCATGACTTGTATAGCTAATGAGATTACGCGATGGATCGTCCTCGTCTTGATATAGAGATTGAAGTCAACGAGAAGAATGGGGAATGGGTTCGACACCTACCCAACACTGGAGGTCATTATAGGAGCACATTCAGAGGTAGAGCAACTATCTGGATGACTAGACGCATCTTACACCATGAATTCCGATAGTCATGCCTACCAACATTACCGTACTGATTCCACAACAAATATACCGTAGGCGGATGATCCTATCGCCTTTATCCGCGTCATCAGGGGACACTCCTCCTTATCATGGATCACCTCCTGCAGCAGTAGATGTCACCCATTCCTGCTACCAGGGGGACACCCCGCTTACGGCAAACTGTGAGCAAGACAACCTTACAATAGCTTCCGCACATTGCTCCTCGCCACAACGAGCCAGGTCCTTCCCGCACACACCTAGGACCTCGAGGGAACAGATACGACAATGGAGTAGTAGATGTGGATGGAGAGGAAGATGGTGAAGATGAGGATTGCGTAGAGGAAGACCCTCTGAGACTTCAGACTTCTCCCATTATCGAAAGGATGAAGAGTAATCTCTTGCTACCAAGGACGAGCTTGAGATACCAGGATTCTCTATGGTTACATATGGATGGATTAATGGATTAATGTAGTTTTTATATGATTTCTTGTATATTCCTCTTATTTTGGTATCTCACTATGTCATTCTGTTATAGTTTCCTAGATTATTTACATTCCAGCAGTATGTGGAAACTTGTATGAATTAAAGGTAATGTATATGCGGTTAGCTACTTAGTCCAATGAGTAAATTGGACCTTCATACAATTATTGCGAAATAGTACGTTAATATAACAAATAACTAATAAGTAAAATAAAAAGGAATGTAGAAAATCTGGAGGGTTGTGACACATTTCATCCAAAAAATTATGGGTATAAAGGAGAAAAAAAGAAAAACTTCCTCATACTACAGATATAATGATTGCTCTTCCAGGAATTCAGTCACAAAAAACATTGATTAAACAGTAATTAGTTCCTTTAACACTATGAGTTCGAGGAATGACTTCATTTTCCAATTCCAAAACAAATTCTTCATCCTGAAATCACCAGAAAGAAGAAACAAGAAATTAAGGGAGAAACCAACAAATTTAAATGTAAACCAGAAAGTAGACTAATAAAGCAATAAATCATGCATCAAGATAAAGTTCTGCACATTCCACAGCCCCATGAAACAAGGAAGGATAAAGCCTTAAAGGTGAAAGAGACTTGAGATCTCAAAAAAAGTGATGGTGAAGAGTTCAAAGATGAAATGTTATCTAAAAAATGAAAACCATTTAGCACCAATTTTGGATCTGCATTCTTTGTATTCTCTGCATATATGCAATTCATAATTTACGATTTTAGTAAGTAGTGATAACAGGATCTATATGTGATGAGGTGACAAGTGATGACACAAAAGGATACACCTCATATGAGAGCTTCATATGCTGGTACACGTCCTCAATTCTCACTCCTGGAGCCATTTCCACAAATATAGTTGATTGCATACCACGACTCTAATAAATGGTAAGGAGAAGCATTTTTTAATTTACTTGACATGCAAGAAGACAAGAATACAGTAGACAGAACTCTAGGTGTTACTCTTACCATTGGAATCAGGTGCAGGGTAAAACTAACAGTTACTTTTGAACTTGCGCAGCTGCGAGTCCCTGTTCAATTTCCGGAACTGCGTACACAAAATAGGATAATTAGATCTATTCAAATACAGATGCCTTTTGTCCCCAATAGCCAAAATCATTAGCCATATATAAACAAATAGGGCATGAGATTAGCATTAAAAGGCTAAATCCAATGTTGTTCACATGGGAAAGAGGTCATCAATGATAGTCAATGAAGAGAAGCATAACGCATTCACAGTTCAAGGACTATGGTCAAATTTTTATTATGTAGCCCCAGCTTGCCCATTTCCCAACCCCCACATCTCCTCCTATTTCTTAATGGAGGAGAACTAGGCTAATTAGCAGAAATCACTCTTGGCCCTTCTTGATGTTGATGTCCCAACGGAGGGGGCTCCTATGGCGCCACATGTATTATTGGTTTGAGCCTTAGTGGTTACTGTGTTATTGCCTACCTCTATTACAATAAAGCTAACCCCTTTATTCTCCATCACTACATACAAAAGTGCAACAGGAAGATCCCATTTCTTCAGTGCATTAGTTAGATTGAAGTTTGTAAGACTCAAAATACATAATTTTAATTATAAGAAGCAAATTAAACTTACCATGGCAATGCCGGGTAACATCATAAGAATTGAGACCTTCAGTTACTTCAGTTAACAACAAATTTTCTTTGGCACTACGCCCTGCAACAAGAACCAAGTAACATAGAAATGACAAGATGAGGATCTGAATGTTTGACGGAATACTTGAAAGAAAATACAAAAGAGATGCATCAAATTCTAACCTCCTCCACTCACACCAGATTTAGCATCAATGATAATATTTTTAATTCAAATAAGATTAGCCTGCAAGACAAAAAAAAGCCAAAACCAAAGGGGATATGAAACTTTAAGAATCTCAAAATCAATAAACATAGAAAATTCAGTTTTTAAAATGGGAAGCATGAAGCTAAGTCCTTGGACAATGCTTCCATCCCAAAAACAACCCTAGATTAGGCATCTTGAGTACTTCAGTCAAGGTAGACAGACTTGATAAGCTAGTACAGGTGCCCGTCCAAAAGCAGAATTCATATATTATCCAGAATTCTGGATATTTTCCACCAATCCACTAGATAGCTATAGAAGTATAGCAGCAATATCTCACTATTGCCATTCATGTCTTTCAATGCAACCCACATGGCTCACAGCAGATCTTCAATCCTCACTTCTCTCTTTTCTGTTATGAATGCTCAATTGTTCATCTTATCAAATAAATGCAAATATGCAGTGTTCTTATTTATTGCTAAAAGAAGAAATCTATTTAGAGAAAGAGAGAGAAGTACAAAAAGTTGGAGTACAGGAACTCATCAAGAAGAACAAAACAAAAGGAGAAAAAACAAGACAAAGGGAAACTCGAAAAAATTCATTGTAGGATAACTGTCCAGTTTCTTAACATATCCAAGATACCAATTCCCTTAAACAGGCCATGAACTGATTACCAAAGAAGTCCGCTTAAAGTTGAGTGTGCATCAGGCTTAGCACCATGGACCATGAATCGGAAGCTGTAAGGCAAAGCAAAGACTAGTGGACACAAGTTACAGTCACAGAACAGAATCATTGGAACACTATTTTATACTAGTTTTTGTATTAATCAGAATTCAGACACCATTTTTCAAGGAAAGTCATGTATTCTACATATGCATTGCATAATGCAAAGTAAGCATGCTAACCTTTATCAGTGGGACAAGGGGAAGTTGAATAGAAGTTGGATAACAACCAGGATTAGCAACTAGAGATGCATTCTTTATTTCCTCCCTTAACCTCTGTCAATCCATATATAGCTTCTTTCTGGATACAGATAACTAGATTAAGTAAGCATTACAAATAAAATTATAAAACAAGAAAGGTGAATTTCAAATTGAGATTCAAGATTCTCATATATGAACAGAATAAAGGTTAACAAATTGCATTGCACTTCACCAAATATATACCTTAAAATTATAACTTTGAAGAAGTTCAACAGTTTGGTAAGTAAGAAAGGCTTGTTGAAATGAAAGACACAGCATAGAAGCCTATGGCCCTATAGTATAAATTGATAATGTGCTATAGTAATTTAGAAAACAAAAAAGTTGACCTATATAAATGAGTCGCTTTTGTAATTAAACAGGACAAGAAGTCACACCTGCAAATCCGGTGCCCTGTATGGCTGACCATACCACTCTTCATACTCAGAAATATCTCTTAGACGAAATCCTGCAACATCCCCCATTTAGAATTTTGATATGAAGCAAAACTTCATTTATATTCTATTATTTTTTTTCTTTTCAGAATAAAAGAGGCAATATTTATTAAAAACGTACTGCAGAAAGGTCAACAATCTTCAGGTGCTTTGGTAGGGCTTTAATTATTTCCTGGAAACAAGAATAAACGCTAAGGAATAATTTTAAGCATTGAAATTCCTTGAACTCTCTTCCTGCATGCGCCTTTTCTTCATTTTGTCTGGTGCTCTCTTGCCCAATTCAGGGAATTATAAAACTCAAAAGCACAAGAACCTGAGTAGTTCCATGTGGCAAACAACAGAACACAGCATCTACATCAGACAAAACATTAAACGATGTAATAATACATATCCTCAAGGAATTTAGCAGGGCCATCAATCAGCACAGCTATACAAATACAATTGAATTATACCTTTTACCTTTGTGATTTCACCAGCTAAGTGAAAAACCCTTTCCCAGAACGAGAGATGGGTAAGATTGGATAGTTTCCATAGATGATTTCGGCTTTTAGTTTGGATTGGTAAGTGTCATCATCACTTGCAGTACAGGATAATTTGCAGTTCCCATTTAACGAATTAAACTGTCAAAAAAGAAGAATTACAGACATTCCAAGAAATACCACAACCAAGCTGAACATAATAATATGTAGAATAACATTGTGTTTAAGTCTTTTCACAGATATTCGATAATACAGTAAGTCCCCACTCTCTAATTCTCTATGCATCGGAAACTAGGAATATACAACTAGAATATTTCTAGGATGGTAACCAAAATATTCAAGAAAGCCTTCATATTGCAACCATGGCAATTACTTCAGTAAAACGAATCACTGGAAGTACAGAGATCAAACAAGTTCTAGCCAGCAACAGCTTAAAAGGTATAATCTGGCCAGGAAAACTCTTAGAAAACTTCTCCAAACCATGATCTTCATGTAGCATCATCCTCTTTCATTTATCTGAATCACTGCCGAAGTTGATGTCTTCTGTTTGCATTGAATCCTTCTCCACCATATGATCACCTGCTTCAGGAAAATCCTTATCTTCAATAATATATGGCTCAACCAATTTCCAGAACCAAGTTGAATTGCTTCCCAGAATACCAATCCAAAATATCCTTCCTTTCCTCTTGACTTTACAATCCATGGACATCGCTTTAAACTTTTTGACAATGTTCTCAACACCCTCTCGACTTCCCTTTATCTTCAGTAAAATATCACCTGATGAATTTCGATGGCCCCCATACATGTACCAGTATGCAAGAACACATGGTGACATCCACCTATGGATTAGTTTAGGAATTGTGGGTTCACCTTTTGACCAAAACTGATCTGCATAAAAGCCAAATTGAGAGCTTGCAATGGTGCAAAACTTATTTGGTATGTTCTCACTGTCATCACTTGGCTTACAAGTAGGATGCAGCCACTCATAAAACTGGCGATATATATGACTCTTCAGGACATAATGGTTGCTTGAATTGCCATCAAAATCAAAACGGATAATGTGGTTCCTCCTTTGGTCATCAGAATCAATCCGCAAACCACCTAAAAGCAACCCAATTAAGATTTCTCTCTGATCTTTGCTTAGCTTCTGGCTTATTGGCTTTTTAATAATTTTCCTTTTCAAGCTCAGGATATAGTCAAGCTTTTCCATTAAGGGTGGTTCAATTTCATACTTTTTTAGACACATCAAGTCATAGATCTTCTCTGCCTTTAGGTGATTTCCCGAAGACAGGTAACCACTTAAGATGATGTTACATGATCGACCATTAATACCAATAGTCACATCACGATTCATTTGGTTAAATAAATCATCGGCCTTGTCAACATTACCTATTTTCACCAAAGAATTCAGATATATAGTGTATATGGTACAATTAGGACGACATCTCTCCAGGCACTGGGACAATGTCTCTTCCAATTTATCATGTAATTCCAAATTGAAGTACATGTTCAGTAAATAAACATATGATGGTGTCAGGGGCTTCAGACCACTCTTGACAAAATCTGCCATGATTGATTCTGCAAATTCTGATTCTTGTGCTTTGCATAGTATCTCTATTATTTGATTATATGCTGCAACATTTATGATACCTGGTTTCAACTGCATTTCCCTAAATATTTCCAATGATTTCATAGGCATGCCAACCTTTGAGTAGACTTCCATTTTATACACAAAAGCTTGAGCTGGGGGATCACTTTCAACCTTGAGAAGTTTGAACCAAGTTTTCTCGGCTTCTTCCACCTCCCCTTCCCTTGCACATGCCCTCAAGATTGATACTAGCACCTCTGTACGCTCCTCAATTCCAGCACGCAGCATCTCTTTTCTCAATTCTGCTATCCTTCCTTTATCTATGGAATCCTGATAGCTATGCAGCCAAATTAGGCCCCCATAAATATCTTTATGCACATCAAGTCCAGTTGTAACCAATTGATGATATATAAACTCGGCTTGCTTGAGGTAATGCTTCGACATGATCCCTGGTTTGCTTACAAGGGCTTTGAAGAGAGAATTATGCAAGCTAAGACGGGGCTGGTAACCACCCAACTGTATCATTCGATTGTAAATGCTGCATGCTTCATCCAAACAACCTTGAACAGGAGCACTAAGATAAGCAACAACTAATATATGGAAGGTTGATTCACCAGGAACACGGCCTTGATTGATAATATCATCAAATACCTCACGGCACTTTGAAAATTTTCGTTCTTTACCCATATAATCTGCTAGCTTGGTAACAAGAGCAAAATCAAATCGATACCAATTTCTTTGCATCATCCACCTGTATACCTTTAGGCAGGAAATAGGTAATTAAATTTTTGAACAAATTCCAGCTTATGGTGAGATTTTATAAAATGCTAAGCTTAAGTAATCAGCAAATAAATAATTTCAGCCAATTACAAAAATCCAAACAGTACAAGGAACACGGAGTAAACAACCAATTCCAAGGACAAGGAAGAACTGGTTGATAAAACAACATTTCAAGGTTCAAAATAATTTCATCACAATGAACAACAAATGAAATCAGTAAGAGGGAAGCTTTACACCATTCACAATTCCACACCCAAATTTATACTGGTCATACCAATAACAAGTCCATGACAAATTTCCATGCTATCATGCATCATTTTACAAAACTTCAGAAATCTAAGCACAACAAGTAATAATTAACCAAGGACTACAGCCAACACTTAGTTTCACAGCATTGAAACTTCATTAAAATGCCAATTTCATAAATTTCTGAAACAACATTGTGAATCCCTGTAATTACATCATTCCATCACCATTGACTTCCCTTTTTCCATTCACACTAAAACCAATTTATACACAACATAAAACAGCAAATACTTAATTTTCCTACAGTAGAAGCCTAGGCTTTGCATCAATTCCTACAACCAAAATAATGAACTTAATATACAATTTAGTATCTAAAAGTGACATCTTATGAAATTTTGATCCCTGAAAATGTGTATACACATTCATCCCGAAAGTGTCATCTACTTGTAAACAATTTTATCCTGACAAAGAACTAATTTGCATAAAGAGTGAATGGTCCATTTGATTCCTGAAAGATTAGGAGTCAATCATCTTAGTCCTAAAATATGAAATTTATCATAATCGTCCTTTAAAGATAAAAAATCAAATATTTTAGTCCTTTTACACGGATCAAAATGACTTATTATTTATCTTATAAGAACTAAAACAATCTACTATTTATCTCTCAAAGATCAAAATGATCATTTCCATCTTCTAGAACTAATATGACCGACTGAGCCCCAATCTTACACGGATCAGAATAACCATTTAGTCATATATAAATGAGAACGTTGACAACACAAAATTATCATATTTAGAAACGAAATTATATTTAGCATGTTTTGTTCAACTTAAATTTAGAGGATTAATTATTTCTCAAAAGTTTCTAATTCCCTAAATAAGTTGAACTAAACATGGATCTCCAAAATTATCGTAAACACCTATAAAGAGGAAGACTTATAGTTCATATTTTATTAATAATTGATTATTTCTTGAAAAATCTTAAAAGAACATTCAATTATTTCTTCAAAATAAATCAACCCATCGCACACCATTTAGAAAAATAATATGCTTACTTTTCAAAAACTCTCCAAAAAACTTGAAGGAATATTTCTTCAAAATAAGTTGAACAATATATGCATGTAATATCCAAAGTTATCCTAAACAGCTATAAAGAGGAAGACTTATAGTATGTTAATAAAGTTTTTTCTAATGTGTGTGCATAAAAAGAAATCAATATTCAATAAGTTTTTATTCAAAATTGTAACATCTAACGTTATGAATGCAATGCATTGGATCGTATGATCTTCAATAAATACTATGTACACATTAGAAAAACCATGTTAATACTAGCTTTTATTTTTAAAAGCTTTTTAAAAGATAATGCAATCATTTCATCAAAAGAAACTAAATTAAACGCCGACTTACTTTGAAAGCAGTCTCGTTCTCGCGAATGCGTAAGCAATGCATGACGATGTAGGTGGCATCTTCCTGCTTCAACCACTTCTTCTGCGCATTCAGTATCCTCACCAGAGTCCCAGCCTTATGCGCCGGCAACTCCTTGCACAGCCACGCCACCCTCGCCCTCCGCCACTCCTCCGGCACATCCCTCAACTCGACCACCTCCACCTCCGGCCCCCGCAGCTTCTTCAACTCCGCAGCCTCGGCCGCCGGCGACGAGGACCGGTCGAACCGGTAAGCCTCGTTGTCAGGAAGGGCTCCTTCTTCGGCGACCACGTGTTGGACGCCGAGGGAGAAGCGGGGGAATCGGCGGGGACGAGGGAGGAGCGGGGAAGGGAGGGTGGAGTGCTGGAGATTGGAGAGGGATAATGATAGTGAGCGAAAGAGGGTAAAGGTGGAGCGCATGGAATGAAGGTTAGGGTTTGAGAAGTTGTTGAGTGAAAGAGGGATAATTGGGAGTGGAAGGAGAAGGTCTTGACTTCTCACTCTCACCACCATGTTCAGTGCTACTCGGCTGCTATCTATGCTATATGCCTCTGGTACGTGTCTCATCACCTTGTCCAAGATTGGGTGGGAAAAGATGACTCTGTTTTCAGAAAATTTATATTTTATTTTTTTATATTTATGAATTCTATTTACTGATATATTTCTAAATAAATTATATATCAACTATATTTTTAGTTTAAACATATAAAATGGAGATGAAAAATGTAAAAGATGAAAATTTTAATAATAAAGATATATTTTTAACAAAATATGAAAATTTAATACTATTATTATAATTATTGAATTGGGTTTAGATGTAAGTAAAACGAGTATTTATATTTTAAAATCTTATCTTATTTTTATAAATAATATTTTATTTTATTTTTAAACTCAATTAAAACTAATTTTTTGTCAATGTTGGTACGGAATTTGATAGATAGCTGTAGGTTTAAATTTTATTATCATTTCTAATAGGTGCTCTAAACTCAAGTGAATCACCTTAGAATTATCAAGTCTTAATAATGCAACATATAATTATATATGATAAAAAAAATATTTTGATTAATATGTTAATAACCCCACATAATATAGTATTGTCTTTTGATTATAAATATTGTTATTTTATGACATGCTTTATTTGGCACAGTTTTCTTTTAAAAACAAAGATCATTTGTTATCAAAACTTCTGGTGAGATAAGAGATTTTATAAAATTATTTTTACCTATGCTATCTGGTCTCCTGAATGGATAATAAGGGGTTTGTTCCATCACACATTTCTGATATGAGATTCATATTCCTGAGTAGCATGTTGAAATTATTGCTTCATCAATTTTATTTGAACTTCTACATTGTTTTTTTACCAATTTTACCATCGTATTAAGGCCAGGTTTGAATTAATTTTTAACTTACGGAAACTTTTCAATTGTGAAACACTATTATTAAAACATTTTTACGACAAATATGCTAAAAGATTTGCTAAACTTATGTGCTTACAAAGAAATTAAATGAGAAAACTTCTGAAAAAGTTATGCTGTATAAGTTAAATTCAATACATATATGATAAATTTGATTTACCTTTTATTATTTCTGTAAATATTTACTAAAAAATTATTCAAATTGGCTCTACTAATATAATTATTACTTTCATTTATAGTGTTGTTTGGAGTAAATATTAATAGTACTCTAAAATTTTTTTTAAAGTTTGGTAGTTTTATCTCATTTACATAATTCTCATAGACGCTAGAATTGTTCTATTTTGACTCTTGATATGAACGAGTTTATTTTAAATGACCATAACTTAAGCTAGGGAATTGTATAGTGTTCTTTCGCTTGTTGGAAAGTTGGAAATATGTACTATGATAGAATTTCAAATTTACAGGATGTTTAATTATTCCCAATTAATTTCATATTTATATTTTAAACCCACTTTTAAATATCTCTCTTAAACACAAATAATTGTCAAAATCAATTTTATTAAAATCAATTCTATTAAATTCTAATACAACCAGACTATTCTTGGCAACGTAAAAATTAAAAATTTTACCCACTCAACATCGATTCTATTCGGTGTAAATTTGATTTTGAAAAAAGATATTAAAACCCAAACATACATAAGTACACAGTAGTAATCAATTCTTCTCATGCAGCTGTTATTTTTTGAAAACAAAAATAGCAGGCTGGGAGTCAAATTGAAACAAATATCTCAAAGAAAAACTTGAGATGGAGATTTCATTGTCCCTTAAAATATTGGCATTACAGAATGACCAAAACCCTGAGAAACTACAGGCCACCACCATCAATGGCTTATTCTAACATTCCAGACCAAGAAAAAGAAAAACTGAGGGGGAAATTGCATATGCTTTAGCATCCCTTTTGACTATGACGAATTCCCTTCTAAAATCTAGAAGAATTTCAAAATGCAATCTAGAGAATAAAGACACATAAATTGAAAATATTTCTTCTAGTCCATTGAGTAGTGTGGTCGTTCTGTGATTACAATGTTGGAGCTCTAGCCGAAAGATTGATTCTGCACCACTATTAGTTGCATAAGTTAATAGAAGCAAAGATGAAAATAACCCATTTCCAAGTTTACACGAAAGCATAGATGCCAAGGAAAAATAGGCTCAACGAAAATCTTTGGCTTACTCTTGTTGGATAAGATAACTGCTCTAAGGAAACAGAGGCAGGTAATGAAGCCCCAAATTTTCTGGAAATCCCATTATCAAATTAAGGTTTTGTAAAGCTTGACCTGAAGCTCCCTTCACTAAATTATCAATCTGCAATAATACATCAACATACTCAGAACCATGGCAACAATAATATCATAGTATAATTAAATACATAACATTTCATCCAAAAATTATGGGTATTATAGGAGAAAAAAAGAAAAACTTCAACATACTACAGATATAATGATTGCTCTTCCAGGAATTCGGTCAGGAAAAACATTGA
The DNA here is from genome assembly GCA_026541065.1 of Canavalia ensiformis. NCBI lineage: Eukaryota > Viridiplantae > Streptophyta > Magnoliopsida > Fabales > Fabaceae > Canavalia > Canavalia ensiformis. Next base: position 1,225,233 of record JAMKYM010000437.1, read on the forward strand.
TTAAACAGTAATTAGTTCCTTTAACACTATGAGTTCGAGGAATGACTCCATTTTCCAATACCACAACAAATTCTTCATCCTGAAATCACCAGAAAGAAGAAACGAAAAATTAAGGGACAAACCAAAATATTTAAATATATACCAGAAAGTAGACTAATAAAGCAATAAATCATGCATCAAGATAAAGTTATGCACATTCCACAGCCCCATGCAACAAGGAAGGATAAAGGTGAAAGAGGCTCTGAGATCTCAAAAAATGTGATGGTGAAGAGTTCAAAGATGAAATGTTATCTCAAAAATGAAAACCACTAAGTATCAATTTGGATCTGCATTCTTTGTATTGTCTGCATACATGCAATTCATACTTTACATTTTTAGTAAATAGTGATAGCAGCATCTATATGTGATGAGGTGACATGTGGTGACATAAAAGGATAAACCTCATATGAGAGCTTCAGCTGCTGGTACAGGTCTTCAATTCTCACTCCTGGAGCCATTTCCACATAAATAGTTGATTGCATACCACGACTCTATAAATGGCAAGGAGAAGCATTTTTTAATTTACCTGACATGCAAGAAGACAAGAATACAGTAGACAGATCTCTAGGTGTTACACTTACCATTGGAATCAGGTGCGGGGTAAAACTAACAGTTACTTTTGAACTTGCAGCAGCTGCAAGTCCCTGTTCTATTTCCGGAACTGCATACACAAAATAGGATAATTAGATCTATTCAAATACGGATGCCTTTTGCCCCCAATAGCCAAAATCACTAGCCATATATAACAAATAGGGCATGAGATTAGCATTAAAAGGCTCAATCCAATGTTGTTCACATGGGAAAGAGGTCATCAATGTTAGTCAATGAAGAGAAGCATAACACATTCACAGTCCAAGGACAAGTTATGGTCAAATTTACATTATGTAGCCCCAGCTTGCCCATTTGCCAACCCCCACAGCTCCTCCTATTTCTTAATGGAGGAGAACTAGGCTAATTAGCAGAAATCACTCTTGGCCCTTCTTGATGTTGACGTCCCAATGGAGGGGACTCCTATGGCACAACATGTATATAATTGGTAGAACTAGGCTAATTAGCAGAAATCACTCTTGGCCCTTCTTGATGTTGATGTCCCAACAGAGGGGGCTCCTGGGGCGCAACATGTATTATTGGTTTGAGCTTTAGTGGTTACTGTGTTATTGCCTACCTCTTTTACAATAAAAGTTAACCCCTTTTTTCTCCATCACTACATACAAAAGCGCAACAGGAAGATCCCATATCTTCAGTGCACTAGTTAGACTGAAGTTTGTAAGACTCGATATACATAATTTTAATTATAAGAAGCAACTAAACTTACCATGGCGATGCCGGGTAACACCATAAGAATTGAGACCTTCAGTTACTTCAGTGAACAACAAATTTTCTTTGGCACTACGTCCTGCAACAAGAACCAAGTAACATAGAAACGACAGGATGGGGCTCTGAATATTTTGTGGAATACTTGTAAGAAAATACAAAGGAGGTGCATCAAAATTCTAACCTGCTCCACTCACACCAGATTTAGCATCAATGATAATATTTTTAATTCCAATAAGATTAGCCTGCAAGACAAAGAAACGTCAAAACCAAAGGGGATATGAAACACTTTGAAGAATCACAAAATCAATAAACACAGAAAAATCAGTTTTTCTGTGTTTAGGGTTTCGTCCTGAACAATGCTTCCATCCTGAAACAACCCTAGATTTGGCATCTTGAGCACTTCAGTCAAGGTAGACAGACTTGATAAGCTAGTACAGGTGCATGTCCAAAAGCTGAATTCATATATTATCCAGAATTCTGGATATTTTCCACCAATGCACTGGATAGCTATAGAAGTAGAGCAGCAATATCTCACTATTGCCATGTCATGTCTTTTAATGCAATCCACATGGCTCACAGCAGATCTTCAATCCTCAGTTCTCTCTTTTCTGTTATGAATACTCAATTGTTCATCTTATCAAATAAATGCAAATTTGCAGTGTTTTTATTTATTGCTAAAAGAAGAAATTTATTTAGAGAAAGAGAGAGAAGTACAAAAAGTTGGAGGATAGGAACTCATCAAGAAGAACAAAACAAAAGGAGAAAAAACAAGACAAAGAAGGGAAACTCCAAAAAACTCATTGTAGGAGAACTGTCCAGTTTCTTAACATATCCAAGATACCAATTCCCTTAAACAGGCCATGAACTGATTACCAAAGAAGTCCGCTTAAAGTTGAGTGTGCATCAAGCTTAACACCATGGACCATGAATCGGAAGCTGTAAGGCAAAGCAAAGGCTGGTAGATACAAGTTACAGTCACAGAACAGAATCATTGGAACACTATTTTATACTAGTTTTTGTATTAATCAGAATCCAGACACCATTTTTCAAGGAAAGTCATGTATTCTACATATGCGTTGCATAATGCAAAGTAAGCATGCTAACCTTTATCAGTGGGACAAGGGGAAGTTGAATAGAAGTTGGATAACAACCAGGATTAGCAACTAGAGATGCATTCTTTATTTCCTCCCTTAAAACCTCTGTCAATCCATATATAGCCTCTTTCTGGATACAGATAACTAGATTAAGTAAGCATTAAGAATAAAATTATAAAACAAGAAAGGTGATTTCAACTTGAGATTCAAGATTCTCATATATGAATAGAATAAAAGTTAACAAGTTGCACTGCACTTCATCAAACATATGCCTTAACATTATAACTTAGAAGAAGTTCAACAGTTTGGTAAGTAAGGCTTGTTGAAATGAAAGACAGCAAAGAAGCCTATGGCCCTATAGTATAATTTGATAATGTGCTATAGTAATTTAGAAAACAAAAAAGTTGACCTATATAAATGAGTTCCTTTTGTAATTAAACACAACAAGAAGTCACACCTGCAAATCCGGTGCTCTGTGTGGCTGACCATACCACTCTTCGTACTCAGAAATATCTCTTAGACGAAAATCCTACAAAATCCCCCATTTACAATTCTGATATGATGCACAAGTTCATTTATGTTCTATGATTTTTTTTTCATTTTAGAAGAAAAGAGACAATATTTATTAAAAGCGTACTGCGGAAAGATCAACAATCTTCAAGTGCTTCGGTAGGGCTTTAATTATTTCCTGGAAACAAGAATAAACCCTAAGGAATAACTTTAAGCATTGAAATTGCATGAACTCTTTCTTACTGCATGCACCTTTTCTTCATTTTGTCCGGTGCTCTCTTGGCCAATTCAGGGAATTATAAAACTCAAAAGCATAAGAACCTGAGTAGTTCCATGTGGCAAACAACAGAATACAGCATCCACCTCAGAAAAATTGGCATCCTTAATTGCAATCAAGTCTGGCAAGTCCTGTCAACATAGTCTTAAGTTCAAAATCTGTACTTTATGCAACAATGCATCCAAATGCATACATCATAATCATGCTATGAGGATTGCTCAAGAAAATGATAACTGAGACTGGCACCAACCTCCATGATCATCATAGAAAAGGTAGGCAAATTTCACTCAAAAGAAGCAAAACAGATAGCATACCATACCCTCAATAAAAATAACTAGAAATGAATGAAAATATCTTTTGAGCCATACCTGAGCGCTCAAATGTGGGAATACAGATGAAATGGGCTGCCCAGCTTTCCTATCAGCAGTCAGCAATGCAACCCCAAATTGTGGATGATTAACCAAAAGCCGAAGAACCTAACCAAAAAGCACTACAATCTCACAACATAGTAACACCAGATCTAAACGTCCAGTGACATCAACTTGCTCGGTTGAGAACATGGAAAGTTGTAATCCGCCATTTGGAATGAACTCCACGGTTTACACGTCAGTTGTATAATAACAAATGCACGCGAATAGAAAACAATTAATTATAAACTCTAACTCTGAGCCATAAAAATTCAAAAATCCCTTTTACTTGGTTCTCAATTAATTTTCCATCTTCCAAACTTTCCACCTACTAAGCCAAGCATACCTTAGAAACATTGTATGCTATATAGCTTACCTCAGAACCAGTGTAGCCACTAGCTCCAAGAACACCAACGCGAACGGTCTTTTGCGAAGTTGGATTCCCACTCTTGATCGAACACTTCACAGGTAGCTTCCCATCTTGTTGCTTTCTCGCCTTGCACACCTTTCTAAAGTCCTGAACGATACCAACAACTCATAAACTTGGAGAATCAAACACATTTTAGCAATTACTTACCCACAAAAAAAGAAGAAAAAAAACAAAAGACAACAATTTTAGCAGAATTAAATTAAAAACAAAAAACAGCATAAGCAATTATCCCCCACACTAACAAGTCAAAAAGACAGTTACTAATGAAACTTTCTGTGGCATGCAAAGACAACATTTTTGAGAAAATAAAATTAAAAAGGAGAGGGAGATAGAGAAAGAGAAAGTACCTTGGGGTTGTTCCAACAGTAGCCTCTGTGAAAACAGATGGTACTGAAAGCGGTGGCGCTCATTTTCTCTAGCCAGTTTGGGATCACACAATTAGGTCTCAACAGATTGTGAAAATCATAAGCATTGTATGGAAATGCGTGAAGACTAAGGAAAATGAAACGAGACTATATGTTTTCCCTTGTTTTTAAGAAGCAAAAAGTTGAAGCATACAAGAAAATAACTTTATTTATTTTAATCGTAAGCAGCAGAAAACGGAAAGTATGAGTGGCGTAACTATAAAGCACCAACCGCAATTCTGACGACGGCGACGGCGACGGCGCCAATAGACACTGTCTCTGTGTACTATCTTTCTTCTTCTATTTCGTTCGGTTTGAAACCCAGACCCGAACTAATTAACCTCGGGTTTAACGTCCAAGCATAAGTTACAGTTTTACCCCTTGTACTTTTGCACTTTCCAAACTTACTCAATGCTTTTAAACGTCTAAGCATAAGTTACAGTTTACCACTCAGTAAATGGCCCCGTTCGCCTAGAATGAATTTTAAAAATAGAATGAAAGTTGAATTTTTATGGATGAATTTTTTTTTTTTAAGAAAATAACTGATTTGCAAAGATTAAATGAATTAGAAATTAAAATGCTAGTAAAAATTTTAATTTGTGAAAGAAAATGTGTTGAAATGGAGGATAGAATATGTTGACACTTAGTAAAGTAAGTAATTTGAAATTTAGAGAAGTTTAAAATTTTTTCGTTCTAAAAATTTTAATTACGTATATATAATTTTCATATAGTCATTTATCTATTTAGGTTGCAAACTTACCAATTTTTAGACTATTGAATAAGTATATAATAGTCTTTTGAATAATATTGCATAAAAGCATATAGTGGGCAACAAGTCAATCCAAAATTTCAAGCATCTTAAACATCCTATCATCTAAAGGTCAAATTAAATTTTCAGAATATATAAGGAGTGAATAGCAATTAGTTATTAGAGATAATGGAAAAGAGGAGATATCTTTCACATAAGAGATAAGACATTTTACTCCTTCAAAATTTAAATAAAAGAGATAAAACATTTTACTTCTTCAAAATTAAAGTAAATAGACTCATTAAAAGATACCAAGAGTTTGAAACAAAAAATACACTCATTAAAAAAATTGAGAGATAAAAAATATACAGATACCTAGAGTAAAAAAATCAAAAAATAAAGAGATGCACATAAGATAGAGAAAGATCCACTTATCACAAACTAAAAAAAATATAGCAAAAAAAAGAAAAAAAATATCAAATTTCCAATTCGAAAAAAGAAACAAAAAACTATTTACATATTCAAACCGAAGAAAGAGATCTCCAAATTTGTATTAACTAGTAGATAACTCATAAATTTACATGGATTTCTTTTCAATATATGATTGAATAATCTCTAAAAAAACCAAATACAATAAAATACTAATATTTTTATATTATTAAATGTAACGATTAATTTCTCTAAATTTATAGAATCACTCATTATTTCTTCTAAATGCTAAGTTTATACGTTATAATTATGAGATAAATGTATTATTTAGATATCTTAAATAAATTATCCTTAATTGAGATTATTTGTTTTTTAAAATATATGGAATTCATCCGACTAATGTTTAGTATTTAGCATTAATAAAATATATAATAATTTTATTTTAGTCCAAAAATAGAGAGGATTACCTGATAAAAACTTTATTAATATTAACTTTGATGGAAGAGTTAACAAAAATTTAAAAAAGAAAAAGTTAAGTAACATAAAAAAAAATTGAGGAGAGTACATTAAAAAAATACAAAACTTGAGGAGGTAACAATTATCCTTTATTTTATTTAACAACTAATTTTATTTTATTTATATTTATTATTAATTTGTATTGAATTATTTTATTGTAATTTTTATTATAGATATTTTAATTTTAAAATTTTTTAATTTATAGTTAATTATTATGATAATTAATTTTTGATTAAATTACATTAATATTTTCTAAAGAAATACTTATTCACATCCCAACAAAATTTATAATCTTAATTCTAAGATAAAAAGATACAAAATCGTAGTGTCAGGAAGATTAGAAAAAGATTCTAACTTAAATTGTGCATGGATTTCTTCCATCAAGATCCAATAGGAGAATATCGAAAGAAAAAATAAAATGAAGAATAGAGACGAAAAATAAAAAATGAGAAATGTGAGACTTACAATCACATGTGAAGCGTAGGTGGAAGATGGAGACTGGTAGTAAAGCATTTAGAAAGGGTGGTGTCTCTCAAGGCGTAGCCTTCCTTTTATATAGGTGGATTAAAGCAATCTCTCTTGTGAACTAGCTTGATCTAAGTTGCTTCATCATCTGTCACGAATGTTTTAGGTCACTTGTAACATTATTAAGGTTGATTAGGATCCTTTCAGAATTTAGTAGGGTTGACTTAGGTCATTTCCGACACCTTCCAGAGTTGGCACGACCGCGCTCAAGTATGCATGGTCATGCTCTTTCATCCAACATGACTATGCTAGCTTTCTCCAAGAGATATTTTTATCTTTTTTCTACTCCTTTATATTTTTATGTCCTTTTTACCTTTTTTAGCCTAACATTCACATTTTTTATTCTCTACTTATGTGATCATTCCTGCAAAAACAAGAGGAATTTGGTAGAGTTACGATCAAATAATCATTTATTATATAGCAATTACAACTCATTTTTCACAAACAAATCAACAGAATGGTAGTTTATTAACAAATAAGTCAAGATGGAATAATATTTCACGAGGAGAAATCAAGTGCATGTGAAATAAACCAAGAAAATCACAATGTAAATAGCGTAATGAAGATTACTGAAGAATCATAGAACTATAAGCATAAGGGTATACTTGAATCATGGTACAATAGGGATACATTATCGATTATATTACAGACTTTTCCATTGTATTCTCATATATAAATTTTGAGAAAAGTCTTATTTATAACACTTCATATGGTAGTGTCAATCAAAGACCTCCTTCTTGTTGTGAGGGTGAAATTATCAACACTTCAAGGGTAGAAAGTTTTATTAAACTAGTGTATCTTAAGGTTCTTGTTCCAACATCCAACCTAAGCTCCCATTTGAAAACTCTTTTCCCTTCGGGGACCTCATTCTCTCATTATCCCTCTTAATAGTTCTCATTCATCTAAATAAGTGTTCCCATATCATAAATCACATTGTTCTTTCACTCCCTTGTAGGTCATCATCACAAAGATGTTTATCCTTGATCAAGATGGTTGTTATTATAGATGATTCTTCATGTCGTGTTGTGAATACCCAGTTTTGTTTGAATTGTTGAAAACATAAAAATTAAAAAAAAAAGATATAAAAAAATAATAAAAGAAAAAAAGAGAAAAGGAGTTCCACATTAAATAAAATTTATAACTCAACCATTTTGAAAAAGTCCTACATCAAAAGAGTGATACTTTTTAACATTCTCATGTATGAAGGAGTTACTTTTAACATGTTTTGGAGGGGGAAGATGTTTGAGCTTAAAAGTTTATGTTTGAGAATACATATCAAAGCATAAATATATCTTATTTTATTTTTATTTTTGCTTGCTCTTAAGTTTGGGAGTGCATATAAGAACAAATGTGTAAGCCATATAGTCTTGAAAAGTAATGTTTATGAGTAATCCTTAAGTCTTGATGTGAAACACTTGTTGCAACTGTAATTACAATGAATATGATGAACTTGTTAAAATTTAGAAAGAATTAATTTTGTTCTGAAGTCGCCACCAAATTTTTATTTTAAAGGGAAAACATTTAAAAAAATCCTAACAGAGGAAGAGTTATAGGTTCGAGAGCTGATTACAAATAGGGAAGGTATTAGCATCCTATTTGTCTATTCCAAATAACAATACCCTTAAATTGAGTGTGTGATTTTAGTATATTGAAAATTGTTTGATCCCTTGAGTAGAAATAAATAGGTTTATGAAAATAGTCTAGTATGACTTGATCTTGCTCCTATGTATTCCCTAGTGCAATGAAAAACTTAAGACAACGTAGTTCTGGTTGAAGACTTGATCTTCGGAAAGAAATAAATAAATTGAGAGACAATTTGAAGGTGTTTTGAATATTTTTTTTGAGAAATTTTTAATCCACATATGCATAGGGTTCGAGACAAACAATGGTTATACTAGGACCCATATGATTTCTAAATACTAAACGACAAGATATGCTACTCGTTCGTATATATTTTTTGAAAATTAAATTTGAAGATAATATTTAATTGAATAATATTTAAATATTTTCCTAAATTCATGTATGTCCAAAATGTGAAGTAACCAAAGGTTGCTTTGAAACTTATATGATTCTCTAAACACTATATCTCAGGATATGTTATACATTCGTATTTAGAACTTATTGCGTGAGATTAGAATTTTAAAATATTTTTATTTAAATTGGAAAGTAATATTTAATTGAAAGACTTACCTAAATAATATTTAACTATTTTTTTAAATCCACATATGCACAAAATTTGAGGTAAACAAAGATATGCTACTATTTTATATTCAAAACTTATTGCGTGAGATTTAGAATTTTAAAACCTAAAAAATATATGTATATTTTTTAAAATTTAGGATTAACGATAAAATTTGATCTAAAAATTTAACTAAATAATATATATATATATATATATATATATATAACACCCGCATATACTCTAAGGCAAATAGATATTGTATTGAAAATGCATAATTAATTTCATAATATTTTTATGAACTAAAAATTTCCTTCGAATAAATAAAATAAAATAATGTGAAGGTCAATTGAAAAAAAGCGAGGCCAAAGAGGAGAACATTTAGGTTAAACATGAAGTGTTCAATGCAAAAAGAAAAAAGATTATTTATTATATTTTTTATAACCTGCCGGGATTAGGCTTTAGGAATAAATAGTCATGTTATTTAAAATAAAATATTTCTTTATCATGTTCGAGTCTTTTAAAAGCCAAAGGTCCTTTCTTATCTACTAATTGGACTACAATGTCACTTCCAAAAGTAAATCTCATTAGGTTTGCTTTTACTTATTACATTCTCTTGATTTTTCATTTAATGAATCAACTTTTTAGCAACTCTTAAATCTTCATATTTTCCTGTGACAATATTATTTTCATATTTTGGATTATTTCGGATTGTTGGTAGCCAAAACCTCCCCATTATTGATACTTCCACTTATACCAACAATATTGGTAATTAATTTCAGAGAGGTGCTTCAAATGATTGAGAGGCTAGGTGATAGTACCTTGGAAGGTGAGGAGAAACTGGTTCAATGGAGGCCAAATAGATGCTGAATTAGATGCGAAAATAGAGAGTATCTTAGGTGCCACTCCTAGGGAGATAAGTCATGATTGCTCTGCCACCTTGGAGTTCCAAGATAGGAGGTTCTCACCTCAAGACAAGGTTAAAGGAGAGAGAATTTGAGAGAAAATCTCATTCTAAAAATTATGATTTCAATTAATGATTCCAAGTGTCTCAAAATTACTATAATGTGGTCTATATATAGACCAAAGGAGGGGCATCAATGTGGTCCTTGGATCAGTCTTCTACCTTTCCTAAAATGGGCTTGGATTGGCCAAAAATACAAGTCATATATCCAGTTACTAAGCAACCCTTAATTGAGCTTGGATAAGCCCATGTTATGGGTCTAAGAATTATGCAAAAGGGATAAGCCCATTTTATGAGTCTATGTATTACACATAAAAGGTTCCCTAAACCTATACAAGTAGGACCCTCTAAACTTACTACAACAAACCTAATCCTAAACAATACATTGTGATGGGCCTATGGGCCCAATGGTCCTTTGAAGTTAGGACCTCTCCATCACAAGGTCATAATTGGTCATAGATGTATATGTGTGGAATTAAAAGGTCCTCATGTAGCTCACTGTAACTTAGCAAGGTTCCTTCTAGGAATAGCAATGAGAGGTTGGTAATTGATACCACACTTGGACCCATTGGGAGCCAATCCACAAACTTCTCTTTGTCTTGATGGTGGCCCCCAGCAACATTCCCATTCTTGGGCACAACACCGATCTTATACATCAAGCAACAAGTTATATTTTCCATGAACGTTGTTGGTAATTTCGGCCATAGAAAAATGCTCTTGATAGGCTTTCTAAGTAGAATTCCTAGGGGCACCAAAGGAAAGCTCAAAATGGATCTAAGTTGGTTTGGAAACTTGGTCATATGTACACCTTGGGCATCATCGAACCTTAACAAGGAAATGAGGAACAAAATTACCTAGGAGATGAGGCGATTGACGTTGGTGTGAGTAGAACGCTCAATTGCATTGTTATCAAGGAGATGGCAATATTGGTGTGTTCAAGTGGGAGTTGGAAGCTAGAGAATGTTGATAGTGAATATCCATGGCTTCTCACAGGCAGTGATGATGCTAGCGAACGGGTTTGGGAGCCTGGGAAGTAGAGAGAAATAGAGAAGAGATCATGTCTTTTATTGTCTTTATGGAGAGGAATTAGCACTAAGAGAGAGTGGGTGTTGTTCAGGGATAGAAGGTCCTCCCTTTGATTTTTTAGTAAGTGTCCCTTACCCAAGGGATCAATGAGTTATTGTGTGAGCATGCTTAACCGATTGAACAAAAGGAGATTTTATCGTTTCCTCCAGAGGGCCTCAATCTTTAATCTGGATAATTCCCTTTGTCTTGAATAGTGGCCACAGTAACATTCACCTTTTTGGGCACAGTAAATAACCTTCAGACAAAAACTAATTCTAACTAATCTTTTCTAAATAGAAAATGAGAGAAACCTCGAGTGAAACTTTTTCAAGATTCATCATCTCTTGCATTTGCAAATTGTACCATGTGGTTGCCTGAGTGAGCCACATGGACTACCTAGTCTACAAAGCAACAAGAATAATCTTTAATTTAAAGAGCCAACCTTCAGAAACTATGTCTTCGACTCATTGTTGTTTCCTTTTCTCATGATAATGACCCTATGATGTTTTCGACTCATTGTTGTTTCCTTTTCTCATGATAATGATCCTATGATGTTTTGAGCTATAAGCCAAAAGCATTATAGAACCAAGTTAGCATTATAGAACCAAGTTTTATAGGTTAAATTACAAAGTAGCAAAAGGCATTTCAAGAAAATAATAAAAAAACTTTTTGTTTAGAGATGCCCCAAACCCAAATAGTCAAACTAAAAACACTGTAGGTGACCACAAATACACAGACATATTAATGTTTCTGGTATTCTTCCACTAATTACCAAAATATCTACATATCTTCTTAGGGATTAAAGAAAATCATATGAATATTTTGGAGCATTTAAACCGTAAGTAAGCTCTTTAGTTTTTTTGATTTTTTTCCATCGATTCATAGAGGCTTGGTTAATGTATCAACAATGTTTCTTAACTATAGAATTCACATTTTCATTTGGATATATTATGCGATACTGAATGCGAAGAATAAATTAAATATATAATTGTTATTAGCAGAAGTCATATTAATGAAGAAACTGATTCATTTTCTTAGTATTACTTATGGTCTCTCTCAAAAATTACTCCACAACAAAACAAATTTGTATCTTATTTATAACTCACACAAGTCATAGAGAAAACCAAAATGTGATTATGACTAGGACTTAATAACAAGAGAGAAAAGCAACAATTAAGCATTTAACCAGATCTAATCGCATAGAAAGGGAAAGGGAGAGTGCATATAAGAGTTTTGACTTGAATGATGCCAATTCTAGGAAACGTGAATGGTCCTCCTTTGTTCAAATGAAAAAATAGAGTAGATTATACTGTCACATAGAAAAAGAAGAAAGCGCGGGAGAAACTAAGTGAATTCGAAAAATCTCTTCCAAAATTCATTCAAAAATCCCTCCAATTTTGTTATTTTCTTATTTATAGGCAAAGATTCAATAACTAAGTTAGAACTAACTTTATCTATCCTAACTAACTTGAGTAACTACTTTAATTATTTTTTAATTTTTTTAATTTTTAAAAAAAGAAATTTCTAGAATTTATTTATCTCCTCCTTTTTTCTTGAAAAGCTATTTTTGTTTTGGATCCAAAAATATATTATTGGTAGTTTAAGTCATTTAAATTTTTTTTTCTTTTTTCCTCTCTTTTTCTTTCTTATGAATTAATTATTGTCATTATTAATTACAATTAAAATAAAAAAAATTATTTATTATTTTAAAATATGTATCGAACATAATTGGATGTTTACAACACTCATAAGGTAGGTGTATATCACTTCTCTCCATTTTATTTATTTATTTATTTTGTTAAAATTAGTTTTTAAATTTTTATTATATTTTTTTCTATATCCTTTTTAGTCTAGATAATTTGGATCTTTTCAATTTTTACTAGAAGAAACTAAAAATCATTTTTATTATAAATTAAAAATAATTTATAAAATTATATTAAGTTTGTGCAATAACCAAGTGAAGTCAAATGAATGATGGATCCAACTTTGATGTCCCTTAAAACTTAAAGGTTTATTAAGTAGCTAGTTTTTAACATTAACTCTGTGTAAGATAAAACTTGATTCCTTTTAAAATTATTCTAAAAATTAAAAAACATTTTTATTTCTCAAAAATTTAAAAATAAAATAAATAATTTATTTTCAAATTAAAATTCCATATTTTCATAAATTAAAAAATAAAATAATCCTTACTCTAAATTTAAATTTAATATATTTCAAAAATTTGAAAAAAATAAATTCTATCCAAATTTCAAAATAAAAAAGTTCTAAAAATGCAAAAATATTTCATATTAAAATAAAGTTCATCTGTTTCAAAATTTAAAAAAAGATTCATTTCAAAAAAGAGAAATAATCTTGTGTTTGGACGAGTCCTTTTAAGGAGGAAAAGTAATTTTTGAAAGTATTTAAAATTCTAAATATTAAAATATTTTTTACATATTTTCTTTGTAAGAAATTTTAATTTATTAAAATTTTCAGAAAATATTTTAATAAACTAAGATGGAAGCATTTAAAATTTTTATAAAATAGATAAAATTAAAAATTTTTCAAACTCCCTCCAACTCACTATGGTGAACAACAATCTTTGGTACTATTTTTTCTCTCATTATTCTCTCCTTTGTTATTTTCTCTCATTTTTCTCTCTTTTTTTTTTTTGAACAATATAATATTTTCAAATAAAATGGTTAGATGTTATAATTGTATTTTTCTATCCTTTTTATTATATAAATATTTTTGATAAACAAAAAATAGAAAGAAAATTAAAAATAATCTATGAATATTTCAAAGTAAAGATTTGTATATAATAAAAATTGAATTATTTAATTTAAATAAAAAAATTAAAATTTAATAAATTTAAAATCCACCAATCCAACAAAAAATTTAAATATAAAAAGTATTTTATTTAAATAAAATATATTTAAAATAAAAGTATTTAAATTTTTAAATATTTAAAAAATATTGAAATGTTCATCCTGATATAAGATAAGAAAATTTTTAAATTCTTACTTCAAGATTCAGTCTTTTCTAAAAACAAAAAGATTCAAAATATTTTTGTAATTTTAAAATTTTTCAAAAAATCTCTTTTCTTCAAGAACCATGTAGTTTTTATTTTTTTCACTACATTTAAAGATACATAAGAGGAAGAACCACATCCATAAAATCCAAATTAAACTTTTGAAATATTTTTTATTTATTTTAAAAATAAAAAATATTTAAAACTTTTTCTAAATAACTTTTTCTAATAATTTAAAAATAAAAAAAATAGTTTTCCTTTAAAGTGAAATAATTTTTTAAAATTTAATCATATTTTTACATAATTATTTAAAATGTAAGCATTTTTTGAAAGAACGTTGTAGGATTAATATCTTTGCTATTTGCATAAATGATTTTTAAATTTAAATTAATATCATAGATTAATTTTTTAAAATCTTTTAAAATTTTATTTGATAAAATTTTATTACAGTTCTACTATTTTATTATTTCTTATTCGTGTTGTGATGATTTTATTTGCAATACCCTTCAAGTATGAAAAAAGGAGAATTTGCATCATCAATCCATTGAAATTTATTATATGGATAGGAATATATTATATGATTTTAAAAATTTAAGAGTGAAGTTTCCTCTTAAGGGAAGAAAATTTGTATTAAAAAGAATTATTATGACGATTTTTTTCCTTGTTTGGTGTAGAAATTAAAAATAATTCATCTTTTAGTGCAAGTTTAGAAGTATTTATTCGTAGGATAGAACCAGTGCTTGTGACACATAATAAAATACGACACATGATGGATAAGACACATTTTATTATGTGTCACATGCAAACAAACAAGGCATGTTAGAAGCATATGTGGGTGTTGCGGGTGTGACGCATTCAATTATACATAGCAAGAGGTGTAACTAAATAAGGTCCTCTGATAGAAGTTTACGACTTGATTTTTTAAAGCCTAACTTGACTCAACTTGTTTAATAAATAGATAAGCTTATACTTGTTAAAAAGCTTTTTTAGATAAATAAGTCAAGTTTAGACTTACAAAAAAATATGTTTAGTCTATTTATCTTTATATATTATATATTTATATTTTCTTACATTTATTTATTTTAATATATTATATTTATATAATATTAATATATTTACATAATTTGTTTAAAATTAAAATTTTTAATTTCAAAAAGAAGGAACCCTAGATGACTTTCTCCTTATCCTCAAAATAGAACCCTCCTCTGCCGTTTTTTGTTTACCTCTACGAGACTACAACTCAATCCTTAATCCTCGAGGTGATCTTATGTCCTATGTAACGCAACACCTAGTATAATATCCCAAAATAAATAGTTATAAAATTCTCTAATGTTTATTATAAGGGTTGTGTATGTTAATTTAATTTTAGACAGGTACTCTGGTATTTTACTTTAATTTCTATGTGTATCTAACCTCGTATATTATGTGTACATGCTACGTGCGTGTGTTATACTTTTTTGTATATATTATTGTATTTGTATATAGTTAGTACTCAATATACATACTCTAAAATTCTTTAATTTTTAATGAGATATAGGTCTTCAAAATGTCTTCTTCATTTGAGAGCAATGAAACTATTAATTCTTTTACTCTTACAAATGTCAATAAGATGATTGAAATTGCAACAACAAATTCAAGTCAGCTTGGAGACAATAGAAATGAAAGTGAAAAAGATATCAATCAAATACAAAATGATTGTGTCATTAAGAGGAAGAGATACAAAACATCAGTAGTTTGGTAAGATTTTGATGAAGTTGAATTGATTAGAGGTGTAAAGAAAGTTGTTTGCAAGCATTGTAAATATCTCTTATCTACTAGTGGAAAAGGATCTAGCACTACCCACTTAAAGAAATATTACAAATTATTTTACGAAAAAGGATGAATATGAGTTTAGAGAAGAAGCAAGTTGTCATTCTATTTCAATATTGTAGTGATTCAAATAATCCATTTATGAGTTTCAGTATCAAGTACTCTAATAAAAGGTTGAGGAAAATAATTCTCACCACTATCATGGTGCATGAGCATCCTTTTAGCATGTCCAAGATGATGTTTGGATGTGGGTCTTCCAATATGTTAATTGTGATTTTCAAAAAGTTCGTCGTAAAACTATTAACAATGATTGCTTGAAAATATATGAGGTAGAGAAGAGGTTATTAAAGCCACAAATTAAAGAGTGTGAGTAAGATTAGTTTAACTACTGATATGTAAAAAATCAAGTCATCAGGTAGTTGAATACATGGTTATCATTGGACATGCATGGTTGAAGTTTCAAAAGAGAGTTTTGACTTTTGTGAAAATACCTGCCCCTAGGTAAAGGCGCATAGTTATAATATGGCTCTCTTTCTACATAAGTTGCAAAGGTATTTTTAAATTTTAATGTAATAAACAACATGTAAAATATAGAGTGATAACCATGTATTCCACTACCAGGTGACTTGATTTCCACATATCATTAGTTAAACTAATTTTACTCTCACTCTTAAGTTGTGCTTTAATAAACTCTTCTCTACCTCATATATTTCCAATTAATCATTTTTAATAGTTTTACAACTAACTTTTTGAAAATCACAATTAGCATATTGGAAGGGTCACAGCCAAACATCATCTTCAACAATGCTAAAAGGATGCTTGTGCACCATGATAGCAATGACAATTATTTCTCTCATCCTTTCATCATAGTACTTGATATTGGAACTTATAAATGAATTATTTGAACCACTACAAGATTGAAACGGAATGACAACTTGTCTCTTCTCTAAACTTATATTCATCCTCTTTTATAAACAAACTTGTAAATTTTTTTTAGATGGGTAATGTGAGACCCTTTCCCACCAGTAGATAAGAGATATTTACAATGTTTGTAAACAACTTTTGTTTACACCTCTAGTCAATTCAACTTCATTAAAATCTTGTCAAACTACCGATGTTTTCTATCTCTTCCTCTTAATGACACAATCATTTTATGTTTGATTGATATCTTTTTCACTTTCATTTCTACCGTCCCCAAACTTAAATTTATTGGTGCAATTTTAATCACCTCATTAACATTTATATGAGTAAAAGAATTAATAGTTTCATTGTTCTCAAATGGAGAAGACAAATGGAAGACATATATGTCATTATAAATTAAACAATTTTAGAGCATGTATATTGAGTACTAACTAGATACAAATACAATAATATATACAAAAAATTATAACACACTCACATAACATGTAAACATATATGAGTTTAGATACACAAAATTAAAGTAAAATATAGAACATTTATTCTAACATTAAATTAACATATACAAACTTTATAATAAACATTATAGAATTTTACAACTATTTATTTTGGGATATTACACTAGGTGGTGTGTTACATTTATAACATACCTTTCTTGCACAAGATCATCTCAAGGATTAAGGGTTGAATTGTAGTTTCATAAAGGTAAATGAAAACGATAAAGAAGGATTTTATTTTGAGGATAAAGAAAAAGTCAGCTTGGATTCCTTTTGTTTGAGATTAAAAATTAAAAATTTTAATTTTTAAAAAATTATGTAAATACTTTGATATTATATAAATCTAATATATTAAAATAAATAATATATAAATATAATATATTAAAATAAATATAATAAATATTAATATATAATATATAAAGATAAATAGGTCCTTGAATAGGCTAAACAGTCTTTTTTATAAGCTTAAGCTTGACTTGTTTATCTAAAAAGGCTTTTTAACAAGCCTAAGTCTGTTTATTTATTAAACAAGCCAAATTAACCTAGGTTTTAAATAAGTCAAGTTGTAGGCTCCTATCGAATAGCCCTTTTTCACTACCATCCCCACCTTTATCTAAAGAATGGAACAAAGTTAAAAAAAAAATTGTCAACTTCTGGAGGTGTTCAATCTTACCACTCATGTAATATCAGACAATGAGTATCCCATTGCTAATTTGTACCTTGCCGAAGTTTGAAGGGTGAAGCAAGTAATTGATAACGTAATAGATGGTGATCATTCACGAGAGAAATAACAACTCCAATAAAAGCATAGTTTGATAAATATTGGGGAGAATGTAATCTTTTGATGGCTATTGCAAGTGTATTAGATTCTAGGTGCAAATTTCAGGTTGTAGATATATATTTTTTCTTGATTTATAAACTTATAAACCTTAAAAAGTTGTTCAAGACAATATAAACAAGGTAAAGACTGCACTTGATCAATTATACGATAAATATGTGATAATAAATGAATAAAAGTCATCCTTTAAAGAAGGTGATAATGGTGGATCTAATGGTAACAATGACTCAACTTCCTCTTCACAAAAAACTTTATTGGTCACTAGATTTGACCAAATAATGAACTTGGTGAGTTAAAAAGAAGCAATTCTTGTAATTAAATCAAAATTTCATGCACATCTTAATGAATGTGTTCACATTCCTAATGATAATAGTTTAAAATACAAGATTTTATCAAAGATGGTTGCAGATATATTAGCTATTCTAATCTCAACCTTAGCATTAAAATCAATATTTAGTGCTGGAGGTAGAGTCATTGATAACTATTATTCTAAACTGAATGAGGAGTCAATTGAAGTGCTCATCTGTGGTGGTGATTGGTTCATCATAAATACAATATGAAAAGAAAATTGAAGTTTTTTTTTAAATTTTAAATGGTTATTTCTTATATATATATATATATATATATATATATATATATATATATATATATATATATAAATGGTTGTTTTAAATTTATCTTTTATTTTAATAATCATTTCTTCTATCTTTTGAAGGTGGATGAACAACTTCAAGAAATCAACTAGAATATTTGATACCTTTAATTAAGATATCACTTAGCTTGTTATAAGTTTTGTAATCTTATTTAATATTAAATTTTGAATGATGTCTTTGGTTTTATATTGGAACTTGGGTGTTTTAAGATGATTTATTATCTTTAGTGATTTTTATGTTTCAAGAAAATTAAGTATTTTTTGTTAATTTGTTTGGTATTTAAAGGTTTAAGTTGTCGTAACCGTAATTACAACAAAATGACAAACTCACTAAAAATTTTAAAAAAGAATTTTATGTGATTGTGGAGTCGCCACCAAATTTTATTTCAAGGGAAAACATTTGGAAAAACCCTAACTTGAAGAAGAAATTTTAGGTTCGAGAGTCGGTTACGAATAGGGAAGGTGTTAGGCACCCTACTCACCTGTTCCAAAGAAGGGTACCCTTAAACTAAGTGTGTGATTTATTTGAAAACAGTTTGATCCATTTAATTAGAATAAAAATAAATAAGTTAGTGCAAAATAGCCTGACAGGACTTGATCCTACTCTTACATATTCCCTGGTGCAATGGGAAACTCAAGGCTATGTAGTTCTAGTTTTAAGAGACTTGATCTCTTGAAGAAATAGAGGGGTGATATCAGAAAAAATTAATTTTTGAATAAATTAGAATTACGTGCTTGCATAACTCAAATCGTCGTAAGCCATGAGTTTGCACGAATTAAAATATGGAACAATAGAAAAAGCTGTCTATTCGTATTGGAATCCGTTGCACGAATTTGTTAGAAGACCGAAAACAGATATTTTTGAAATAGATGTTTTTTTTACAGAGGTAGTAAACAATGGTTTTCTAAAATTATGTGCTTGCGAAATCCAAACCGTCGTAAGCCGTGTATGAATCCGCACGAATTAAAACATGAAACAACAGAGAAGACTGTCTATTATATTAAAATTCGTTTGCACAAATTTTAGAAAATTAAAACAGACATTTTGGAAACAGACGTTTTGACAGAGTTAATAAACAGTGGTTTTCTAAAATTATGTGCTTGTGAAATCCAAACCGTCGTAAGCCGCATATGGATTCACACGAATTAAAACACGGAACAGGAGAGAAGGATGCCTGCTCGTATTAAAATCCATTTGCACAAGAGTTTGCACGAATTAAAATATGGAACAATAAAAAAAAGCTGTCTATTCGTATTGGAATCCGTTGCACGAATTTGTTAGAAGACCGAAAACAGATATTTTTGAAATAGATGTTTTTTTTACAGAGGTAGTAAACAATGGTTTTCTAAAATTGTGTGCTTGCGAAATCCAAACCGTCGTAAGCCGCGTATGAATCCACACGAATTAAAACATGAAACAACAGAGAAGACTGTCTATTATATTAAAATTCGTTTGCACAAATTTTAGAAAATTAAAACAGACATTTTGGAAACAGACGTTTTGACAGAGTTAATAAACAGTGGTTTTCTAAAATTGTGTGCTTGCGAAATCCAAACCGTCATAAGCCGCGTATGGATTCGCACGAATTAAAACACGGAACAGGAGAGAAGGATGCCTGCTCGTATTAAAATTCATTTGCACAAATTTTAGAAAGTTAAAACAAACATTTTGGAAACAGACTTTTTTTTTTTGAGTTTGTAAACAGAGGTTTTCTAAAATTGTGTGCTTGCGAAATCCAAACCGTCGTAGGCCGCGTATAGATTCGCATGAATTAAAAACGGAACAGTAGAGAAGGCTGTCTGTTCGTATTATTGAGTTAGTAAATAGGGGTTTTCTATAATTGCATGTTTGAAAAATCTAAACCGTCGTAAGCTGCGTATGGATTCGTACGAATTAAAACACGGAACAATATAGAAGGCTGCCTGTTCGTATTAAAATCCGTTTGCACAAATTTTAGAAAATTAAAACATTTTTGGAAAATTCTTAATTAGAAAAAAAAAAGAGAAGAAAAAACAAATAAAAAGATGATAGTGCCTAAACAAAAATAAAGAAAATAAAGTAATAAAGGGTAAAATAATAATAATAATAATAATAATAATAATAATAATAATAATAATAATAATAATAATAATAATAATTAAAGCAAAGTTAGCTGCACTTACCCGGGAAAAATTCCAAATTGACTTTTCTTCTTTTTTCCCTTTTTCTTCCTCCTTTTTAAATTGCGAAGGTCATCTCCTTACATAGGAGGAGAAGGGATTGAAGAAGTGCTCTTTGTTGAATGTGGCACTTCTTTCTAGTATTTCCAAAATTTAGAGAGAGGACATCTCCTTCTATAGGATGAGGATGACTTAAAGATGTGCTTCTTGTCCAATGTGAGACTTCTTTCCCATCTCCCCAAAATTTAGAGAGAGAAAATTTAGAGAGAGAGGACGTCTCATATTATAGGAGGAGGAGGGCTTAAAGAAGTGCTCCTTGTCTCCGATGTGGTACTTCTTTCCCATCTTCCCCAAAACCCCAAAATTTAGAGGGGGACATCTCCTTATATAGGAGGAGGAAGGCTTAAGGAAGTGCTCCTTATGCAATGTGGGACTTATTTTCACTGTACGAGATTTAGAGAGTGGAAGAGTCTCACTCTTCCAATGTGGGACTCTCAAAGTATTTTTTTTCTTTTTTTGAATTCTTATTTTATTTGATATGAAATTTCTTTTTCTCTTTTCTTATTTTTACTCTTTTTCCTTTTTTTTTCTTTTTCGTTATTTTTATTTATTAGTTCATTTTTCTCTTTTCTTTACCTTTTTCCTTGCTTAAAAATTAGCCTCGGATATAATTGAGTGTTCAGATAAGTCTTTGTCAAATTTGTTATAATAATACAAATAATTTACTAATATGATATTTATTTGCATATTTTTATTTTGTATATTGTGTTTTATTATGTATATGATATAAGTTATAGTGTTATATGAATTTAAAATAATATACCTGATTTATTATTTGTTAGATAAATTTGATTTATTTTTTTTGTATAAGTGACACTAGTAAAGGCTGGATTGATCAATTCTATAATTTAAAAAATAATAAAGTATATTTTTATAAAAGGCTTTAAGCTTGTGAATCTTTTAAATTATATATATATATATATATATATATATATATATATATATATATATATATATATATATGTGTGTGTGTGTGTGTGTGTTTTAGGCCTATTTAGTAACTTTTTTATCTTGTAAGCAAATATTTTTAATCATTTATATAAAATTTAAGCCTATTCATTAACCTTTTTTTGAAATGTGGGATTTTAAATAAACTTGTAGATCTTATAGGCTTTAAAGGATTTAAATCAATTCAGACATTAAAAAAAACTTCAAAATTTTTAAATAAATCAAACTTGGACTATGAAGGTCTGCTTCGCCTCAACCTACTTTCTTCCCTAAGTGTAATGCAAAATTAAATGCATCATAAGATGTGTCACGCAGAAATATATGCGTTACACCCTTAACATGCAGAAATATTAATAAATAATTTACATAGCAAAAATATATTATCAATAACAACTAAATTACACTTAACATAATTAAATATTAACAAAAATTGCAATTAAATTTGATAACCTAAATTTTTTGAATTATTTCTAAAGTTTTCTAACCCATTCTAACAACATTATTTCTAACATTAAATTCATACCATAAATATTGTAATTTTAAAATAATCATATACTAATCTTTTTCTTTTTCTAACATTAAATTCATACCATAAATATTGTAATTTTAAAATAATCATATACTAACCTTTTTCTTTATAAAATATACAAAAACCTTCTTGCAAGTGGTCCACACAATAATTTTTTTTTAAACAAATGCAAAGAAAATAGAGAATTTGGAATAACGCATATAGGAATTACATTTGCCTTTACATGTATATGTAAATTATTTTTCAACTACCATTTTCGATTCAAAATTTTAGAGGAGATGACACATAAATTAGTACATTATAAGGAGGTGTGATGCATTTAATCATGTGTCATCCTATCCTTCCTCCACACACCTATCTACCCATGTACAACGTTTTTTAGGTGCTTATAATGCATTTTATGTCTACTTATGATGTATAATAAAGTACATCTTATCCATTGTGTAATATATTTTATTATGCAACACCTATGACATAAATATTTATAAAAATTTTCAAACCACATTTAATGAGCATTTAAATAATTTCCTATAATTATCCTAGTAGTTGTATTCAAGGATAATAATATGATAAGTTCTATATGAATAATTTTAAAATTTTTAATTTAAATCTAGATTTATTATTTTTTAAAATTTTTTAAAGTATAAATTATTTAAAATTTTATAAATCTATTTAAAATTTTACAATATAAAATTAATAAATAAATTTAAAAATTATATATAAATAATTAAAATATATATGTGTTTAAAAAACCATTTTAAATATATTATATAAATTTAAATAAATATAATATTAAAATAAAATATAAAATTACACAATGATGTTTATTCATTTACATCTCTTATATAATGTTGATAACTTTTTAAAACAAAATTATAAAAATAAAATAGATCTACTTATTTACATTTGCTTGTAAATGGATGTATGTTCTTATTTATATATATAAATTATATATATATATATATATATATTTTTAAATAGATTTAACTATATTTTTATATATTTAAATTTGACAAAATTATTTAAATAAATTTAAATATATTTATTTAGTGAACAAACTAAAATCAAATCAAATTTTAAATTATTGTTTTAAAAATTAAATTAAATCGATTAAATTAAAAAAAATTGATTATCTTTCAATTATTTGAATCATAAAATTATTTTAACAAAATATCATTAGCAAATCGGCTAAATTAATGAAAATAATAAATTGATATAAACTGAAAGAATCAATCCATATATAAAATAATATTATTTTAATTTAAAAATTATTATATTATATTTAATTTTACATATATAAATTAAATTTTAAAGCATTATATAATTTTTAATTATATAAAATTATGATATTAATATATTTTATTATTATAAATATTTTAAAAATTATATTTAATTAATATTAATTTTATCACAATTTAATTTTGATTATTAAATGTTGAATCATTACGTCAACCAGTTGAGGGACTGATTTTAGAAATAGACAAATTTGTAAATTCGTATAAGACGGTTTCACTCATTTCAACTATATCATGGCATCATTAGAATGAGATCCACTTGTTTTGTGGACGATTGGGTCAATGAACAGAAGAAGGTTGTCTTGCACATCCTTTTCTGAAGATGACGAATCAATAGATATATTGGAGACGCAGCAGCTTTCCACCTCCCTTCATTCATTGATCCTTGTCATGAATAGCGCCAATCATACCCTTCTTTCTTCATAAATTTGAACGTGACTTGGATTATTTGCACTTTGCATCCCAGCTAACCAAATTATTTATATATTTTATAAATTAGTTTACAAAATATAAAAAAATATATTTTGTAAATTAATTTACGGTAAAATATATTTTTATATTTTATCAACTAATTTATGAAATATAAAAATTTATATTTTATAAATTAATTTATGAAATATATTTATTAAGAAATAAAATTAAAACACAAAAAAAAAATAAAAAAAAATTTCTCATAAACTTTGACATATATTTTTAGGTTGGCAAATAAAAATAAAACCACAGGTTAAGTTTAATGAATATGGATGTGAGTTCAATTTATCTCACTTTTTTTTTATATGCTATTTGACATTTTTTTTCTTTTTTTGTTACTAAGGTTAAAGATGATTTTTTTTTTCACTTAGTAATGAAATAAAAATAAATATAAAGATAAATAAAAAACTCGATAAAAGTAGGTATTCACAAATCCATTATCCAACTAAAAACTATTTTTCTTAAATGAAAGTGTTATATTTTCTTAATTTAAATAAATTTTAGGACAATTTCATAGAGATTAAAACGGAGATAATATTTATTGAAAGAGATAAATTTTATCAAAAGACTTGAAAATGATGCGTGCTTTATTTAGAAATTATAAATCTTACAAAATATATTTGGATCATATAAGCGATCAGGGAACTTAAACAATGTCTAGCTCAAATAGTTGTTCTTTAAAAGGAAGATGAACATTGACTTCAGAAACTAAAATTACTTATGTGCCAAAGGCTCCTTATTTAAGATATATATAAATACATCATCAAGACCGCTCTTATTTATAATCCTAGCTTGGTATAAAGGAACCTAGTTTTCATGTCCCTGCCCAAATACGGGGTCTTGATTACAGCATTATCTAATTAATCTTGAAATGATAAATTTGGATGTTTTCTACGTCAAGTTTCATGAAATTACTTCGCTTCCTGGTAATATGGAACTTGCCCCAATTATAAGGCCTATATTTGGGAGGGTTTTGCTCATTTATCAGCTCTTCTAAAGGTTGCACATTGGTGTAGTGTGCAGGCTTGAGAAAGTATGGATATGAAAGCCTTTCCTGATTAGGGTGCAAGATAACTCTATGCTCAACACTTTCATATGCGTCATTGCTCCAAACCTGAACACAAGTTATTTCCAATTAGCAATTAGAGGTTTCAGTTTCCCATCTCCTTAATCTATAGAATTAAGGGCTGATTCATACCAAATGTTAAATTTAATCAACTTTTACATATGTAGTAATTATCATAATAAAATTACATAATTTAATAGTTAAATTGAAAAAAATTACTTGTTATAAAAAGTTAGTGTAATTGTCATTTAATTTTGTCAAATAAATTACATTTTTATCTTTAAAAATTTAAAATCAGTTACCTTAGTTCTAAAAGAAAAAAAATCATTCACTAATAAAAAAATTTAATTTTACAGCAATTAATTTAGAAATTGTTACTTTTTACCGTAATTGTTTAATCAACATAAAAAATTAATATTTTTTATATCGATTATATCTATAATATAAAAAAATCAATATAAAATATCCAAAACAACAAAAAAATTAATATAAAATATCCAAAACAACAAAGGTAAAAGTGTTTTTTTATTAATGATTTTAACTTTTTTAATTGTTTATTTTAGTTTTTGTAAAAAAATTAAAATAATTGACTTTTTAGTTTGTTTTAAAATAATAATTTTCATCTTTTAAAAATTAATATAATCAACTTTAAATTTTTAAAAAAATCAAAATGATATTTTTTTGATTTTTTTCTTTAATTTATAATTAGATAGCATAGTACCTGAATTATGTCTCCAACATTGATAATATAAGCATCAGGTGTAGGCTTGACCCGAATCCATTCAGCATCAGATTTTCGCCTGACTTCTAAGCCACTAACATTATCTTGAGCAAGAACAGTTAAAGCACCAGTATCCTTGTGACGACCACATCCCAAAACAAGATCAGGGGAAGGGCATGGAGGATAATAATTCAGCCTAATCCAACTAGTTTGGTCTTTGAAGAATCCATGAAATCGTTTTGGGGATAACCCTAAACTCAGAGCAATCAGCTCCATTAACTTGAGTGCTAGATTTTCCATGTGTTGACCATAGTCTTGGAATGCCTCTCTACAATTAAAATGTCACAATCTATGAGTCATAATTGTATATCATCAAATTACTCATTGATTTTTATACTACCTCTGTTTTTATTTATCTGTTTAGAAATTTTTTTTTTAAAGGAATTACATAGGTAAAAAATTTAATCATTATATTAAAATTATTTAGTAAATTCTTAAATTTATCCTTTTTTATTTAATTATATTATTTTTTATTTGTATTTTTCATTTATTTTATTATATAAATATAAAAATATTGGCTAAAAAAGTAATAATTATTATTGTTTTAAATTTTTACTTCTGTTTTTGAACTGATACAACTTTTTACTAGTAATTATAACATTCATATATATAATTAAGATCAAAAGTCGTAGATTGATAAATTTGTTAAGAGGCAAGTACATTGATATATATATATTGTTAACATCTTTTAATTTGTAATCCAATACATCGTACTAGTGCAGAACTTTTTCTTTAATTTATTACATAATAGTATCTATAAATTAATATAAAATAATTTTTTAAAAATTAAAATTTCAGTAACCAAATCAATACTTAATTTTGGAATTTTCTTTTGGCACGAAGAATTAAAACATTTTTATTTTCACTTTGACCAAATCAATGATTCATTGTTAATGATTACTTTCTTTTCTTTAGCTTAAAAGAATAATAAATAAAACAACTTTAGGTAAATATGAAGCTAACTTTATTTGAAAATCTATCATCTTTAATATATAAAAATTATAATATTTTTTTCACTCCACATCACAGAAGTATTAACCTACTCTTTGGTGCTTCTTTAACAAGTTCATAAGCTCATTTATTTTACTTTTTTATTTTTTCATAATTCATATATCTACAAAAAATTGTTAAAAAATAATTAGGCAGACATGACTCTTAACAAATGGACAAAATTTAAATATAGTATTAGATGTTTCCGTTACTATTTTTAATAATTAAAATTTCACTCAGTTAACAGACATTGATCTTTAAATCTGACTTTTACTGCATCAATTATTGATATCAAACTTCAATTTTAATTAAAAAATAACATTAAAAACAAAAACACACATGTTATTGCATATATATTTTTCTTAATGAATATGGTTGAATTACCTGAACTCTGGTGGGTATTCAGGCCACTGGTTATACCAATGAATGAGCTCTTTGTCATGAGGGTCAATTGAAGCAGGCATAATGGTAGGTTCCTCAACAGTATAATCAAACACCTCCTTCCAATCCTTAATGTTTTTGGTATGCTCAGAGTCATAGTAACCCATAACTTTCACAGCATCCCTTCTCACCTTATCCTTCTCTTCCTTGCTTTGAGCAAAGAACTTTCTAGCAGCTGCTTCAAGCTTTTGCCTAATTTCAATAGGGTGTCCATGGTTTGTCACTTGGAAGAAGCCCCATTCTTTGCATGCATTGCCTATTTGCTTCACAAGGTTTTCAAAAGGTTCTTTGTTTGAAGTGTCAAATAAAGGAGAAAGGTCTATCACAGGGATACCCTCATCTTCAATGATAGAAAGCTTGGGCCTGTGCTCTGGTGTTTGGATGAAAGCTGGATCTATCTCTCCCATGGTTTTGGTTATTTTCTTTGTTAAGAAACTAACAAAAATTGGTGATCTCAATGGAATTGTATATGGAAGAGTTGTTTGGGATGTATCATATTTGTGCTGGTGTCCAACTATATATAGACATTGAAATTGGACGTGTTTTTGTTTGTATTAGGTGAATGAGATTACCAATGCGATAACAAAGTGAAACATTGGGAGAATCTTAGATTTAAACGAAATTAATTGATAAATATTTTTAAATGGTTAGTATTAATTCAAGGGGTTTGGTTAAGAGTGTTTTTTCTTAGAAAAAGGAATAGAGTATAATTCTTTTTGTATGAAATGAGCATAGTTAGGGCCGTAATTATGTATGCGAATTTTGAAGAGATTGAAGAGGAATGTAAAAGTGAGATTGAAGAAAAGGTGTAAAAAGTGTTTGAATGGTGGTAAATTAAATATTTTATAGAAAGTTAAAATATGTTTTTTACTTTTAAAATTATAATTTAATAATAATGATAGAGTTTTAATTTCTTATATATCAGTTAAAAAAATTATTTTTAATATTTAAATAATTTTTATATTTATAGAAAATGTATTTTATAACTTGAAATAATGGTAGAAGTCATTTTAAAATATTTTTTATTTATGAATTCATTTATAAACTTTCTTTCATATGGAGATCAAATCCAAAAATTAGGTTTTGCATATATGGGTTTAAAGGTATTTAAAACTTTTATAATTTTTAAGAATTAAAGATAAATAAATTTTTTATTAAGATTAAAATTGAAAAAAATTATAAATTTTTAGAGATAAAAATTTACTCAAATCATCATAAAATTACCTTAACACTATAAAGGAAATATATTGTGATTTTATGCTCAAATGGATTTTTGGTTTGTAGTTTTTTAGCTAATAAAATGTAAATGAAAATGAAAAGTAGGATTGCACGTGGAAAGAGTGTTTAACATTATCGGAAGAAGATTTTAGTAAAAACAAAATTAGGATTGGACCAGTAATTGTTTGGATGAGAAAAAAAAAGAAAGAAAGAAAAAAAATTAAGGTATAAAAATGTCTTTTATTGTTTGTTTGCATATGAAAATAAAATAAAATAAAATATTTTTTACAAATCTTATTAAAATTTTGTTTCCAGACAAAAAATAGAGGAAGAATTTTTATTTTATATTGATAAAATATTATATATTTAAAAAAAATTATGTTAATAAAAAATATAGTAAAAAATTTAATTTTTTTAAAGTTAAATTTTTTTGTAAATTTATATAAAATGAAATTTGTACGATGAATATATATTTTTTATTTTTTTTATCCATTTAAATAATTTTTTTTTACTTATTCAGACAATTTATTTATTTTTTCTTTCTATTTTTTTTATGATTCAAACAAACCATAAGAATGAAGAATGTATTATGGAAAGAGAAAATTATATTCTATAGGTCTTTTCTAAGAAAAGAAAAACTTATCCAAACAAATCTCATGACATGATGTTGGTGAGAGAGAAATTGACAATACAAGAACAAATGGTTCGATCACATTGTTGCAAATTAACTTGACCCTGTTGATTAACATAAAATTTGATTAATGATAAAGATTAGTTGATGCTGGTAATACCAAGTGAAGCTAATGCAATGTTAATACACCCAACAATCTGGAATCGTCTAGTAATAACTGTAGTCGTGCAATTGCAACTATACGTAGTGTTGAAAGATTCAAGGTGTAGTTGAAAGTATTCCAATAACAATTAGACAGAAAATAAAGCTTGTGTAATGGCAAATAATATATATATATATATATATATATATATATATATATATATATATACTTATTAAATATAATAAATTAATTTTATATTAGATGGAACAAATATATATGTTTCACAATATATAAATAAGAAAGATCCATGCACCTAATATTTTAAGATTTTAGGTTGAATGTCTATTCAATATCCATTTGTATAATTTACTCCTTAATCCATTGTCTGAATTTTCCTAATATTTTGTATAATTTACTCCTTAATTTATTGTCTGGCAATCTTCCTAATATAATACACTTAATATTTTAATATTTTACGTTATATGTAATGTCCAATCCACTGTATAATTTCCTGCTTAATTATTCATTATCACCATTCTTCCTAATGTTTTAGAATATAGAACATCTTATGTTTTGACATCATCTTTAAAGCATTTATTATAAATATTTTATAATAATTTATTAAAATTAACAATAATCTTCAAGAATACTTAGCATGCTCAACTAAAATCTTAGAGCACCAATACCTCATAGAATTAGGAATGGTCAGATCGATTTTAAATAGTTACAGGTTGAAAAATTAAAAATTACCAGAAACCAAACTGCTAATAATATACTATTTTTATTAAAAAAAATATGATGGTTCCATCGGTTTTTGGTTGCGTGAAGGCAGATGATAAAATAGATTTAATCAATTTTTTATTTTCAACGGAGCTTGTGTTTTTTATGATAAAGTTTGAAGATGATAATGATTTAAAAAATAGAATGTAACAGAAATTGCAACTTTAACTCTTTAAAATTGTGATATCCACTGAGGACCTGATAATCTTTTGGATAATTTTTTGAAATTGTCATTGAGGACCTGATAATCTTCAAAATTTTTATAAAAAAAAAAAAGATGATGTCAAACCAATTATTCTCTAACAAAACAATTCTTTTGTTTTTTTCCCTCTCTCAATCTCTAATGATTCCAATTTGCTAAGTTGCTATTTGTGAGATGATGGGAATGAAATTTGGAGTGAAAATTTCAAACTTGGGTGGGGACTGGGGAAGGTTGGAGGGGGCATTCCAGCACTTTTAAAATATGTAGAGACTATTGTGCAAATATTTTAAGTACAGAGGGACTAAAGGATAAATACTAAAAATATAAATCTATGTACAACTGATGTTTCAAAACTAAGATGGAGCGCTGTAAAGTGGGCATGATCTATATCACTATATAAATTATTAATTTTATTAAATTTAGTCAATATTTATTAACTAAGATCAATCATTGTAGGGTGAATCACCTTTTATTTATGTGTAACATCAATATCAATATTCCATTGCATAATTGCTCGATGATAACATATCAAGATGCCGTATTAAACAAAGAAAATGAAAATAAAATTTCGAACAGGTTGTTTGCATGGAAAATATTATTAGTTTATTTTTATTTTTTAAAATTTATATAAACTTAGTAATTTTTTTTATAAATTTTAAAAATGAAAAATAAAATAAAAAATTTTATAAACAAAAATAAAAATAAAAAATAATTTCTTTAACCAAATAATTAATCCTTAATCTTATCAGAACATTTTCAAAGAATTTAAAAATAAAAAAATTAAATAAAAAATGCTGTATTTTTTATATACGTGTAGCATCAATATCAATATACTATTGCATAATTGCACGATGATAACTTGACAAGAAGCCGTATTAAACACTAAGAAAATGAAAATGAAAAATTCTCACAATTCGTTTTCTTTGCAATTTTTTAATTTTAATTTTAATTTTAATATATTATCTTTTTTTATTTTTAAAAATTTGGGTAATCTTTTTAATCTTTTATACAATATTTTAAAAATAAAATAATAAAATAATTTTATCAATAAAAATAAAAAATATTTTTTAAACCAAACAGTCTGTAATTTTATCAGAACATTTTCAAAGAATTTAAAGATAAAAAAATAAATGTTGCATTTTTTATTAGACTATTTCCTTAACGAGTGTGATAAAAAATATAGATATATTCCATTAAATATTTCTACCCATTTCCTATATACCCATATTTTGTATAAGTTATTTACGAATGAAAATATTAAATACTATTTACTATTTATTTTATATAAAAATAAAAGAATGAAATTAATAATGCTCCAAGAAGTTCGAGAAAAAGGAATTTCAGAAAATGTGAGATTTACGAAAAGAATATGTAATGAAGCAAAATTAGAAGATATCAGTTGTTACTGCTTAAATTATTTAAAATGAAGCAAAAGCACAATGAAAAGTGTCCTGTTTCATTCAATATATTTCTACTTTTCTTCCGCCCCAGTTAGGATTTAATGACATGAAAATCACCAATATATTATTTATTAATTTTTTTAATCATTTTTTTACATCCTAAACACAAATCGAAATTGTAATTCATTTCACCATAAAACATCTAATTAATGTTATGAAAAATCATTTAATAATGTGCCACTCAAAGTTTTACCCTTATATATCCAATAATAAATTTATTAGATAGATTTTGTACTTATCTATTATAAATTATGTATTTCTTTTCTTCATTTGATATAAATTTACTTGACATTAATTTTATCTTTTAACTTTTTATATCGAATAATAATATTAAAGATATAAATTAAATATTTGTGTTTTATGATATTTGAAAATTTTAATTGATATTACAGAAATTTTAGATAAAATTAATGTCAAGTGAATACTTAAATGACTAAATTAAGGGTTCAATTTAAAAAATTAAAATATATGTTATAATTTTTGTACATATTATATTTGTTATATGATAATAATTTGAAAATAAAAAAATATTTAAATTTAAGAAAAATAAACGACTTTAATTATCTAAAAAAACATCACTTTATGTTTGAAATTATTTTTGAATATTATTAATAATTAATAATTTTAATTATTTCAAAAATATTATTTATTCAAAAAATTGCATACAAATATTTTACTTATTCCATTGTAATCATATATTTTTATATTTAATATCAGTTAATTTATTTTATTTAAATTTTTTTTAAAATATTAATATTCAGTAATTTTATTCTACTCATATTTTAAAATTATAAAAATTATATTTTCCAATAATATTTATTAACTTATTTTAAAAATTTTAATAAAAATATTATTTAGACATTATTTTTATTTTATTGTGACATTGAAAATAATATTGTATTTTTTAAAGGTGATCAACTTGGAAAAGATGAAACGGACGCATTGTCACATTGTGTCCATATTTATATAATTATTGAAAATATACTAATAAATTATATTTATTATATGTTTTTGTATTAAAATATAAAAACTAAAACTTTTATTTACTCGGATAAAATACTAATAATTTTAAAAATAATAAATTATTTATGTTTCTCCATATTTCTATATCCACTATATAAATTTCACGTATTTTTTATTTGATAATTATAAATATTAAGAAGCCCTAAACCTTCATAAAATGAGGGGTTAAATAGAAAATTTGTAATATTTAAAGAATAAATAAAAAATAAATGAAAAGTTTATTTAGTAATAATATTTTACGATAAATTAGCTTAAAATAATTTAAAAAATTAATATAAGTAAAAAGGTGAATTTGTAAGAAATTAAAAATTAAAAATATTTTATGAGAAATTAGCTTAAAATAATTTAAAAAATAATAATAAATAAAAGGTTAATTTTTAAGAAATTAAAAAATTTAATTAAAATATTATTATATAAAATATAGACTACTTTAAAAATAAATATTAAATAATTTTTATTTTCTTGAAATCTAAAATTTTGTTTACGTGTAAGCCAAATCCGAGATTCTTAGTTGTTCTCCAGAGTGTACACGGGGAGGGAGAATAGAATGGAAAATAAGGTAACGTAGTATCCTGTTTTCACATGATACTCCTTTTTCTTTTTTTAACTAATTCTACAATTTTTAAAATTTTAATTAATATTATAAAGGATTTTTTTAGGATTATTAGGTAATGTAGTATGCTGTTTTCACAGGTTTTTTTTTTTTTTAACTAACTCTAAATAAAATAATTTTTAAAATTTTAATTAATATTATAAAGGATATTTTTTTAGGATTATTAGGATTGATCTGATAGGAAATTTGAATAATTTATCTAAAATTAATTAGATTCAAATATTATTAAATATATTGTATATTAAAAAGTAATTAACATTTTAATGTAATAATTTTATTTTTTAATTACTAAATAAATATTTTTCATGTATATAAGAAATAAATTTACAAATTTTATATAAATAATAATATGTATTATTATATTTTTTTCTTTTAATATAACATAACATTATATTGATATATATATATATATATATATTTTGAAGGAATTTTATTTTAGAAGTAATTTTAATTAGAATTACTCTGTTTAACAATTTTTATAAATAACTAAATTTTATCAATTTAAATATTAAATTAATAAATTTTATTATATAAATATTTTTATTAAATTTTATAAAATTTTAAAAAAACTAATATTTTAAAAAAAAAATTCAAAGTAATAGATAATATATCTTATGATATTCATTAATTTAAATTTATTTAATAATATATCAAAATTTTAAAATTTTATAAAAATAATCTATATAATATAATTTATTAATTTAATTATTAGATTAATAAAATTTAATTATTCATAAAAATTATTCAATAAAATAATTTATTAAACAAAATAATTTTAATTAAAATTATTTCTAACGTAACTTAATTTTTTATATATATATATATATATATATATATATATAAATAATTGGACATCCCAATTAAAACAGAAAAGGAGTTAACGACAACAAAATCAATGTTGTTTGATAATTGCGAAACAAATTCCCACATTTAAAGCACCCATTATTTTGTTAGATGACTGTTGGATAGTTTGTCCTGGTTCTATAATGGCCTAATAAGTTGAAAGTAACTCTGGTTCTGTCAGTTCACTTTTAAGTACGTAATTCATTGATTTTACATATCTTCAATATTTTATTTTATAAGAATATTGGTGTATGATAATTTCGTATTAGAGAGTTAAGTTTAGAATTTATTTATTTAAATAAGTTAATTTTATTAGGATTGATTTAATAGTTAAACATGAAAGATTTAAAATTAAAATTAATTTATATTAGACTCTGAATTCAAATTATATATTTTTTAAAAAATAAAAATATAATTTTAAATTTTAAATTTGGCTTGGTTAAAATATATAAACCATAAATATTAACTTGTTTTTTTATTAACTTTTTAAATATTATTTATTAACTTATTTAATAGAGTTGAATATGCTTAAAATTAAGATAAATAATAATAAAACTTGATTGTGTATTTATAATGATGACAAGAAATTGAAGATGAAAATGATAAAATTTTAAAGAAAATTTTATCGTCATTCATTTAAAATATAATTTTTTACAATTGAAAATAAGTTGATAATAAAAATTATATTTTTAAAAAATAAATATAATAAATAAAATTATAATTATTTAAATGATATATACATATACAAACTATTAATGTTAAGTCGGTAAATTTTAAATTTAACTTGTTTAAACAATTGAGTTTAATTTTAATTTTAAATTTAAGTTTGTTTTATTAAATAAATAAATGAACTTGAACAAATATTTAATTAGTTGAATTTAAATGGTTTTAAAATAACTAAACTTTTGTACATTTAACATTCGACTAATTTGGATCAAATAACTGGATAATAAAGTACTTTTTTATATTTTAAAACCGGTATTATAAAAATTAATAATTTTTTAATTAATATGAGTATCTTTCAGTAGATAATAGTATAAAAACTGTTATACATTAATATAAGTATCCTAATTAAATTTATAAATTTTTACCGTGTGGATAGAGATGTTAAATTGTCCTGAGTTGATCATTTAACTTTAAGTTTTGTTTTTAAGTTATATAATCTATTTTAAAGTAGGATTTTTTTAATTTTTAAAATATTATTTTATATTTAGTTTTTTTTTATAAAAAAATTTATTTTTAATTTTATTTTCTCTTAAAATTAAAATATTTAATTTATTTATATTTCTTTTTTATATTTTTTATATTTTTTTAAATATTTTTTTATTTATCTTTAGAATTTTCTTCCATTATAAATTTTTTTTATTTCTCAAATTTTCTCAATTTTTTTATACTTTTATTCTTTTCTTTATTTTTTATAGATATATTTTGTCTCTCTATCTCTAAAATTATATTTTCTTTTCATTTTCTCATCATTTCTCTAAAGTAGAGTAAGTATAAGAAAATGAAGTTAAACTTACAAGCCTGTATTCCAAAAAAGTCAACAAATAAACTTAAAATCTATATAAACAATTGATTAAAAAGGTTTATAAGCTTAAAACCTACAAGTTAAAAAGGTCATTAAATAAGGTTAATATATATATATATATTAAAATAAATATAATAAATATAAATATAAATATATAATATATAAAGATAATAGGTTTTTCAATAGGTTAAATTAACTTTATTTTTTTAAATTTAAGCCTGACTTGTTTATCTAAAAGTACTTTTTAATAAGTTTAAACCTATCTATTTATTAAACAAGTCTAGCCAAATTAGACTTTAAACAAGCCAAGTTGTAGGTTTCTGTGGGACAACCTTATTTATTTTCATCCCTAATCTAAACTTTTTTACTAATTTTAATTTTTCATCTCTATTTTATCTTGAGATAGGAAAAGAAAGCAGAGAGAAAACAAATTATAGAAAAAAAAATTAAAAAGATTAAAAGAGAAAATTTGAAAAGAAAAATTAAGTTCAAGGACTAGCCCTAACCCTTAGGGCTTAATGGGCATTTAGTCCTATAAACTTTACAAATGTGGCTTTTGTGTGCTTATATACCATATTGACCCTAGCCCACGTGGCCAGGGTTGAATTAAGTTGGATGAGCTAAATTGACACTTACAAGTGTGGATATTAAATTATTTTAAAAATAAATTAATCAAAGTTTCAAATATCTTTTTAAAATATTGAATTTTATTGATTTAATTATAAACCAATTTATGTATAAAATTTTTACAAAATTTAAAAGTTATTTTATATTTTATCAAATTAATTTTTTAATTTATAATATTTTAAAATATAAATAAATGTTGATTATAAGATTACATACCTATAAATTTTATTTAAAATTTGACTTGAATAATTATTATATTAACATGAATAAGTTATTTTAAAATAAATTAATTTCTATTTATATATATATATATTAAATCTAAATTATATAATTAAATATTTAAATTTAAATTAATTAAGATTATATGATCACTTAAAAAAACTATATGTATTTTACTATTTATTTTTTAATATTAATCATTCAAATAATATTTAATAATATATATTTTTTAATATTTAAATATTTTTATTCTGTATATATAGGATCAAGATCAAATAATATATTTAATAACCTTTTATTAAAATTAAATTTTATAAATTTAATTATTAAATTTAAAAATACAATAAAATAGATTAATTTATAAAATTTTATTTAATTTAAAAATTAATTGATAACTCATTGCTTTATTTTTAATGAATAAAATATTATTTAAAATAAAAGTAATAAATACCATTAAGTTACATATTTGTTAAATATTTAAATTATTTATAATATAT
This sequence comes from Canavalia ensiformis, assembly GCA_026541065.1. NCBI lineage: Eukaryota > Viridiplantae > Streptophyta > Magnoliopsida > Fabales > Fabaceae > Canavalia > Canavalia ensiformis. Next base: position 1,262,385 of record JAMKYM010000437.1, read on the forward strand.
AATTATTATGATAATATGATATAAATTAAAAATTAAATTGATGAATTGGAGAAGAAAGAATGTATTTTTTGGAAGGGAATAAAAGTAAATCTTAATCATATAATTAAAAAATGGATGAACGTAATTAAAACTTATTTAATGTTATTTTATTAATTAAAAGGTTAACAATATTGTTAAAACTACATATAATTTTTATTTTTTTAATCAATTATACTATAATCTAATAGTTAATATTTGTTTCTTTTATACTGATATAAAAATAATTTTTTCATTTGATATGTGACATATGAGAATGAATCTAATAGAGTCGTTAAATGAGTCAATCCTAACCTATTTACCTCTATCCTTAATAGTTATGGTAAAAAAAGCTTTAGATATAAAAAGTTCTTAGGGTTAAAAAGTTTTTAGGGTCATGTGGATCAAGGCCAATCATGAACCAACCCTTACATAAAAAGAAAAATTAAAGAATAAGAAAAACACATATATACGTATGACATCAAATGCAAATGGAACATGTTAAAACCAAATTAAGATGCTTTATATTTAAATATATAACATTTATCAATTTGACTTGACAAGAATATGAATATGCCGAAAGAAATAAGGAAAGACTATATCTAACAAAATCATGTGAAATATGAATTACGTATATGAATTTAAATTTCAAGATCATTCACAAGATCATAATGTTTAGTCTTAATACCTTGTAGCCATCTACAACCAAAATCACTAGTAATTTACAAAGAACATTACAAATATTAAAATTAAATTTCAAGATAACAAGAATCTAAGTTTGAAGAACATAAGGAGATAAGTCAACAATAAATATTTCTACTACACAATTCAACAAGTTTTTTGATGAACAAATAGATGATCTAAGACTCTATAGTTACATAACAATAAAAAACTCTAAAGCATGGAACACTAGATTTTTTCTCATCATAAACAAAACCAAGTTTCAAGAAATAACATGCTTAACTTCTATGGTTTCAAAAAACTTTCTTGCACCAACCAAACACTTGCATGCAGAGTAAAAATCCATCAAAGCATTGTTTACAAAAATGTTAAATTTTGCCAAACTTACGAAAGCCTTTATCTGTTTTTAATATGATCTTGAAAAATGAATTCACTTACCACTAATGAGTTACATTAGTCTTCATTCTTCAATTTCTTATTAGTCTTCAATTTCATCCTCTAAATGCATATTCAACTCATCTATTTCATGATAAATAGATGTACACCCATCTTCATCTCAAACTCACAAATCACAATCAATAAAAAATAATTAGATAATTAATCCCAATATAATTAATTAAAATTAAATAAAAAATCATATAAATCATATAAATTTTACCTGTAGAATTCAAAACAAAATCCTGTAACCAATTTCTAGTACAGATGAGCATCTGAGCATTATCAGGAAAGGTGGAACTTTGATATTTAGAAAGCACGCGTCCACCAATGCTAAATGTAGATTCTGATGCCACTATAGTGATTGAATGCTTAACACATCACGAGCCATAATAGCAAGCATGAGAAACATTTTTTCATTAGTCTTCCAATAACCCAACACATCTAAATCTTCACTATCATTGTAATGAAGGGGTTCATCTTCCAAATAAATATCTATTTCACTATTTCCAACATTAAATTTAGTTTGATTTTGGAACCTTTTGAACTCCTACAACATATATTATATAAATTAGCTAAATAAAAAATATACAATATTAAACTAATGAATAAGCATTAAAGATACCTTGAAAGCTATTGATCTCTTGTTCTTACTTCCTTCTTCATTTGACTTATCCAAACTATTAGAATCACCGAATGATTGAGATTCAGCACATGGTGGTTTGAAACAACATACATATTCTTCATAAAGCTTTTCAAATTTTTCCCTCATATTTTTAACTTGATCTTTAGAAGTTGATTTATCAAGCTTGGTATAAAAAAAGAGGATAAAATCAAGTTTTAAATGTGGTCAAGAATAGCTCCAAAAGCTAATACCACATTATACTCTTTCCAGTATTTGTCAAATTTTCTTTTCATGCTTATGGTCATTTCCTTTATCACCTGATCATCATTTAGCAAGTTTTCATTTAACATACATTCAATCTTCCATACTTACAAAAAATATAGGTTTGAGGTTGGATAAGACAATCTCGATATCATGTTTGTGGTATCATAAAATGGTTCTAGAAACTCACATTTTTCTCCCCTTCTCCATTCTTCATCTGATGGACAATTTTTATAATTTGGATCTATCACCCTTAGAATATCAAATGTTTTTTCATATTTTAATTCATTTTTAAGCATTAGGTATGTTGAATTCCACCTAATTGATACATCCAACCTCAAACCAATACTACTATCAATCCCTACTTGCACATAAAATTTGAATTTAATCATCCTCCCACCTGAGCCCCTAACATATTTAACACTATAATTTTATGAAGTGCTTCACTAGCTACTTTCAATCCCTCTTGAGCAGTGAGATTAAGAATATGAGTGGAAGATGAAAAAAATCACCATCACACAATAAACTATTATGTAAATGAAAATGAGCTTTTAGAATCCCTTGCATACTGTCATTAACAGAAGCATTGTCTAAGGTGATAGAAAATAATTTCTTGTCAATTCCCCAATATTTCAAAAAATCAAATAAGATGGCTTCTAATTCAGATCTAGTGTAAGGAGGTTTCATTCGACAAAAATTAAGAATTTTACTAACCAACCTCCAATTATCATCCACAAAATGTGTAGTCAAGTAAATATATCCTTCAGTAGAAGAGGTTGTCCATACATAAGAGGTTAAACATACTCTATTGGGGATTGTAGACAAAACATGCTTAAGTTTATCCTTCTCTCTCATATAAACTTTTTAATATTCGACACCAATAGTGTTCCTAGAGTGCATTACAACATCTGGATTTAGATACTTTATCCATTCTCTAACCATATCATATTCAACAAAATTGAATGGTAGATTATGCTTGATTATAACTTTAACAAGAAGGTCAGGATAGATCTTTTGATCAAATTTTCTTATGATTGACTTCTGGTTAAACACAATATCATCCATATTTGGATTTGATTTTGAAAACTCTTTACAACCAGAAATAGGGCAACTTAAATTTGAAGTCCCATAATATGATTTTCTTTTGGGATTTTTACCAATTGTAAAATCTTTTCCACAATAATTGCATGCAGTCTTATCAATCCTTATCTTTTCCAATGTTTGAAAAAAAAATTCCATACAGATGAAGTTTCTCTCTTAGCTGACTTAGTATTTTCAGAGAAGGTGGAACAAGTTTCAGAAACTCGTTCATCTTCTATATGTTGATTCGCAGATGGCATACTAGAAATCTATAAATAAAATAAATTTTTAAGGTTAAAAACAATCAATAAATGACAGTAAAAGAAAAAAGAAATAAACATGATACCAAAAATAAATATATCACTCAAATTTTACACTATAGTCTTACAAAATCTTAGTTTACATAGAAAGGGGATTGTGCAACTAACCCAATTAAATTTTCAGATAGCTCTAAAGCTCTTCGTTACTCTTTTTTTCCTAAGCTCCTCAAATCAAGACCTAAAATTAAAATAAAATTAAAAATTTATCAAATAAATTTCTTTCACATTTAACCGTAAAGGTTATACTATAGTTATGCCATAAAAAGGAGGCAATGGTAAAAGTTAGGTACACATTTCAATCCCTAACACTATTCATAAAGTCTTGTTTTATTTGACCATTGACTATTTGGGTATATAAATTATCCCCTCATTTGCTAACAACACCACCATATCAGTTTCCAACAACCCACATTTGGCATCATTAGGGTCTGATGCTACCAGATCAAAGTCGTAAGACAAGATGTTTTTCTCTACAAGCCCAAACTGCCAACATAAATGTAAAACATAATTTCAATTTTGAACAGGAAAGGTCTAAGAGTTGGTAAATGCAGAGAAAAGTGTCATGAATGTATTTATACAAAGAGCAAAATGAGCTAGAGTACCAAGGAGAGGCCACCTAACATTCTATATTCTCAGTATATTATATGGTTGATCCATCATCCATGTAAAATGTTTCCATATGAAACCACCTACTAAATCAAGGTTATTTCTTTCCATCTGACATTTCAAAATCCACATTCTTACGATCTGACAAATTCAATATAACAATTTCATGCAAACTGAAATTGCTAACTGTAATTGATGTCGTGTGATAGTAAGAGACATAAAGTTGATACTCTCTTAAACATTTTGATTTAATAACTTGTGTAACTAACAATGTTTGACATTGCCCCTACACTATTGCACTGAAAAGGTAGACTAATAATTGGTATGCAACATGGCTTTTACAAAATCTTATGCATCTCATATATTATCTCCATACAAAATTAGCAAAACAATTATTTTATCAAAAAACAATGTAAATTGACTAGCAAAGTTAGAAACCTACAAAAGTTTTGGTAGAATATAAAATGGTCAGTTCCTCACCAGTTAAGTTATACATATCTACATGTTACAATAATAGTAATAAAATAATAATATTAATAAAAATAATATAAATTAATGATAATTATGAATAAAAAATATAAATATAAATGAATAGATTGAAAGAATAATTAAAAAATTAAAATTAAATTGGTACATAATTATATAACTATAACCACATGACCACTCCATTCAGGCCCAAGTGTTGGCTTTAAATAAAACCAAGGCATGAATCTTGGCCAAAGATGCTGAATCCTCTCTTATTAAGTTTGGATTATTAATTCTCTATCCTATGCATTTAGAACCAAGGCACCCACTCAAAGGATCCCATTATTCTCACTAACGGAAATCACGTCTGCACTTCACACATTTCCCTTCCTATCCTTCACAACAGACTCCCATTCATTCTCGTTAGGAGCCCAGACCCTCTTTCCCTATACTAGTAAACAAAATAGAACCCATCACTTTTCTCTCCTGCTCCCATGGTCCCACCCAATAACATCACACTCACACACTAAAGGAAAATGAAAATTCACCCTCACCTAGCCCCTCAAATATTATATATGAAAAACTATTTAAACTTATTTAGTACTTAAAAATATGAAATTGTTGAAAATGACGTAGAACTCAATTTTTGGACCAGCTTGTATCTCAAAAGCTCAGAAAAGTATTAGTGTTTCAAAATTGGCCGAACCTTACACGAGGAATAGCACAACATAGTTGTTTTCTTGATTCCAAAATTTGTATCAGAAAACTAGTACTAAGTTTACACAATAAGGTTTATCATATATATCACATTGTACCAAAGATACTAAAATTAAGTGTTGCAATAAATTGAATATCATACTAACAACTGTTCTAGATTGGTTAAATAACAAAATTCAATGCATTGTACGAATAACAGTGACAAAAAATATACACATTTTAATTTACAATTTTCTACAGCAATCAGTCTCACCTCTACCAACCCTAACCCACATATCAAATTTGAAAATATCATTCCTCGACAACAACTCAACTAAATCAACCAAATATTTAGAAATATGTCACAAAAACACACATTTCTATCTCCAATTCATCACTAGGAACGCTTCTGTTTCACTCCACTGCACTCCTCTAATCATTGTTATCTCATAGGAAATAGAAACAGAGAAATTAAACAGGAAAAGGAAGGAACCACTACCCTGTGGTTAGAGGAAGCTTAAATGTTATACTTCAGATTTGAAATTGAAATTCACTTTTCTCTCCAACGTATCAAGGAGAATGGAAGAGATACGAGAGATAGAAGAAAATTAGAGATTAGAATTATTCAAATTTGATTAGTTTTGAAAAGTACAGAGAAAGTACAGAGGCCTTATTTTAATTTTGGATATTTTGTTTTTTTAAGGTCAATGTTGACCCATAAATTGACCCTGTTTGACCATTTTAAATATTTATTTCAATAAAAGTTTAGGGTCGGACAAATTTTAAAAAAATTAAACAGGGCTATCCCTAAGGCAAACATATAGATTGACAACTCTAGAATCTAATGAGAATGCTGATTTTATGTGAGAATAAAAATAGTAACTATGAACTATACATTCGTATATGAATAGTTAAAATTAAAAGTTTTTAAATCATACAATTACTTAAAAAGTCATGTAATTTTTAAAAACTTTATATAACTTTTATGTTCTAATATTGATAATTCATTAATACAATCTCTTAGCACCAAGATAACTTTTACAGAATAAACATAAGAGATTAAAAAAATATTATTCAATATCTTGTATGTTATACATCCATTTTTTAAACAGTATCATTTATAATTATAAAAGAAGAGAAATAAAACTAACTAATAAAAGAAATTATTAACTTCCAGAAAATAACTAGCTAAATGATAAAAATAAAACTAATAGATAAAACAAACTATAAGCTTCCAAAAAATAGTTAATTAATAGATAAAGATAGAGATAAACTATTTGAAAAAACTATTAGCCTAATCCCCTTGAATGCTCATCCTACATCATGTCATATGTATTATGGTTTTGGTTTAGGGATCTTGTTGCGATGCCTAATGGTCCTATCATTCCTTCTTCCTTGAAGCATCGTCTTGTCATTAAGATGTAAGTTAGGATAATGATGTTGGAGAACCTTGGTGGGTTTCCATGTTGCATCATCTTATGGGAGAGCACTCCATTTGACCAACGCTTTTTAAGTATGAACATCTCGATTCGCAATCCATGGATAGTCTAGAATTTTTTCAAGCTTGACAATTAGTTTGTTGTTATTGTCATATGAAGGTAAGATGATGTGTGATATAGGTTGATTTTTGAGCTTTTGTTAAAGTAGAGATACATGGAGCACTGGATAAATTTCTGTAAAATCGAGAAGATGTAATCGATTTGCAACTTGACCAATTCGCTACACCACTTGGAAGGATCCAAAATATTTGCTTGTAACATGAGACTTTTTCCTGTAGATGCCTCGATAACACATTAGGTGTTTTATTGGTCTTTTGTAGCTTATAAATAATCCCATAGTCGAAGCCTAGCAACTTAGTCAATCATTTTTGTTGTTTTGGGATGGTTGTTCTTTGTTCAAGAATTTGTAGTTTTTGAACCAATATGTAAGGCTCCTATGCTGGAATTTCTTCTAAGAGTTTCACCAAGAATTAATGCTTTTGCAAGATGAGTAAAGTAGTTATGAGATTTTCCTTATAGAAGTCCTACACGGTGCTATAAATTAGAATGTCGCCAAAGAAAGCTAAAATGAATTTACGAAGATTGGGTCGAAAGATTCCATTCATGGTAGCCTGAAATATAAATGGAGCACTGCATAATCCGAATGACATAACCAAATATTCATAATGGCCATTATGGGTTTAGAAAGTTGTCTTGTGTACATCGTCAGGATGACTTGTATCTGGTGGTACCCATATCGTAGGTCGAGTTTACTGAAATAGGTGGAACCATTTAACTCACCAACATGTCCTCAATGGTAGGGATTAGAAATCGATCCTTTATAGTTACCTCGTTCAATGCCTGGATAATCGTATAAAACCTCTACGATCCATAATTCTTTTTGACTAAAAGTACTGGTGGGCAAAATCGATTGGTGCTAGGTTGAATTAACCCCAAACAAAAATTTCTCTTACTTGCTTCTCAATTTCATTCTTTTGGAAGTGAGATTAAAAATAGGGTGCCACATTGACAACCTTCGACTCATCTACTAGTTGTATTCGATGCTTGAGGACACACTGCGAGGGAAGCATCTGTGGTTCTGTCATAACATTGTAGAACTCATGTACAAGTGTTGTGAGTTCTCCTTGTGTATATTTGGTTATCACAATTTTCTTGATTTCCTTGCGCTTGACCATTAAACATAACAATTTTTCACCTTGGTTACAATCTTGAACCACTACTTCGAGGCTGAATCTTTCCACTCTTCTCCTTCTATCTCCAACTAAAGAGAATTCTTTCCCTTTAATATAGAAGATCATCATAAGGTACTAATAATCTATGGTGACTGACCCTAGAATCATCAGCCATGGGATTCCCAACACTTTATCTAATCCTATGATTGGTAATGCATAAAAAGTTATAAAAGAAGTATACCTTTGAATTAACAAGGAAATTGTTTCATATTTTTCTCGGCACTCCAAACATTCTCCATTTGCTACCTTCACCCAAAAAAAGGCTTGGTGGTTATGACCCTTAAATGCATGCATCTCACCAATTGTGGGTTTATGAAGTTCAAGCTTTACCCACTATCCATTAACGCAAAATCTATTGGTGTTGTATTGGACCCTTTACTCGAAGGGTTTCTCCACTCGATTCTCCCACCAAGGCATGCAAGGATATCAAATGTTCGTTATCATCCTCACTATGATTTTCTTGTTATCATTCTTCATCCTCTTTTTATAACTCAATGAGGAGTGCCTCTACATTCTTACAACAATGACTTATAGTGATTTCCCATCACAATTAAAACGTAAGTTCCATTTCCATTTTTGTTGCATATTATGAATACCTAGTTTTCTTTGAGGTATTAAAAAACCTAAAAAGAAATAGAAAAAAAAAATAGAAGTCCCACATTGGATAGAATTAAAAGTTTAAAAGTCATTTTGGTAGTCTTACATCAGAAGAGTGAGACTCGTTCAATCATTCGCCCTGGTAGATAAGGAGCTGCAAATCCCACATCGGACATGATAGACTTCTTCAACCTCTCAAACTCCTATATAAGTACACACCTTTCACAAGGAAAGAGGGTGGAAGACTTGAGCTGCAAAGTTCATGTTTGAGAGTACGCATTAAAGTGTATACCCATCATATATAAAGTTTTTTATTTCCTTGTAAATAGTTTAAGTTTGGGAGTGTGAAGAAGAGAAATGTGTAAGCTCATATAGTTTTCATTTCAAGAGGGCGGTTTGTGTCTCTAAGTTTGAGAGTATGCAGAAAAGTAAATACGTAAACCTATATAGTCCTTATTTCAAAAAGGAAGTTTGTGAGTTACTTTGGAACGTTTATTCAAGTAAGTGCAACTAGTTTTTTTAATTTTTGTCGTTTATTATTTATTATTTTATTATTATTATTATTTTTAGTTTAAATTTCTATTTTTTTATTCTATTCTCTTCATATTTTTTTCAGTTTAGATTTATCATTTTTTCTTTTGTTATTATTTTTTTAAAAAGAGAATTAAAAAAATATTTTAAGTTTGTGTAATGGCCAAATGAGATCAAGTGAGTGGTAGATCCACTTTGGGTATTACTGAAACATAAGAATCTATTGAGTAACCATTTGCTACCTTAAATTCTGTAAGAGCAGATTTGTTTTTTCTTAAATTACTCATCCTAAAAATTTATTAAAAATATTTTTCTTCTAAAAAATTATAAAAAAATTAAATAAAATAAATAATCAATTTTTTAACTTCAAATTTTAATATTTTCAAAGTACAGTTTTAGAAGAAATAAAAATCACAAAATTGACTTCTTTCTAATTTTTGAAATAAATAATTATTTTAAGAATTCAAAAATAACTTTTACGAAAATCAAGCATAATATTTTCTAAAAAATTCAAAAAATCCAAAGTCTTTTTTAAAAATTTAAAATGCGACAAATTTATTTTTCAAGAACTACATTACTTTGATTTTCTCATTGCACCTGAGGATACATAGGGGTGGGAATCGGACCTGTCAAGCCCAATTAAATTATATACCTCTGAACTCTTCTTTTCACCTATTTTATAAACAAAATAAAATAAAAACTCTTTAAATAACTTGCATATAAATAAGATAAATCAGTAAAATATTTTCTTGTTTTTGAGTGAAATAAATATTTTGATAACTAATCACATTTTTGTATAATTAATTAGAAGGTAACCATTTTTAACGGACGTTGTAGGGTGTTAATACCTTCCCTGCACGTAAATGATTTTGGAATCCAAATGGGTTTTAAAGATATTAACTTTTTTAAGTTTTTCCAAAAAAATTTTTTAATAAATTTTGGTGGTGGCTCCTTGTTTTGTACAAAATTTCTCATTCGCCATCCCATCGTGATTCCAGTTGTGACACATCTATGTCCAGGAAAGTCATTTTTTTTTCATCCGCACGCTTCATTAATACAAGCTCTAGGCTGGAGATTTCTTGAGATTTAGCTTGGAACATGTTGGTCAAGGTCTTCTTTGATCGTTGAAGTTGCTCGTCCTTCTTTGGTTTGATGACTACTTGTAAATTTTGTGGTTTGAAAAGATGAATATCTCCTACAATTTCTTCCTTCAATCCAACCATAAACACTCCCGTCAAGGCACTCTTCGGTCAACTTGGGAAACAATCATCGGCTTCTTCAATTCCTTCAAATACTCCCGAAAATATCTTATTTGTCGTAGTTTACTATGCATCCTCATACTCGGATGATTTAAAGTCCAACAATAATCCTTTCACGAACATCTTCCATATGATCTTTTTTTTTCTATTTGTATGTGAGAACCAGTGTCAGCACTAGTTGGCTTCACTGCCAAGGTAGAATGAGGCTAAATATATCTTTTCAAGTAATGGATATCTTGGGAAACAAAATATTGTTATGCCCAATTGTGCCAAACTTGAGTGCCCTTTTCATTAAACATGGGAAATTCTATTTAGTTTGAGTTCTTGGGTTGATTCCTCTTTCTTGCTCCACTCAAGTTGTTCTTGATTGATGAGTTAGAATTCAAGCTTCCATTGCTATTATTAGAAATTGTAGATCTTGATGATGTTGATGATGATGACCAATAGCTACAGTTTGCTATTACATATTGAGGATCTTGTTGATGGACTCGTCTATTTCTTCCATAGAGATTTTCAAGATATAAAAATATTTTTTATTGGTTGACATTTTGATGATGAAAATGTTGATATGATCATAACCTAACTTGAATGAAGTGTTGAGGAAATTGCAACTTGACTCTAGATGCCAATTGATAAATCTCTTGACACTAATATAATTTTTATGGAATAAACATAAAAAGTTAAATAAATATTATTCGATATCTTATATGCCATATATCTGTTCCTTAGATAGTATTATTTCTAATTATAAAAGATTAGAAATAAAACTAACTAATAAAAAAGATATCAATTTCAAAAAAATAAATAATTAAAATATAAATAATAAAAATAATAAATAAAAAAACTATCAACTTAAAAAAATAATTAACTAACACATAAAGATAAAACTAATAAATAAAGATAAAATATTTAAAAACACTATCATCCTAATCCTACGTTATGTCATGATGTGTATCATGGTTTGATTTGAAAATTATAATAGTCCTATCACTCATTATAAAATCTAAGGGTAAATAGATTGTTCTCCTGTAAAAAAATACTCTCATTTAATCTATTTCTTGTGTATATTTCTTGTTACAGTACACATATACACATGTGGCCCCCTTCCCATATACACAAACGCACTAACTTTTTATTTTCTCTTCCTCTCAACCCTTAAACAATTGATGTTATAAGATGCCACTTTTGATTTGTCATCCTGACTTTCTCTAAACCACACTACTTTTCATCTATCTTCCAGTTCCATTGATTTCTTAATCACTACCTCCTTATCCTTTGTCCTAGATGCCCTACCCGCTTTTTTTTTTTTTCTTTTCTAGAAGGTAAATCTTTATATGTTTCTTATTTTCTCTTCAAACTATTTCAATTATCATTTTCTTCTCTCTTATAAAATTTCTTTTTTTCTTTTCTTAAAATGAAGATAACATATTGTTAAGCCAAATATTAAATTGTTCTGGTATAATAGATAACCACAACTCTTTTTATTTTAATTTTTTTTTAGTTTTATCATTATTATTTTACTTTACTAGACATTATTTACTTTACAACTTTTATTTTATTTATCTTTATTTATTTATTTATTATATTTTGTAATAATTTGCAATTGAAGATGCCAAATAGAATGTATGAGTTTGGTTTTAAAAAATTTGAAGAAAAATTAAAAAACTAATTCAATCTCTAGACATTTTTATAAATTTGTTCCTATTCATAACAGGAATGCAACGTGTTTAACTGGTGAAAAAATATAGAAAACTCATCTATAGATAATGTTGATGGAGAGCTAAAAAGTAATATCAGAATATTGATAATTTATATCTTACTCTAATTATTTTATCTATGATTTCAAAATTTTTAAATAGTTTTTTAATTAAACTTGTTTAATTAAGTATTAATTTTTTTTAAAAATTTTATAAAATTTCCTTCAAATTTTTTAAAATAGATTAAAATTATTTCAAAATTATTTTAATTGAATAAATTTTATTTTAAATTTAATTTAAAATAAAAATTTAAAACTTGTAACAATCTAAATAAAGTTTTAGTATGCTAAATGTGTTTTTTTTCTAATCTTATGTCGTGTTTTTTATGCATCATCAATTCTAATAATTTATCAATTATTCAAATTTTCTTTTATTCAAATCTAATGTATTTTGTTTATAATTGATAATTTTTAATTAGTTAAACATATTAAAATAAAATTAAAATTAAATTTAGATAATTTATATTTTAATTCTTTGTATAATCTAAAAAATTATAATTCTTATTCAATTTTAATTCTAATAAATTTAAAATTAGTATTCTACTCTATAATTTTAATTTTATATACTAAATAGAAGGATTTTTATCTCGCTCGAAAGGTACAAGAAGAGGTTATTTTCTCAAAAAGTTTTGTTAATGGTATTTAATAAATTTAACTAATTGTTAAGTAAAAGTATAAAATTTATTAAAAATAAAAAATATTTAATGTTCTTCAAGTAATAGTTTTATAATATTTACTTATAAATTTATTTTATTTTATAAAAATGTAATAGTCTATAGTAATCTGTGTTTATATTTCAAGGTTTTTCAATAAAATAATTATTTATTTTTACTAATTTCTAAAGAAACGCTAAATCAATTAACTATTCATTATAATCTAATTTGAAACAAACGCTAAATTAATTATAAAAAAAGAAGCAACTGGAACCAATTACTCCCCGGTGAATCTCACCCTTTTTATCTGTTTGTAGCATCAATCAAGGGATCATTGCATAATGAGAACATTTGAAGATGTTGGCATCAATCAACATATCACTGCATTATTGCATAATGACAGATTATCTTTATCGGGGCTCGCCAAACTACTAAAAACACAAAGTAATTATCGTGAATTGGACATGCCATAAATGGTAAAGAAGAATCACAAGGCATCTAGATTACTCGACGGACAGATTTATTTTAAAAAATTTGATATTTATTTTTTTTAATTTTAAATAAATCTTCTTTAATTTATATAAAAATATAATATCTTATATTTTTATAATTATTCAATTTTATATAATTTTTTTAAAATTTTTTATAATTTTATATACATAAATTTTTTTAATAAAAATATTAAATATTTTTTAATATATTTTAAAAGATACCAATATAATTTACTCTTATTTTAACTGCAAACAAGAAAGAATGCAAGCAAAAACAATTAATTGAATATAAAAAACTATATAAATTTTATTTAAAGAAAGATTTTTAAATTATACATCATAAATTTATCAAGAAAACATCTGTAATGTCTAGTTATTATTATAAACTAATTAATCTACCAAGCTTCAATTCAACTAATTTTTAAATGAAGAAAGCAAATAATAATATTAGGTTTTGTAGTTCAAATAATTTTTTATCCAAAATTTTGAAAAAATATGTTAAACAATACGGGCATCCTAAAATATTACAAAGATATGTATAGTTAAAAGAATCAATATTTAACTAATTCAGAGTCTCACATGTCAAACGGTGTTACATCTATTCATAATGGTTCACTAAATCTATCGAAATTTTCATCTAAATAATCCTGTTAGAAGAAAATGGAACAATTAATTTTAGAAAAATAACTTATAGATTTATATTAAAAAAAAACCAACTCTTATACCTACATGGAGAATGTGTCAGGCTCACAAATAATTTCTAAATATAACACCTTTAATCCAATTATTAGAGGACTCAAGCATGAAATTATCTCTTTGCCATAATTTCAAAACCATATAAACTATATGTGATTCGGGTTAATTACAATCGTATCTAACTATAAGGAATACAATCAGCAGGACACAGTTGTTAATCTAACGTTGGAGTTTTGGTAAAAAATAAATTAAATGAGATAATTTGTGTTATTAATGAGTTATTCTTAAAAAGAGAAGAAAAATCTTAAAATATCTTAGAAATTATGTATTTATATAGTTTGAAGATTCTAGTTTTTAATAGATTGTTAATTCTATCTATGTATTTATAAAAATTTAGATAAATTATTATAATTTTTAGTCAATAGTTTGTTTTATCTTATCTTTATTATTATTATTTTTTGTAAAAGTAAAAAGGAGATCTTGAAATGTAAATTGGAACAGAAAAGTTAAAACTTCATACATGATTGTGTTGGATTCGCACACCTCTGCTCCACGTGTCAAGAATGTCTATGCAAGATTCAGTAAGTGTTCACATCCTTTCTAACATGGTCATCCAAGAGTAAGTATGGCTGGACATGATTCAAGCATGATCATGCTCCTTTCTTGAACGCTTATGCTTCAACAAAGAAGAATTTTCAACAGAACTAAGCAGATCCTATGTACGATCGTGCTTTATCTAAAATTTAAACATTAAACAAAATTGTCCCAGCTTTGATGAGGGATTCTTTCTAGAGGATTAATACTGTTGTAAAAATTGTGTATTTCAAAATAGTTTTAAATATTTAAATTAATATTATTAATTTAATTTTAAATATTTAAATTAATTTAAATAATTATCATTATGATTTTAGGATATTTAAAATTATTATTAGTTATTTTATATTTAAATTATGAATCAATCATTTTAATTATCTATTAATGGTCATTATGTTTTTAAAAGTTGACCGTTGAGAAATTATCATGACATTATTTTTTGACGTTTTGAGTTTAATTTTTGATCGGAATTCAATTTCTAGCCATATTAGTTGCCCTAAAAATCTTCTATATATACCATTACTTCTGATGGGTTAAACAAGAGATAAAATTTCTTTCTAGTTCTGTTCCTGAATATTCAGAAGGGGCTGTTGTATCCTGGGGATAACGTCATGGATGGACAAATACTTGATGGCAGTGTAATCACACGCCTCAGCCTACGAGACATCATCAAACTTCTCCAACAATCTTCGAAATTATCCAACAATCTCAAGGATTTGACCCATAATATTTTCTTTATAATGAATTAGATTTTTCTTCTCCTTTTATATAAAAGAACGTATACTTTTTTTTTAATTATTATCTGTTACACTAATTTTCCTTTTTGCAAGGTTCAGGTATTTTGCTTAAAAGTTTGACTCTATCTGTGAATTATGGAATAGGTCTGTTGTCCAAGGATGCAGACAAGGAACAGAAGAAAATGAAAAATTTTAAAAATAATAATAATAAAAATCAACCCCTTCTTTTTTAAAATCTCCACCTTTTATTCTACTAAAGATTTATCATCACTATTATTATTATTTTAATTTGATTCTGCGATTTATATTTTTAAATCCTGATTGAGTTTAATCTTGTTGAAAATTTATAAATTGTTATGATGACTAATTTTTGTACAGGGATTGTTTTTTTGCTAGTTGTAATGATTGGATTTTGATCTAAGGTAAGTACCACTATGTATGACTTTCCTTAGAATTTAATTGGGGTTCAGAAATTCAAACGTAGTTTATCCCCAATCCTTTATGGAATTCCTTCTATTTCTTTGCTCTTATTGGTCATAATTTTTGTGTTTGATTTAATGATTAGATCGGGTGAAATTGGAATGTTATACATTTGTAGTATTTGTTGTTGAATCAAGATTTTTGGTTCAAAATCATAATTAGTGTGCATAATATCTAATTTAAATTTCAATAGTAAATGACTGTGTTTGGGCAAATGAGTGCTTGCTCTTTAATCTTGAATGTTGAGAACATGCAAAAAAAAAAAAATTGAGTTGATATCGCTTATGAGATTTTGTTATTTGTTTTATATGTCAATTTTTATTCTATTGATTCCTACTTGATATTTGATATATGAACAAATAATCAAATGTGATGTGAACAAATGTTGGTTATTGCAATAAAATAAATCATATAATCAAATGTAACGAGTACAAATGCTAGTGATTGCAATAAAATAAATCATATAATTGATTTTGTTGAATATATTCAAATTATTAAGAAAGTGATATTAGTGAAAATATTTTGAGTTTGTTGCAACAGATTTAAAATATTCAAGAGATACCATTAACTATGGTATGAAAAGTTTTCCACTATATTAAAATAGTATAGTGATGATAAAATTAATTTGTACGAGAATAAATCAAAATTAGATTTATTTTAATCTTAAACAAGATATCGTGATTTGGATTATCCAAATATATAATAAAATATATTATAGAGACTAAATCATTATTTTTGATTTGGGAGAATTAAATAATGTGTACTAAGAAAAATTCTTAGTAAATACTGAAAAGAATAAATTATGTTTATTGTAAGCATACTTATGATTGCCAAAGAGTAATAATAAAAATTGATAAATCGAGATATGATCATATATGTCAAAGTCTTGTGAATAATCACTAAATAATTAGTGATCCTAATTAACGTGAAGTCAAAATGAATTTGACCTTATTTCTCACAAAGCAAAAAATTTAGTGAATGACATCGAGGGGAATAAAGTTTTAGCCAAAATAAAATCAACATTAATAGGAACCCAACCGTTGTCATTGGAGATCCCATGAAGAGAAGGTTCATATGGGTAATAACAAATTATTGTTGGTCTTTCTAGCACTGTTTATTCTTTGTTCCTATGATGTGAGAAGTGTTAGGCTACATTGAACGAGAGGTTAATTCTAAAATGTTTAATGATTATCATATCCTTTATGGGTTGTGTATGAAATGCAGAATACACTTGATAGTGGGGCCGCTTGTATGATATCGAGGCACAATCTCTAGAGCACTCATGAATCGACCAAGCACGCGTATGGCCTATTTGCGCAAAACCGGCGAAAACGGCAAGAATCGTAGGGTGTAATGTGACATGTAAACCTCTGTTTTACAACCAGGTGTTTTTGGTTCATAGAAGCTCTGCTTCACCAAAGCACTGTCAGCTAAGTTTACTTGTCTATGATCTGGTTCATAGTCCAAAAGACACGGATCTGATGCATTTACACTTGTGTTAACCCAATAAAATATTTCTTTTAATTTATTTTATTTTTAAACCTTTTTGAAATAGTGGGGGATTGTTGTAAAAATTATGTATTTCAAAATAGTTTTAAATATTTAAATTAATATTATTAATTTAATTTTAAATATTCAAATTAATTTAAATAATTATCATTATGATTTTAGGATATTTAGAATTATTACTAATTATTTTATATTTAAATTATGAATCAATCATTTTAATTATCCATTAATGGTCATTATGTTTTTAAAAGTTGACCGTTGAGAAATTATCACAACATTATTTTTTGCTGTTTTGAGTTTAATTTCTGACCGGAATTTAATTTCTAGCCATATTGGTTGCCCTAAAAATCTTCTATATATACCACTACTTCTGATGGGTTAAACAAGAGATGAAATTTCTTGCTAGTTCTGTTCCTGAACATTGAGAAGAGAAGGGGCTGTTGTATCCTAGGAGATAACGCCATGGGCGGACAAATCCTTGAGAACAGTGTAATCACATGCCTCAGCCTACGAAACATCATCAAACTTCTCCAACAATCTTTGAAATTATCCAACAAATACATATTTTTCTAGACATTTATTTTTTGAACATCTAAACATATTCCAAACTTTAATATCATATAGATTTCAAATTTTAATATCATATGTTAAAGTAAATATAATATACATAATATTTTTTTTACAAAGTTTTTAGGATAATAAAAGTATCATAAAAAATAACGAAAGTATGGTAATAAATGAGTCCATTCACTTCTTTACTTTAAATTTAAAATATTATCATAAAATTATTTATAAGATTGATTACACTAAATTTAAAGTGTTTTATTTTTAAATATAAATGGATTGATATAAATAATAATTTAGAAACTAATAAATTAAAGCTTATATTTGTAGACCTTGATAAAGTATATAAGAATAATCCTTTCATCATGGCTTTCCAAAAAAAACATGTATTTTATTTTAAAAATCTTTTGCAGAAAAAACGGTCAATAGTTCTTCAAGGAAGAAACATGGTTGGAATGATGATACTATTTATATGTCAACTCTTGATATATTTTTTTTAATTAAGGATAGCTTTAAATGAAGAAAATAAAGTAAATGATGTGGATGTCATCCAAGATGATCATAAAAAAGATATATGGAAGAATATTCCTACATGAATGCAAGAAATTATTTATTTATCTTATCCCAGAACTAATATTTAAAAGATGTTTCTTGATATTTATTTAAAAAATGTTTGTTACTTATCCTATATTAAGTGAAATTTTTAACCTTTATTTTTTATTGTATAAATAAACACATAGTTGATCCATCTAGAATCCTTATTCAAAAAGTGGATCAGGTACTTAGTCTAGACAAAAAAACGTAAACATGTCATGCATGCAAAAGAGTTAACCCTTAGGAGGATGGTGATAAAAGGATTCCTATAAATTTTGATCAGGTGACTGGAAATCCTTTAGGAACAAATAGAAAAATCTTCAAGAGTGAGGTGTTTTTCCTTAGACATAAAAGGACTAGTATCTTGAAGAAGTATTGGGACAAGGTTGAACTCCATATCAAGGATCAAATTTGAAAACTTATCATGGTATATCACTTAACTCTTTATGCTTGTAATTATTATACTAACTATTATCATAAACTAACTTTTTGTATCGTTGTGTTATGTAGATCATCTATGATGTTCCCAATACTAACATATTAAAGAGGAAACGATTTTTGTTTGCAGGTATTGATAAACCACTATTCTTTTGATTTATACATAAAAAATTAGCTATAATTACTGTACAATTAATGAATATTTGAAACCACTATTCTTTTGATTTATACACAAAATATTAGCAATAATTACTGTATAATTAATGAATATTTGAATGTAATTCTACCTCATTTCTCTTATTTTTATAGGAATGGTCACATAAGTAGAACATTAGAAACTAGGAGGATTTTGGGATAAGAAGAGGATAAAAATGGCACAAAAAGATGAAGTGATAGAAGAACAAAAATACTCTTGTGGAGAGTCAATACGACCGTGTTGGTTGGAGCACACCTTCACAGCAGACTAGATTTTTTGACACAGTTGTGTAGACGTGAGCATGGCCTTGTAGCATCCTAAAGTTTCTGACACGACTGTGTAAACCTAAGCATGACTGTGTCATCCTTGAAAGGTGATAAAAATTATTCAAGTTATCCCTAATGACGCAGAAAAGGATCCTAATCATCCCTACGACCTAGTGGGTGATTCAGAGTAGCCCTGATGACTTAAGAGATAATTTAGGTCAACCCATTTCATAGTAGAGGAAGCCCTAATTCACGCCTATTAAAAAGGAGGTTCACAATGTAAGAAGACATGCCTTAGAGGCCTCAGGCCTTACACTAATTGCATAGACACTCTTGAGAAACTTGAATACACTTGTCCCTTTTTCCATTTTCCCTCATTTTCATTTTTTCTTCCAACATCCTCTAGTAGGATTTTTGGCAAGAAGGAGCCTCTTCGCAGTATGATTTTCATAGTCGTTTGTTATCGTGACTAAAATTATGGTTTTGTATTTCTGATCTTAGGATTAGGTTATAAATAATTTTGTTGGGTTAGTCTATTCTCCCCTTTTTCATTTTTTTATATGTAACTAACCCCCAAATCATAAGGTTTTGGTGAACTTTGTGATATAAATATTTGAACCCTATTTTCTCCTTATAAATGATTACATGTTTCTTTATCTAATTGTGTTGCTTTATTATGTTTAATCAATTAATAAGAATTAACTACTCTTATTGATCTCTAAGTTGGCTGGGGGAGCAAACGATCATATTACTTCTCAATTGACAGAACTATAAGTTAATTGAGTTCAAGGGTTTTGAGGATAAATCAGAATTCCAAACTACTAACCGGTTATTAATTTAACAAATATGAATATGATTTATACTTCTTTTATTTATTTAGCTTTCATGATCATTGGAGTGATACTTAGAGGAAAGATTATTACTATTGTATGATCATTGAGTAGTAATAGTATTAGAACAGATGGTTATCAATTGATGTTTAATTCACTTATAAGGAAAATTAGGATGGAAATAGGCAAAGTCATAATGGGATCCAAGGTCCCATGCTTATATTCGAACTCGTGTTCTTTTTATTTTATGTTTTTCTTTGAATTTTTTTTTCATATTCTCATTCTTACCCTGGTAATAAAACCCATTTGGATGAGCCCAAAAGTCAAGATTTAAACTTCTACAAATTGCTGGCATAGTTTATATGGGATCAACATTGGGAGGGTTTAAAACACTTTTTTTTATGCCGATAAGTATACTTATCTATGAATAGAACTTGACATATGCTTTTTACACTCATATTTGCATGTATCAAGGATAAGCATTGGATGAGATTTAAAACATATCTTACTAGTAAACACACATATGGACCATTGAAGGATATGTCTCCTTGCGAGGAATATCAGTTCCTTTATAATGAGATGTGACAAATATTTGTTATGAGTAAGTAGAATCCTACCTTTCTTGTAAGGTAGTTTAAATATTTGTATTTGATTTAATTTGAGTTGGCAAAATAATTGTATCCTATTGATCTAATTGAATACAATAAGAGAAAAAAAGGTGTAAGAAATTGTTGTTAGGAATTGCTAACCCTACATATTATCTTGTGGGCGATATAAGTTGCTTGACAAAATGAATATGCAACAAAAGTTTAAAGAACATGAAGAATCATCTTAAGAATACCCATCAATAGTTGTTTCTCCTTCACCTCCACCCACGTGTCATGATAGATGGAAGGTTAGAAAAATTGATGTGTTTAAAGAGTATATTAGTGATATTTCTTACATTGTTAATGAGAAGATTGTACATAATTAATGAAATTATTTATAATTGTACTTTGTAATCATATGAATTGTGAACATGTTAATTTATATGTTCTATAAGATTCTTTGGTTTAACAAAACTCACCAGGAGCCTTTAGTCCCCTTGGGCGGGAAGATATTCCAACTACTACTATTGGGCGATCGAAGCATTCGAGGTGTGTCTATGTTATTGGACGAGGTGTGGAGATATGATAATATTTTGGAGGATATTAGAAAAGATATGAGGTAGGAGATTAGTTAAGATCTTGGACAATAAGTTAGAGAGGAAATTTAAAAGCATCTTTGAGAGGAGTTTACATAGGAGTTGACATCTTTGAATCTTTCCCAAAGAAATACACAGACCTAACCTTGCTGTTATCCTACATGCATGAGCACATAGGGTGAATATGTATTGAAAGAGGATCTTTTAGATATCCTAAATGACTATTAGTTATTTATATAGGATTCTCTCCATTTAGTGGCCATTAGAAAAGTTTACAACTTGAGATCAACCATACACCATAAGCAAATAGATGATGATAACGTGAGGATGATGGTTGAACTAGTGGAAGATGTAAATGATCTTTTCTTTATGCCAATTGAAAAGGTTCAAATAGTGGGGTAGACCTACCATCATTTCATTTTATGACAAAAAAAAACTTGTGAGTGGGTTGAGGTCAAGGATCTTAAAAGATGTTTACTTATGCCTTTCTTATATTAACCTTGATTTATATCATATTTACTAATTCTTTTTAATTTTGTTTAGGAACCTTATGTTGGTGCTAATAAATACGTTTTGATCTAATAAAAGAAACATGAAGTTGATCCTTTTCATATTTATATATCGCTATTAACTTGGTCAACCATCCTTTGCATTCAAATTTGGAAGGTGAAGTCATAAGCAAGTCCACTTTAATCCTACGCTATATTATCAAGAAGTATATTTTGAAGCTTACCGGGGATAATGATTTGTTGTGTGTATTGGTCCTATAATTTTGATTGATGTAAGTATATTTATAAACTTATATCACTTATGTAAGTATCAAATTATTACCATTAACACTTGTTCAAAATCTTAGGTTTCTATATTGCATAATCATCCTAAGAGGGAACATGAATATGTATGGATTCAGTGACCTTCTTCATATCTAAACAATAGAGAACGAGATGGCTAAAACATGACCTACATTCAAAAAGGATTCCTTGGAGAAAAAAAGTGTTACTTAGCATCTTATTTTCATTTGTAACTAATTTTAAATTGTATTTGCAATTTTGACTAATTCTTCTTCAATTTGACTTATTGGTTTGATAATTATTTGTCCTAAGAAGAAGGTTGTTGTCTTTCTAGGTTTAAATCAAAATAAACTAAAAAAAGAAAAAAAAATTCAAAGAGCTTATTAATTTCTATATTTTTTGGTCATTTTCTTTATGATATATATATATATATATATATATATATATATATATATATATATATATATATAATCATGATTTATAAGAATTATTCATATATAATTCTTGATTGATTTTCTATCTTTTATTATATATGTTTTTATCATAGAGCTACGAATACTTACCATCTATTAAAAAGTACACATTCTATAGGGATTTGATTTCCTTTACGACTTTACCTTTGTTTACCTTTTACTTTCTCTCTTTATTCAATTTCTAACCACCTTTACTCATTCTACTATCCCTCCTTGATCTAGTAGTAGCAGTAATATCCCTTCTACTTATTACCCTTCTTGATCTGATAAGAGATAAATAAAAAGGACATGAAGTTGAAGAAGACACTAACTACATGTTAGACAATTAACCTATTAAAACCTAGGTTTCCGATTGGTCCTCCAAGATCCTTAGGTTTAGTTGTTCTATAGTTCCGTTAATTGAGCTTGGTATGATCGCATCCATCTACCTAACTTACAGATTAATAGAATTGATCAATTTCTATTAATGGATTAAACATAATAATAACACAATTGTAATGAAGACACCATTTGGAGAAAGGGAAAATGGGTTTCAAACAATATACATAAGAAGAATTATCAAATCCCCATAAAATGGGAAATTAGTTATTCAGAGATTATAAAAACAGCATAAATATTCATAACAAAAAGTATAGAGAAGAAATGTAAATTGATGTTGCCAATAAAGTTGACAACTGCTCTATGATTACATCATACAAGGATTACTTCCAAAAAAATTCTACAGGAGAATGCTAGAGAAAGAATTGAGTTTAGGGTTTAGGTTGTGCCCAATAAAATGGGTACTGCTCTCCAAAGGGAGAGGTGTTGGCTGTTATGTTTGGATTGTTAAGAAGTATGACAGAGCCTCCCTTTTATAGGTGCAGGATTAGGGTTTTCAGAGCCATAGACTAGGCCTACTCCAGTTTCTTTGCAGCTTTCACTTTTGTTTTAGGTCTCTATAATGCTGTAGGGCTAACTGGGATACCTCTGTGTCATTAGGGCTGATTGGGATGCTCCCTGCATCATTAGGGTTGACGTGGAACATGCTTGTTGCATCGAATGTTGGCATAGTCGTGCTAAGTCGACATGGTTGCGCTGAGTCACATTGGCATGACCGTGCTTCCTCGTGCTGGTATGGCTATACTTAGGTTTGCATTACTGTGCTAGTCTACAAAGGGGAATTTTGGTCCTTTTTCGTTCCCTTATTGTTTTTATGCCCATTTTGCTCTCTTTATGTCCTAAAATATGCTTATTTTTGAATTCTTTACTTGCTTGATCATTCCTGTAAAAATAATGGGCAAAAGTTAAGGCAAACGAAAGACCTGCTGGGTTGAAAACTCGAAGGGATAACCCAGGAAAAAATTAAGGTCAAAACCAAGAATCTCAGTACAAGCTGACATTTCTGCACCTCGTGCCTTCTAAAACTGGGGCAAAATTTTTGTCATTTTTCAAGCTTGGTTAATTTGACAAGCAAGATTATGAAAAGCAGCATTGGTAGTTTTTATCAAAAGGTGCCATTTGGGCAATCGGATCCACATCTTTCGTCTTTTCCTCCAAATATATTATTCCAAAACCTCGCATAAACCCGCCCATTTCCTCCCATTAACCATTCAAAATCATATTACACACCTCAAAGGTACACATGCCAAAAAGAAAGGTGAAAAATGTAAAAATAAAAAGATTAATTTTGAAAAGTCATGACAAATCAGATGAGTCCTTTACCATCCCAACATAGCACGATTGTTTCCCAAAGAGTCATCCTTCTGCCAGCCACAATGCCACGAAAGAAAAGGAGTGTGTCTTATTCAACGATGTTGACCACTGTTGGGTCTCAAATACCTCGAAAAAGAAAATTCTGAAGCTGACCACAAAGCCAAGAAACAGAGTTTATCCAGCTCGTCCTGAATCTTGATTTCCTTCACAACAACTATAAGGTTGTCGAGAAAGGAAAATGTCGAGGAAAAACTAAAGATCAAGAGAAATAAAATCTTTTTAAACCATCTCATGGCATGCATCACATAGCACTCATTTCATAATATTTTGATCACTTCAAGCATCAAGAAGCAATAACTAAGTTAAAACATCGCCCCCTTGCATTCATTCAAGCATCACAATACGCATCTTGTCATTTGAGCATCACCAAGGCAAATTGCCCGAACCAATCCTAATTAAGAGATTTCTGAAGATCTCAAAACTGGGGTAAAGGATGCCCAGCAAAATTCAAATTGGGGGCAATCCCCGATTTCTGAAAAATTATCAAGATTGAAACTGGGGCAAACGTTTGCCCAGAAAAATTCAAATTGAGGCGATCCCCAATTTTAGAAAGAAAAAATCCAAAACTGGGGAAAACATTGGCCTCGAAAAATCCAAATTGAGGTAGTCCTCGACTCCCTATCAAGACTCAAAATTGGGGGCAAACGTGTGCCCAAAAAAATTCAAATTGGGGGGGGGGGCAATCCCGATGTTTGAAAAAAGAAGAATCAAGATACAAACCGGGGCAAAAACTTGCCCAGAAAATTCAAATTGAGGTTATCCTCAATTCCAAATCAACATTTAAATCAAGGAAAACATCGGCTCAGAGGAATTCAAGTTAAGGGCACCCTCAATTTCATCAAAATTCAAACCGGGGCAAACGTTTTCCCATAAAAATTTAAGTTGAGGCATTCCTCGATTGCCAAAAGTCTTCTAAACTAGGGCAAAAGGCTTGCCTAAGTTTTCTTCAAGAGAAAATAATCAAATTCTTAAAAACCTTCGAGTTCAAGGTAGAATCAACAATTTATTTTAATTCAAGATAAACATATTCCAAAATAAGTTGTCTAAGGCATCTGACGAGGAAGCCCACATTCCGTCCTCACGTGCCTTTCCAAGACACATCATATTATTTCCAGACCTGTCTTAACATGTCATTCTCTTATCTGCCTAACAGGCCATCACTTCTATGCTTCCATACCTGTCTTCACAGGTCATGCTATTCTCACTTGTCTTAACAAGGCGTCTCTTTTATACTTGTCTGCCTGTCTTAACAGGCCATTCTTTTCATACCTGTCCTAACCAGTCATTCTGTGCTTTTTGTTTGTCAGGACAGACCATATTTCTTTGCCTATCTTAACAGGCCACTCTTACATTCCCTGTCTTAACAGGTATCTTGTTTCTTTCCTGTCAACAACAGGACTCCATCTACATTTTACCTATCTTAACAGGTTTTTTCATTTCCCTTCACCGTCTTTAACAGGTTTTCATCATTCCTTTTTTCTTGTCTTAATAGGTATCTTGTTTCTTTCCTGTCAACAATAGGATTCCATCTATATTTTACCTGTCTTAACGGTTTTCATCATTCCCTTTTTGCCTGTCTTAACATGTATCTTACTTCTTTCCTGTCAACAACAGGACTCCATCTACATTTTACCTGTCTTAACATGTCATTTTTCATTTTACTTTTCCTGTCTCAACAGGCTTGCATCTTTCCTGTCAACAACAAGACTTTTCTGCATTTTTCCTGTCTTAATAGGTTTCCTTCATTTTATTTTTCCTGTCTTAACAAGGTTGCATCTTTCCTGTCAACAACAAGACCTTATCTGTATTTTACCTGTCTTAACGGGTCATTTTAATTCATTCTCCCGTCAACAACAAGACGTCATTTGTATTCTTCCTGTCAACAACAGGATCTCATCAGTCATATTTATCTTGGCAACAGCAGGATTTCCTTTGCATTTATCCTTACAATAGCAGGATTTCATTTGCATCTTTTCCGGCAATAGCGGGACCTTATTTGCGTTTTTCCTGTCAACAACAGGACATCAAGCATGTTTAAATTCTGCCCGCTTGTCTTAACAGACTTGCATTTCTCCTGGCAACAGTAGGACCTCATTTGCATTCTTCCTGGCAACAGCGGGACTTTATTTGCATTTTCCTCAACAACAGGACTTTATTTGCATTTTCCTTTGCATTCTTCCCGGCAATATTGGGACTTCATTTGCATTCCATCCTGTCAATAACAGGACCCCCATCCTATTTACTTTCCTGCAATTCAGTCTATGATGTCAGGCCTTGCATGTTTACTCTTCTGCATCTTGGCCTATAGTGTCAGGCCTCCATCATGTTTACTTTTTTGTATCTTGGCCTATAGGGTCAGGCCCCCATCATGTTTACTTTTCTACATCTTGGCCATAGTGTTAGGCCCCAACACATTTAGCTTTTGTATTCCTTCTTGTCAACAACAGGACCCCATTTAGATTTTACTCGATCTACATTTTCCTGTCAACAACAGGGCTCCATTTGCATGTCTATTTTCTACATTTCTGGCTTATGATGTCAGGCCTCGCATTTTAATTTTCCCATGCTCGGGCCTATGCTATCAGGCCTTGCATTTTAATTTCTACACCCAACCTGTCTTAACAGGTCCTTTTTACTACACTCTACCTGTCATAACGGGCCACTATCCTCTGCTTTGCCTGTTTTAACAGGTCTCCTTCACATCACCCTGCTTATCCTAACAGGCCAGCCTTTTGTATGCCTGTCCTAACAGGCTGTTCTTTTCTTCTTTGCCTGTTTTAACAGGTCCTCTTCATTTTATTTTTTTTTTTTGCCTGTCCTAACAAACCATTCCATTCTTTCCCACGTCCGTCTTAACGAATCTTATTCATTCCACTTAGCCTATAAAGGCCATTCAGTTAGCCTATGCTGTTAGGCTATGCTTTCAAGTTCAAGGCTTCTAATGCTTGTCAGACTTCTTCAAAGCTTGTCTCGGACATAATGTGTTCACGTCTTTACTCATCTCCGACCATGACAATTTAGAGAATTACTTCTCATATTATCTAGTAGGAAAATGAGCAAAGAAGGGCAAACTGTAAACACTCAATTATGTCCGAGGCCCCATTTTAAAATTAATCAAGAAACCAACAATAATTTAAAATAAATGAATATTAAAGTTAATAAACAGAAAAGTTAAAAAATGAAATAAACAGAAAGCGGAAAAAACAAAGAAACAAAAATGAAAATAATAACAAATAAATAAAGAAAAAGATTAAATTAAGGCCAACTAGAAAAAAATAAAAAGAGTAAATAATAAATAAAAGCAAAAAAAACATAAATTACAAAAATTAAATGAAATAAGAATAAAAAATAAATAGTAACAACTCAAAAATAATATAAAAGTGAGAAAAATAAGATAAATAAATAAATAAATAAACGAAACAAAATAAATAAATAATGAATAAATGAAAAATGATAAATAAATATTAAAACAAAATAAATAAATAATAAATGAAAAATAATAAAAGAAGTAAGAAAATGAAAAAAACAGAAATTGAAAGGGAAAAACAGAAAGAAAAAAAACAAAAATGAAAAGGGAAAAGAGAAAAATGGAAATTGAAAGGGAAAAACAGAAAAAACGAAAAACAGAAAATGAATAAAGGAGGGGCATGGGATGGAGAAAAGGAGGTCTCTCCCACAACTTTGTAGAGGTTCGATCGAGTAGAGGAGAAACGAGAGGAGAGCTCTATTTCCAGGGAGGGTTTGATTCACTAAGGGGAGAGCTTCCAGTCCCTGCGACAGAGAGTGGGGTATAGCCTTGGCAAAGAGATCCATAGCAAGAAAAAGGTCCAGCTTCACTAGTTTCAGTAGGAACTCAATTTAACCCCATAACAAATTGGTCTTTCTTTCATCTCTAAATCAAGAACCCTGCCCAGATACATCCAATTCATGCTTGAATCAGTGACTGCATGCTTAAATGTTAGTTAATTTTTATGAGTGGTATGAAGATTGGTCTGCTAACAAAGGGGTGGGACATGTTTCATTAAAGTCCAGTTTGAATTCTTGCCATTTATCACATCTAGAATGTCGATCTTCATTGGGATGGGGGTAAATAAGAAAGATTAGGAAGAGATTTGCAGGGTGTATACCAAATCTTGATTGAGCTTTAAGGATTTATGTACTAGACTAGTCAAGAATATGGCTCCTGTGAGTCGTCCATCCGATCTTTGCAGTAATATGAAAATTCAAAAGATGGTATAGGAATAACCATTCACCTTGTTGTGCATGTGACGATAATGGCTCTTGTCAAGACCAGGCAGAAAATACGTGGATGGCTCTGAATCTTGACGCAAAAGCTAGGCGCATACATACGGGAACACCCTTTCATTTTAATGCATGCAAATGGAGACCATGCAGCTTCTAGCTCATGAGGCTATCCTCAACTCAGGCCATGGTTTTTTTTGGGGCAGTCAAACTGCATAAGCGAGGGTGCCGCTATTGATAATAAGGGCTTGGCGAGCATTAATTTAATGCAAAAGACTATGCAAAAGTCGTACATGACGTCTGAACGATATGTGCTATTGTGGCTGGGTCAAAGGAATGATAAATTTCAATCCTATAGCCATGTTACAGGATGCTTCAGCATGTGGTAGTTGTTAGGGATAAGTCGTGTGCTACCTGGGATCACGGTTGGCCATAATATGCACCCTAAGTGGTTCCATCACCTGCGGGAAGAAGAGCACGTTTCTGTCGGGCGAGGGAATTCACACATCGTTCAGTGTGGGCACTATGGAGAGCATCTCAAGCTTCTAGCCAACCATACATTATCCTCAACAGCTGGGTCGTTGTTATCTTGGTAAGGAAGTCCCCACCTCACTGTAGTTGGCACGCCAAGGCTAGTAATCTAGTCCTAAATTAATATGCACCCCTACATGCTTGTTATCAAACCAAAGGGTCCCCCACTTTCACTCACTACGACCCCTTCACACCATAATGACTATCCATAGTATCCATGATTCTAGAAAGCAAGCCCCATGCAAATGGGTACACCCCAAGCCAGGAAAATCATATGACCGATGCTTCAAGCCTTGAGGAATTGAAGGACAGTTATCGCTTTCGGCTGGTCCGTTAGACATAAGCAGAGCATAACTTTTAATACTCGGTCATTTGGAATGTTGTTCCTCATAAAGATGAGGAGGCATACATACATGGTGAGCACAGGCTCTATAAACGAAAGCCCCTCCATTGCTCTATGCTACTCATTGTGATGAAGAAGTGTACAACCACAACATTTGCTAGGTGGAGTAGGTGATGCATCAAACCAAATGATGAACCACCGATTCTATATCCATGTCGAAGGGTGCTTGTCTTAATGTGTGGAAGAATTTTTGCGCTTAAGGGTTGTGTGCTGAAACGGGGCAAGTTCAAATAATCTCAAAGTAGTCAAACAGGAAGGATTTGACACGCAAGGTTTTGACCAAGACGTCTAATAAGTTCCATGTAGCTCATGCAAACCCCACGTCCACTATGCATGGTTTAAATTAAAATAAAAATGTTAAAGACTTAACCATAAGCATGGTCTAGTGGTATTACTTGTGATCCAAGACCCCTAGGATGCGGGTTCGAGCCCTCCTAGAGACCGATTTTCATTTTTAAAGAGTCACTAAGCCACGAGCCGTCAGATGAGCCGCGAGCCATCAAATGAGCCATCAAGCGTCAGACAAGCCGCAAGCCATCAAATGAGCCATTAAGCTGCAGACGAGCCACAAGCCACTGCGAGCCACTAGAAAAGCTCTCCCAAGCCAGTTCACATTAAATAAGCCTTCAAGCCGCGAGCCATTACCCCTTTTTAAATAATTTGTCTAGTCTCATTCTAGCTTCTTTTTTTTTTCAAACTCAAAATTAAGTACCAATTAAATCAAATCTAATTCCTTTCCTCAAAATTAATTTCAAATTTAATCCAATTAAATCAAACCTGAAAAAGTTTCAAATAAAATCAAGTCATTTTAAATCAAATTCTTTTCCATCTAGATCAAGTTTGATCTTTCTTCTCCAATCTTAAATCAAGTTAATTTTAGTTCAAATCAAGTTTATATTTTTTTTTCCACTTTTCAAAATCAAGTTCATTTTTTCAAGCCTAATTCTTCTTCTCAATTTTAGAATTTCTTTCTGAATGGGGTCAAGCCCAATTACTTTCTTCTTCCTGTACTAAATCTAACTCATTGATTCTAGGTCTCACGCAATGAACCCTAAGCACGAACTGGTAGCTTTTTCTGCTGTTCAATGTTTAGGAATTCATATGGGTCCTAGTGCAGCCATAGTTGTCTTGGACCCTGTGCATATGTGGACTAAGCATCCTTTTGTAAATAATTCTAAGAAAAATCTCATTTTGGAATCCCTAGTCTCACGCGATGAACCCTAAACGTGAACTGGTAGCTTTTTCTGTTGTTCGAAGTTTAGGGGTTTGTATGGATCCCAGTGCAGTCGTAGTTATCTTGGATCCTGTGCACATGTGGACTAAAGGATTTTTCTTTAAAATATTTTCAAAATACTCTGTTTTCAAACACCTCCGAAGGTCAAGCCTACAACTAGAACTACGTAAGCCTTGAGTTTTCCATTGCACCAGGGAATACGTAGGAGCAGAATCAAGTCCTGTCAGGCTATCTTTCCACCCACTTACTTATTTCTATTCTAATTAAAGGGATCAAACGGTTTTCAAGTAAACCACACCCTCAGTTTAAGGATACCGTTCTTCAGAATGGGCGAGTAGGGTGCCTAACACCTTCCCTATTTGTAACCGACTCCCGAACCTAAAATCTTTTCCTCATGTTAGGATTTTTCCAAATATTTTTCCCTTAAATAAAAATTTGGTGGCGGCTCCACATTATCATATAAAATTCATTTTAAAATTTTAGCGAGTTCGTTGTCTCGTCAGAATTACGGTTGCAACACTAATCCCACTCATGAGTCTGAGTCTTTCCACTTATAATTATAGATAACATTGTCTCATAGGAAAATCATGGCTCAACATTGGTAACCATGACAGAGGTAACAACAATAACATCACTCCTTTTGTTATCCTTCCCCAGTTATTTGTACATTAATCTTAAATTTTAATTTTTTTATTTTATTTTTACTTAATTCATGGTTAATTAATTATTCATTAATTTTGTTAATATGATAAAATCTAATTGATAAGGTAATTTGGATTGTTCTTTATTAGTTTATATCCAATTTGATGTTCCAAAATAACATATATGTATATTGGCCACTTAAATTTTTACTATAATAATTTATTTAATGTTTTCATTAAGTTTCTTTTCTTGAATTTCAAACATATTTCCATTTGATTATAAAAGGGATATTAGACTAATCAATTTTAATGTTGTAATCTATAGATTTTATTTGATTTGGATTTATTACTAGGATCAAGGGAGAAGTCCATAAAATGCATGAGTGAAGATGTTAAATTTAATTTAGTTCTTTTTATTTATTTTGATTTGGACCATATTATAGTTTCAGTAAGCATAATATAGAGGATTAAATTTTTAGTAAATCTTCTATGTAATTTGTTTATATATATATATATATAAATTAGAGATAGGTGAAAAAGTTTTCGACATTTGCTAGTCCATTTTCTTTCATAATTGAGTAATAAAGACTTATTAGATTTGTTATCAGTGATTTCTTTTTGGCTTGAAAATTGATCATTCAACAAACAGAAACAGTGTAGAATTTATTTAGCAATTGACTTGAGTTACTTCATTATTAGCTGAATTACTTATTGCATTTGATTTAATTTATTATCTATTTTTTATTTTTAATTATCTCATTTATTTTAATGCAGTATAGTCTTACCTTTTAAATTAATTAATTTAAATAAATATTTTAATTTTAAATTTTAAGTGACAAATTTTAAATTTATGTGTAATATTTTCTATCATTACATAATTTTAAAATTTGTAAGAGTTTATAATAGAATCACATATTGTCTTAAATTTTGTATATATATAAATTTATAATATTATTAAAAATATCAAAATTTTAAATTAATTTAAATAAATATTTTTAATTTTAAATTTTATACAACATAATGTATAACATTTTTTATTGTCACATATTTTTTAAATTATAAAATTTACAGTGAACCGTTTATCTTAAATCTCATATATATATATATATATATATATGGATTTTAATTATTAATTATTAAAATTTAAAAAATATTTCCTAATTAAAATTGTCAAAATATTTTTTTCTAAATTTTAATTTTAAATAAAATCTTTTGAAAAAATTTATTTCCAACAAAATTTTTATTTTCAACAACCAAATAAATAGTGTTACATTATCTTTAAGTTTTCCATCACTCTCGGAACACATAAGAGCAAGATAAAAAATTGAAATTATTTTTTATATATATTTTATTATATTCTTTTCACTGGTGTATATAAATATAATATTTAAATATTTGATTTTTAATTTAAAACGGTTAAAAATTTTAAAATTAACATAAAATTGCATACTTGACTTTGGATACCATTATTCAAAACAAAAGAAATAAAGTGTTGTTAGCATCTTCTATATTCATAAATGACTTTTAAAAGTAGATTTTCTTTAGAATTTTTGCTAAAAATAGATTTTGATGGCAACTTTACATTCACATCTTTAAAAATACAGAAGTATTTTTTATGAATTTATCATCCCATCGTGATTTAGGTTGTGACATGGGCCATCAATTTATATCATTATTCTATTGTTTGATAAATGATTTGTAAGTGCAATTTATTCAATATTCTTAAATTATTTTTGTAATGATAGAAGATAATAATATTATTGTGTTATTTTATTATATAGTTGTAGAGGATTTGTTGAGGTTTTATTTCTCTGACATTTGAGAAATTATTGGAGATATTTTTTCCCCATAATTTATAATTGTTATGGTTTTAATTTTTAACTATTTGTGAATTTAATTTCTAACTATTTGTTGGATCTGAAATTCTTTTAAATACCATCCAATCCTGGCAATTGAAAGACACAATAAAAACTCTCATCCTCTATGTTGTATTTGGACGGATAATTTTAACATTTTAAGAAATTTGAAATACTTAAAAATTTAAATGTTTTTAATTTAAATACCTTTATTTCAAAAATATATTGTTTAGATAAAGGATTTTAAATTTATTGTATTTAAAATTATTTATTTGGATAATGAATTTTAAGTTTATTGAATTTTAAATTCTTGTATTTAAAATTTTTTATTTAGATTAAATAATATAATTTTTAGTATATACAAAATTTTACATTTAAATATTCGTAGATCCTCCTTAATTTTTCTCCTACTTTTTTTGTTCACCGAGAAATTTAAATATACAAATATTTTTATTGTACAACATATTTAACTAGAATAATAGTTCAACAAATGTACATAATTAAAGGAATATAAAAATATGATTATATCATTTGATATTGAAAATATGCTGTTCAGAGATAAGAGAGATGGGAGAGAGAGCAACAAGGGAACAATGAGAGAGAAGGTAGTACAAATAGACAATAACCAGAGAGAAAGTAATGCATTCATACAATTGTTGTTCTTGAGAATAAGTTAAAAGATTTGGATGAATTTTAAATTCCACCTATTTTGAAGAAATTTAAAATTGTCTTGTTTTAGTTGGTTAAAATACTTTCTTAAAATTCATAAAATTTGAAATTTCTTGCAAAATAATATTGAAATAAGATATTTCAATTGTTGGAATTTTAAATTCTCTCAAAAATTATTTTTTCTCCTTAAAATACCTCATCCAAATACAAGACTAAGTCTTTCCTGTTGGACATTATTGTACAAGACTCCAACACGTTTAATTTTTAACTACACACCTTTGTACGTGCTGCTGTTTTAGCCTTTAGAAGTATAGTCAAGTTTCATTAGAAGTTTTTAAGAATTTTGCTCTCTAGAGATTTTTCTACAACGCAGCCTCATCATCTTTTTTCAAGATTTTGAAAGCAAAAAGGTAGATTTTCTTCATAAATTTCTCCTTCTACATTATTAACAATTTAAAAGATAAATTTTTATTTGATCATCCTCTTGTAATTGTAGAAGGTAATATAGGAGTAATTTAATACCCTCTAAATAAATAGATTTTAAGAACAATTCCATTATTGATATTGCTTGTGAAGAAAAAATAGATTTTCGATAAAATTTGTTATATGATAATTTATAAAATTAATGATTCAATTAAGATTTTAAATAGGAAGAAAAATTGGAATTTAAAACTTAATTTATTTGAAATTGTAGATTGAATTTTTCCTTGAGTTTGAACTGCATTCATTTAACAAAATTATCATAAGTAAAATAGTAAGAGCACTTGAAAGAAGTTAAAATATAATTTTCCCTTCCCTTTTTAGAGAATAAATAGAGAAATTAAATACATTTAGTTAGAGATAATTTAATTGATATAAGAAGAAAATAAATTGATGTGTATGATATATATATATATAATATGGAAGTAAGCCGAGCCGAGTTAGGTTTTGAGTGTTTAAGTCTGGCCTGTTTAAAAATTTTGAGGTTTGAACCTAAGCCTGTTACTTGTTAAAGGTTTTTTTTTTTTTTTTCTGTCAAAGTTTGGCATGATTTAAAGCCTACAAGGCTTACAAGTCTGTTTAAAAACCTACGTTACAAAAAAATCAACAAATAAACTTAAAATTTATATAAATAATTGATTAAAAAAACTTGAAAACTTAAAGGTTAAAGGTAAAAGGTCATTAAATAGGCCTAATATGTATATACATATATATATATATATATATATATATATATATATATATATATTAATATTATATAAATAAAACATAAAATAAATATTATACAAAAATAATATATTAAAATTAATATAAATATATAATATTATAAATATAAATAAGCTCCTAAATAGGTTAAATAGGATTTTTTATAAGCCTAGACCTAACTTGTTTATCTAAAAAAGCTTTTTAATAAGTCTGAACCTATCTCGTTTATTAAACAAGTTGAGCCAAACTAGGCTTTAAACGAGCCGAGATGTAAGCCTCTATCGGACAACCTTGTTCACTTTTTTCCCTATATATATATATATATATATATATTGCTTTCACTCTCAAAAGATATTAAGTTTAATTTGATCATTACAATTTATTTTAGTTTCCTCTAGAAAAATTATAATTAATTGATAGGATACGCTAATTAGTAGTTTTAAAATTATAGGAAAAAATAATTGATATTTTATGAGAAAATATGTTATAATAGAAATAATCTCCATAAATTTTTATAACCATTGGACCATGTTATTGGTATTTGCGATGATTTTTTCTCTCTTGGTATTAAAATATATATATAAAAACTATATTAGTCTTATTATGAAATTCACGATTCTTCGATTGATATTATTTGCATTGAAAAATAATTTGTTATGGTTGATTAGAACCATATAGATGACTGGCATTATTAATTTTGATGTGATATTATTCTTCATGGCTTTGACATGATTCTTGGAGGACTTGAAAAAAAATAAATTCTGTCATTAAGATTGGAAATAATTGAATCAAGATGAGCACTATATGAGTACTATATGGCAAAAGATATAATCTTGAAAAATAAATAAAAATATAAATACTAAAAAATTTAGTTGAATAGCATGTATCATAGATATTAAATTAAATTTATAAAATTTAAAGATGTTATCTTTATTTATGTTGCGGAACTATATGATTTTTTGAGAAATTAAGTAAAAATATTTTATAACTTAAGAAGACATGTGATACTATTATGTCAATTTAATAGTTAAGAAATTTCTTTTTCTTTTTCTTTTCCAGATAAGATGAGATTTTCATAAATAAATATGGTATGATGAAAAAGTAGATTCTTTCATAGTTATGGTATAAACTTTATCATTTTAGATTAAAATATTATCCAAACATAATATTATGATTTATACTAATTTATTGGATAATAGAAAGTAATAGTATCAGACTAAGAGAATTAGTTGCAAAGTATTTGATTAATGCTATTATTTTTAATTTTTATATACATAAGATGGTTATGTATTTGAGATTTAAATATTTTTTAAGCATATTGTGTATGTAAAGTGTGATGGATAAATAATTTTTCACAATTACAGTTGATAATTTTCTAAAATATAATTAATGAAATTAATTGAATAAAATGATGAAAAACGTAACCACTTTGATGGAGCATGATTTTGATGTGAATTCTGTTGATACATGTGTATAAAAACTTATTAAAAATGATATATTGATATTTGAAATTGAACGTAATAAATAAAATAAAATCAATTTTATATTCTAAATTTAACATGAAAGATTTATGAGAAGTTGATGTGATTTTAAGAATAAAAATAAAGAAAGCTGAAAATAAATTTTCTCTAAATTAATTGTATTATATTAAGAAATTGTTGAAAAAATTTAATAATTGTAGTGCATGATAAAATTTCATGATGTTAGTAGATACATGTAAAAACAATATTAATAATACAAGTGTATTTCAATCTAAATTTAAAAAAATGGTTGGTAGTTTTCAATGAACTATACTAGATCTGATATTGCATATGTTGTGAGCAGATTGAGTAATTAAATTTATAATCCTAGTAGGGAGTATTGAAGTGCTATGCATCATCTTTTGAAAACTTGAAAGATATTAGGATAACAATGATGAGGTATGCTTTGCTAGTGGATATATTTTCATTTTAGGTGGAGATATTATATGAAAAATTGACTTGTATAACATGTTTTATTATGAAATATGAGTTTTTTCTTTTGCCCTTAAGAAAGTAGGCTAAAAAGAAAAATGTTCCAGAAGTCACTAAGGAGACATACTTTTATGAAAAATATTTGCAGCATCACTTTATTTCAATTCACAAGTAGCAATTGTAGTTATTGACAATATTACTTATAACAAAAAAAAAAAAGACACATATGTGTTAGAAATGATGTTGTTATCCAATGCTTTGGAAGACTCCATGGATAAAGAGAATTATTCAACATCAAGCTTTGAGAAAGGAGAAAATAAAGAGAATAGTTAGCTCTTAAAACCTTAAAGTGAATAATGATTCAAAAGTTGCCAAAATACAATACAAGAGACCTATATATAGGAAAGAGAAAGAGATGCTAAATAAGGGAGACTTTGGGGTTGAAGTGGATCCATCCAAAGAAAGGAAAATTGGGCTTAGATGGAAGTCCAATTAAGGTTCCTTTATCATTCGTTAATGTAGCCTAAAGTTATGTTAGACAGGCCCAAAACCTATACTAGAAATACATACAGGAAAATTAGACTAAAGCCTATACATATTTAAGCCCTCTAAAATCCTAGAGTATAAAAATTGGCCAAACCCTATTCTAATGGCTCCACAACTGGGACCACTACATCACTAAGCCATATGATTACTTTTATGCATTATATTTTCATCATTTTGTGTGAGGTAATACTCCTTTAAAAGAGATATAAATCCCTTAGTGGTTATACTTTTGAGATGCACTTGATCTAAAAGAAATTTGACAAAGATACATAACCCTTAGCAATGATGTCTTTGAGATGAACTTGATGTATATATAAAATAATACTTTTCAAGACGCACTTGAGACAATACTTCCTTAGGAGAGATACATAATCCGTTGTGGTAATGCTGCTTAGATGCACTTGATACATCTATAAGAATGCTTTTGAGATGTAATTAATAAAATTTTAAAATAAATTATAAAGAAAAAGTTTATACACAATTTTAATGTGTTAAATTTCTTTTTAAGAGGCATTTAATGCGTAAGAGACACATTTAATATTGATACCTATGTAAATAAATATGCGAGTGAGAAGGTAAACGCTATCCTCTATGAAAGATTAGGTAATCTTTCTTCAACATTCACATGAATTCCAAGGTCATATAAGAATAACTTTAAAATTATTTCATTGCGAAGTCTCTACATTTTAAAGTTATAGTGTGTGGTGTGGAGGTTCCAACACAATTCAGAAGGTTCAACAGTAATTCACTTTTTGGACAAAAGTTGTTGTCTCACTTTACTATGTGTTAATTTAATCCTTCAATTGGTCACTTGCTATATCCATAAACTGGTCACTTACTAAGATATTAGCAGGGGATTATTGGATAAATTACTTGCAAATACAATTTATTCCTACTTTTAAATTCATTTTGTAATGGTAGGAGACAATAGTGTTATTGCACTATCTTATTATGTAGCGTCGTTGAGGATTTCTTGTGACTATTCCTAGGACCGTTGAGAAATTATTGAAAGCATTATTTTACCACTATTTTTTATCATTATGATTTTACTTTTAACCGTTGTGAATTTAATTTCTAATTATTAGCTAGATCAAAACTTTCTATAAATACCATTCAATCCTTGCAATCGAGAGACATAACAAAAACTTTCATCATATAAATCTTTCCTTCTAGGCTTTGTCGGATGAGATTACAACATATATGTAGATTATGATTACATTATTCTTTACTTGATGTTGTGTTAACCTTAGGAAGAAAAACTAAAGTCAAGTTGCATTAGAGGTCTATTAAAATTTTATTTTCAAAATAGTGATTTTTACACGATGTAACATCATCCTCTTTATCTAACATATTTAATTATGAGTAATCAAATTAAATTTGTAAAATATTTTCTTCTCATTATCATGATCTAATTAAAATAATAAATCTCTAATTTTTTAATTAACAATCTTATCATAGTAATTATTTAATTAAACAATAAACATGATGACAAAACAAAAATTTTTACCTTTTCTACAAATATAGTTTGATTGTAATAACATGATAAATTAGATCTTAGTCATATGTATTTTTATTTAACAATTTTAAAATAGAAGGTACTAATATTTCATTTTTGTTCCTTGGAGATCGAAACATATATTTCATGTACCTTTTCTAAATATAGCACTTGAATACAATATCATTGTGAACAATTTAATCCCTAATCATATATTTGGATGTTTTCTACTTAAATTTTATAAAATTACTGTATTTTTGTGTAGCAAAAAACTTGTCCCAATTAAAAGGTTTATATTTGGGAGGGTTCTCATGGTAAGCTATTTAAAAGGTTTCACCATGGTGTAGTGTGCAACATGGAAAAAAGAATGGAGTTGAAAACCTTTTCTTGTTATAGTTTGCAATAACTCTATGCTCAAGACTTTCATAAGCATCATTTCTTTAAATCTTGGAAATAATTAATTATCAATAAATAGCTATATATGTTTCATGGGTATAAGTATAAGTATTTTACACAATACGATATAATTCAAAAATATATGAAAACATAAAATCAAATATATTCGGTTGTAATTTTGGAGTATCATATATCTAACTACAAGTTAAAGGTTTACATCCATTACTTTATAGAAATAATTTGAAGTCAATAATATAAAACATACCTGAATTACATCTCCAATATAGATAATATAAGCATCAAGTATAGTCTTAACCCGAACCCATTGATCGTTATTTTTATGCATCACTTCTAAGCCACCAACATAATCTTGAGCAAGGATAGTTAAAAATCAAAATTTTTGTGACGACCACATCCCAAAACAAGGTCTGGTGAGAGGCAAGAAGGATAATGGTTCAACTTGACATAATTACATTGGTTTTAAAAAATTTCATGAAATCGTTTGGGTGGCAAGCCTAAGCTTAAAGCAATGAGTTTCAATAACTTGAATGCTAGTTTTTGCATATCTTGTGTATATTCTTTACATAGCTCCCTTTAAGAACAAAAATGCCTTAATCTTAAAAGTATATTAGATTGTTAAACTCACACAGATAATTGTTGTATGCAATATATGTATATATTTACTCTATCATTCTTTTTGAATATTTTTATGATAACAAACATAGAATTAGAATGATGTCTATTGTATCCTATACCACAATAATTCTCACTAATATGGAGTTGATCATCCCTACAAGATGCACATGCATGTGGACACAAATCATTATCATCACATTATCAAAACAACAAGAGGTACCGGGATCCAATTTCTACATGAGTAGTGTGCCCTCAAGGACACTATCATCACAACAATAACATTCCCTCACCAACTCTTAAATCATCATCATTTCATATTTAAAAAAAATTAAAATTACTCGACTGATAATAATAATAATTCAAGGTCTCATTGAGGTAGCTATGTCCGACTACAACATTCTCGGCTACAGGGAGCAACTCTATGCCATTAGAGAGACTAAAACTTAACCCACATACCCCTTAGGCTTTGGAAGTTCCTATTTCTCATTAATTATGATTTACTTCCATATGAACCGATCCTTAGATTTCTTAGCTCCAAGGAAGTACATGAGGTTCTTAACCTTTAGGCACTTATTCATCTTATCCAAAACAATCTACACACATCAATGATTGATATAGTTCAATCCTTAAATATAATTACTTCAAAATCATTACTTTCCTTCATGAGAGTTGCATGATTATATCACTTTCTACATATCTATGGATTAGCCCTCTCAAGGTTGATCAATTAGTCATATTTGATTTAATTGTATTTCATAGTTAACGTTTAGCTCATATTCCACGGTCTCCTAAAGTACCTGATAGAAATATTACTCTTTCTAAAAGAACCTTAGGATATATTTTAGGGATATTCCAAGACAACAATTTTGTTTGGTCATCTAACAATATTATCTTGTCTACAACCATTTTCTCTTATCATATCATCTGGTCTACATTCAACTTATCTAATGTGAAGTGGTTGTGTTTGGTCTATAGCAACCTACTTTGATCTGAAGCAGCATTATCTAGCCTACACATCGTCTTGTCTAAAATAGTTTTGTCTGATTTTACTATATAATCTACAGTTATCTTGTCTACCACTATGTCTATAGAAAACTTGTTTATAAATTTATTTCAAAAGCCTATCTATAAACTTGTTTATAGATTCATTCATAGGAACTTATTTATAGGAACTCTTCTATAGACTCGTTTAAGTGAGATTTATCTACAAACTTATTTATAATAACTTGTCTATAGTAACTCATCTATAATCTCATTTTATAGTAATCCATCTATTGTTTTGTTTACAATGAATCATCTACTATCTTGTAACTCATTTATAAACTATGTTTCACAATATTCATTCCTAAAATATCATTTTAACATAAAAAAAAGTTACCAATTATTCTTGATTTACAAAACAAAGTGTCTAGAATCTTATAAACGGTTCTAAATTCCAAAAAGAATAATAGATGAAGAAGTTTTTTATAATTACAACGCATCAATTAATGATTTATATTTTAAAGTTAAAAAAAAATTTAAATTGCTCCTAAATTTTTACTTAAGTTTTTTTTTCCTTACCTGAAATTAGAATTTGATGCTGTTCTATTTTTCTGAATGTCTCTAACTCAACTTAGATCCCACTACGATACCACTTTGTTCTAACGAGTGATCTCTACAATGTCCAGTTTCGCATCTTGGCCAATCAACCTGACATGCTTGGTGGCTTTGACCAAGGCAATCTCTTAATCCGTATAATCATTGTTAACATGGTTAAGACCCACGTTGATGGTGTCTTTATTAGCATCATAGGCTTTTCTCCAAATCTTAAAGGTACCCATAGAAGCCTTAATCAAGGTTCAAACTTTTGATTTTCTCTCTTTTTCTTTTGTGTGAAATGACGAATGCAGTTTGAACAAGTTTCAAGTTTGATGAAGGAGATTTTCTTGGTGGGAGAACATGTTCTTTCCTATTTCTAAAGCCAAATTATATGTTTTGCATTGATAAAATTGCCACCGTCCACACAGGTCTAGTCGAGGAAAGCATATGCATGCTATCTTTATTCCATTAATTAACACCTATTTTTCTTTCTTTTTCTCTCTTTAAATTTAGATGTTATAAAATACACTTGGAGAGAGATTAAAAATCATTTTCCAATATTAAAAATCATTCTCCAAGATTTTGTCATAAAAAAATTTAAAATAAAATATATTTAATGATCCGTTCATTAACCGCTTTTTAAGTGATATCTAGAGAACGATTGATGAATCTCTCTAAGTGACAATTCATGTGAGGAACGGTAAATTAGAGAACTGTTTGAATCGTTCTAAAAATATATTCATAATCGTCCATCAAACCTTCTTTTCACTGTAGTGCAAGATAAATATAATATACTTTCATAATAGCATCTTATTCATGTCCATTGAAGAACTCGCACATACATTTCATATGCTTGTTCTAAATATAGCGCCATGAATACAACATTATTACAAAATACGACATCCTTTTATTTCTTCAAATCATATATTTGGATGTTTTCTACTTCAAGTTTTGTGAAATTACTATATTTTCTTGTAGCTAAAAACTTCCCCCAATTGGAAGGCCTATATTTGGGAGGGTTATCCTCATTTGTAAGCTCTTCCATGGGTTCCACCATGGTGTAGTGTGCAACATGGAGAAAGAAAGGAGTTGAAAGCCTTTCCTTATTAGAGTTCGCAATAACTCTATGCTCTACACTCTCATAAGCATCATTGCTCCAAATCTGGCAACAATTAATTATAAATAATTAGCTATGTTTCATGGATACAAGTATGAGTATTTTATACAATACGATAAAATACAAAAATATATTTTTTAAAAAATATGAAAATATAAAATCAAATATATTCGGCTGTAACTTTGAAGTATCATATATCTAATCAGGTTTGAGCTTCACATCCATTAATTTGTAGAATTAAGTTGAAAGTCAATAATAGAAAACGTACCTGAATTACATCTCCAATATTGATAATATAAGCATCGGGTATGGGCTTAACCTGAACCCATTCACCGTCATTTTTACGCCTCACTTCTAAGCCACCAACATCATCTTGAGCAAGAATGGTTAAAACATCAAAATCTTTGTGACGACCACATCCCAAAACAAGATCTGGTGAGGGACAAGGAGGATAATAGTTCAACTTGACATAGCTACATTGGTGTTCGAAAAATTTATGAAACCGTTTGGGTGGCAAGCCTAAGCTCAAAGCAATAAACTCCAATAACTTGAATGCTAGTTTTTCCATGTCTTGAGCATATTGTTTGCATACCTCCCTGTGAAAACAAAAATGTCTTAATCCTAATGGTACATTAGATTATTCAATGATTTTTTATACAGGTTTTACCATGAATTTTTAACCTACGAATTCATTGAACATGAAAATATGACCCTAAGGGTATATCTGATAAAATTAAAAGATAAGTAAATTAATTAAAATTTAAAATATTAAATAAATGTTAAAAATTTAAAAATAAAAGTAAAAAAGTTGATATAAAATAATTGTTAAATTAATTAATAAATGTATACATAAAAACATAACTAATAAAAAAATTAATTGGCAAATATAACATGTTTCTTTCTTTTTCAAAAAATTAAAATTTAATCAAATAAACTTTTATACTTTTAAATTAAACATATTTTAAAAAAATTTAAATAACATGTTTTAAATTTTTTTATAATTTTAAACTTTTATCAATAAAGATCAAATATTTTATTTTTAAAACATAAAATAAACAGTATATTAATTTAAATTAATAACATATTATTAAATAATTATCTAAAAATAATTATTAAATTTAAAATTTTATATTAAATTAATGATATTATTGTAATTGAGTTTGAGGATATTATATAAAAATAGAATACAACAAAATAATAATTTTGTGTAAGAAAATGAGCATAATCTGCATAGATAATAATTATAATTTTTTATGTCCAGTTATATTATATTTCTGTCTAGATAATCATACCTAAGCTCTTATTTTCAAAGATTCTTTCACTTGCTTTCCTTTTTTTTTTTTTTACTTCGTTTTCTGCTACAAAAATGTTTTCTAATTAATAAATTAATAAACTTATAACTATCTCAAGTATAATTCTAAAACAGAGAAAGAAAATAATTATGATATAAACGAAATAAATTATATCTAGGCTTGTTTTAATATTAAACCAAATTAAGTTCAACGTTTATATTCTAACTTGTTTAAACAAACAAGTTAACTTTGAATGAAACTTTTTCTCGAGGCAAAGCTTCATATATTGTATACCCTACCCACTTGAGTTATTAACATACAGTGTCACACTCCTTGTTCTACAAAAGAAAAGTATCTCAATTATGCCTTTCCGTCACTGACTTTTAAGACAATTCATATAATCTATCTAGAATCTTTAAAACTTTCTCCTTAAGAAAAATTTTCTTAATATAATGATAGTAATTAAGCTTAATTTGTTACACATAATATTTCAAAAGAGTATGTTAATAAACATACATGGTGTATGTTTATTTCAACATATTTTTAATATTTTTTAACTATGGAAAAAGAATTTGGAAAAAATAAACAATTATTTCTCTTGTTTCACAGGTGCAATTAAATTACCTAAACTCTGGTGGGTTTTGAGGCCATTTATTAAACCACTGAGTGACCTCTTTGTCATGAGGGTGAAGTGAAGCTGGCATCAAGGTAGGTTCCTCCACAACAAACTCATAAACCTCTTTCCAATCCCTAACATTCTTGGTGTGTTCTGAATCATGATAACCCATAACCTGCATAGCATCCCTTTTCACCTTTTTCTTCTCTTCCAAACTCAGACCAAAGAACTTCCTTGAAACAGCATCAATCCTTTTCCTACTTTGAA
This sequence comes from Canavalia ensiformis, assembly GCA_026541065.1. Lineage (NCBI taxonomy): Eukaryota > Viridiplantae > Streptophyta > Magnoliopsida > Fabales > Fabaceae > Canavalia > Canavalia ensiformis. The sequence continues at coordinate 1,307,346 of JAMKYM010000437.1, forward strand.
GACCACTTCCATGATTTATCACTTGGAAGAAGCCCCACTCTTTGCATGCTTTCCCTATTTCCTTCACAATGCCTTCAAGGGCACAAGGATCAGATAAGGAGGAAAGATCAATCACAGGGATACCCTCTGGTTCTGTGAAACAGAGTTTGGGCCTGTGTTCTGGGGCCACAATGAAAGCTGAATCTAATTCTCCCATTGGATGAGGTTTCTTTCCTATCAAGTGTTTGCAATTTAGAACAAAAGAGTTGTGTAGGATTTGTCACATTTTTTGCCGAGCTTAGTCTATGTGTATATATATGCATTAGGCTCGTGAATTGCTTGTTGGATGAACATCACTGATAATTGATAACTATCATCAATTTGGTTGTTTTTTTTCGGAAGTGACTGCTATGTCGTATGTGGTGAAGGTGCTACTAATGTAGTACCAGGAGAAGTGATAACCATGCATTATAATATATAATTTATATTTTAATTATTTTTTATTTATTTTATTTTATTGTATATTATACTATTTTTTTTATTATCATTTAATATATTTTAAATAGGATGTATGACCAAAATTTTTATGGACATTATCTTTATGTGGGTACCTTGACAGCTACTGGCGGCAGAATGAGATAAACGTGAATAAATTACACGATTTTTATGGGTCCGAGATAAGCGGATATTTGGATTTATAATATGATTTTAAAAATTGATAAATATGATTTAATTTAGTTTGAAATTTTCAATTTAATTTTTAAACATATAATATATTTTAAAAAATTTAAAAATAAATTTATTACTTATAATAATTTTATTAATAAATATTTTAAAATTTGTTATACTGTCAAAATTTATTATTTTAATTTTAATTTTATATAAATATTTAATTTTAATTTAGAAGTAGAGATATATTTTAAAAATAAATAAAAAATTATGATTATCTCAATTCTTAAATTTTAACTAATAATTTTATCTTCTTAATATATTTCTAAAAAAGAAATTTTACTTTAATAAGATCAAATTCATTACTATTGTATTCGTATTTGTATTTTAGGAAAGATCCAATTACAATACTCGCAATTATTAGAGATATTATAAAAATATTAACATATATTTTTTAAGGTCCATAAAATTAATAGTTTACGGTCGAAATGTACAAATCCTTCTCTTTATATATTTATATATATAAGATAAATTATATTTATATTTTATAAGATTTATTAAAAAAATATTTGACATTTTTTTATTATGTTAATTTTTTATGTATATAATATTATAAAAATTAAAAAATATTTATATAATATTATTATATAAATAAGAAGGGTATATAGTGATATATTATTATATAAATTAAAAAAATGTAATATATTAAAATATTAAATATTTTTTATAAATTTTAAAATTATCAATATAATAATTTTTAATTTATATAAATTTATTCAAGCTAAAATTACAGGCTTGAAACATGAATCACTGGAGATGGTAATATAAAATTGTTTACGCTTTAAATAATTATTTATTTATTATCTAAATAATAAGTTTAACAAATTATTTTTTTGAAAAAACAGTATATATATTAAAAAGTTTACAAATTTTAGAAATAAAATATTCTGTGATAATTGTAAAAAAATTAAATAGTTTCTGAAGTTATGTTTTTGAAAAATATATTTACATATTATTATTTCTTTATATCTATCTATCTATATATATATATATTAAGAAGAAACTGTAATTATTTTTTAAAATTAAAAAATTATAGTTAAGTTAAAGATATAATTAATAATAATATTTAATAGAAAATATAATTTTTAATTTGTATTATTTAAATGTGATTTATTTTTGTTTAATTTAGTGTAGATATTGATATGTGATAATAACATTTAATTTAATTTAATTTAATTAATTAATTTATTTTTATTAATTTATATCTGTTATTTGTTTATTTATTTAATTAATTATGTTTATGGTTTAATTATTTAGTTAGATATGTTTGTATATATTGTTTATTTAATTTTCTGTTTAATTATATATTGTTATAGGATTCATAAAATTTAAGAAATTTTAAAGTACATTAAGATTATAAAATGAATATCATAAATAGGTTTACATAAAATATTACATACTTATTTTAGTTTAGAGTTAAAATTAGAAGAAGTAAATATTTTATAAAATTACTAAGTAAACTTTAAAAATAAAAAATTTAAAAAATTCAGTATTTTTAATTACATTAATTTAGAATAAATAGACTAAGTTTACATAAAATCTAAAACATTAATCTAAGTTTAGAAATAAAATTGAATATACTATATATTTTATACAATTAGTAAATAAACATAAAAATTAAAAAATTAAAAAAAATTATTTTAAATTAGATTAATTTAGAATAAATAGGCTAAGTTTACATATAATCTAAAGTTCAATCTAAGTTTAAAAATAACTTTTAATATACTATATATTTTATAAAATTAGTCAATAAACTTAAAAAATTTAAAAATTAGAAAATTTATTATTTTAAATTAGATTAACTTAGTATAAATAGATTAGGTTTACATAAAATCTAAAATTTTAATCTAAGTTTAGAAATAAAATTTAATATACTATATATTTTATAAAATTATTAAATAAACATAAAAAATCTAAAAATTAAAAAAATTATTTTAAATTAGATTAATTTAGTATAAATAGGTTAGGTTTACATAAAATCTAAAATTTTAATCTAAGTTTAGAAATAAAATTTAATATACTATATATTTTATAAAATTAGTAAATAAACATAAAAAATCTAAAAATTTAAAAATATTATTTTAAATTAGATTAATTTAGCATACATAAGTTAGGTTATTTTACATTTAGCAAGGTTGACTTAAATACAAATTTATCGTAGAGTATGACATCATCGAGTCAATCATCCCAGTCGTCACCCATCATCCAACCAGGTCTAGATGATGCGTCTCTGCTGACATTTCAGAGTATCCATATCTCGGATCGGATATGGAACGGAGAGCCCGATAGAGACTTGAAGATATGGAGGGCGCAGTTTCATCATGAGCGTGACAAGATTCCTGTGGTGCCTCTTATGATTGCTGATAGGTTACGCCGAGCAGGCTTCTTAGGTGTAGCCCAGCTACCATTCTTACATAGCGATGCTTCGTTAGTTGAAGCATTGGTTGAGAGGTGGAGGCCAAAGACGCATACCTTTCATATGATTACTGGGGAGTGCACGATTACTCTTCAGGATGTTGCTGTCTTGACCGGGTTGCCTATCGATGGTCAACCTCTTAATTGTACTACCTCTGCGAGGGTGTGGGAGCCCATTGTCCAGGACTTACTTGGTGCTTCACCTTCTGAGCGTGAGTTTGTGGGAGGTTCCCTGAAGATGAGTTGGTTGCTCAAAGACTTTTGGGGACATCACGATGAGCACACGGGGAGTGATGGCGAGACTTGGACCGGGATTTACTCGTGCTTACATCCTGCGACTTCTTGGGGGGTGTTATTCTCTGCTATCATTCTAGTTCCAGAGTGCCTTTGAGATACCTCCCATTCATTGCTGACTTCGACAAATGTGGCCAGTAAAGTTGGGAGGAGCAGTGCTTGCATATCTTTATCGTGAGCTATGTGGTTGCACAGATTACGATAAGAAGGAGATATATGGATTCACAGGTTTGCTGCAGTTATGGACTTGGGAGCGTTTTCCCAGGTTATCTCCTGGACGCTTTCCATATGATGATCATAGTGTGCCTTTAGGTGCAAGGTATGCAACAAACGTCCTCCACAAATATGAATTACATGTTAAGATTTTGAATTGACATAGTGTTAACTATTTTCCAATCCCTTTATAGATGGATATGAGGCTGCCTAAGGCCAGGCCGACACCATGATATCGGGTATGATAGGCATGTGTTCGACACCTTGGATTGACAGCAGGTTGGGTTCCAAGTTCTAATTAACTAAGTTTTATTTTTTCCTTTTAAATGTTCAACTTAATTTAAGTTAACTTGTTCAATATACAGATCACATGGCAACCATATAGGGCGGTCATGGATGATTTTCCGATGCTGTCACCTGGTGGATTCCGACATTTGGAGTTGTGGTGCCTCTAATGTGTTTTAACATATTAGAAATTAACCCAGCCGCTGATGAGGGCTCGGTATGACTTCAAAGATATTCTCGACCTCCCTCTCAGCCTGAGGATGTGCATGGCATGACATTGAAGGGGAAGACGAACGAAAACTGGCATAGAGTTTTTGGCCCTTTCTTAGCTATCTGGGAGCACAGACATCAACGTGTGTGTTTAGGTGTACCGTCACATGAGTTGTTGAGTCATAACTCAGATTACATGAGGTGGTACATTCGACATACACGTCGATGGATAACAGAAGAAGCTGCGATTAAGGGTCACGTGGTAAGTTTGCAATCTCTTAACCTCATTAGTTATAATATTTAAGTAAGTTTTAATTATTATTTAATGTTTATATTAAACTTAGGCTGATGAGTTGGAGATCATACATTACCTCACGACGGAGGTTGCTGCTGCTGGGTCCATATCACATGCTGATGTTCTAGAGAGGATTTGTGGCCATGTGGAGAGGATCATGCTACTGAAAAAGATCAAGGATCGCCTTGTCGAGGCTAGGTTCAGTGCACCTGAACCTACTCAACAGGCTCCTCCATCTGATGCGAGGGCGGATATGGACCCGACGCGAGTTGAGTGGCAAGGTCTTCAGCGGTGTCGATGAAGGTCAGCTGCAGTTACACCATCCATTCCCCAGCTTCCACCGAGGCAGGAGGGACAATACTTTGTCCCGACTAAGGATATGCCACCTTCACCGCATCTGGTCTACACATATCCATCTCAATGATTCCATAATGTCTCTGGTAAGTTACTTTCTCTCGTTATTAAGATTATTAGTGTGCCTTTATATTTTACTTTTTTAAAGTAATTAACCTGTTACTCTTCAAAACTTGTAGATGCAGGTCATGCAGGTACATCGGATGAGTTGCAGTTTGACGCTACGTTTGGCTTGTTTACCTCGCCAGACTTGCCCTCGCCGACATTCTTTCATGATGTTGATCTTGGAGTAGGACCGAGCTTTCATGGGACCGAGGGAGCGTCATCATCCCATGTTGATTCGGCTTTTCACACACCTTCACCTTTCTAGGCACCGTTGGTCACTCCCGATCCTCCCATGCATGCCTATGTCCACGATCCACAAATGCATCATCAGTTTGATGGACAAGGCATTGATCTAAATGCAGATTTGTCAGCTGCATTTCACATGGGAGCGCAATTAAATCGGCCTTCGAAGGATGCACAGGAGATCCCTCGTCGCCAGACTAAGAGGACTACCAGGGGACGGGGTGTTTGATTCTTTTGATTTAGTTCATAGTATTTTGACTATTTTGATGTATTTCATTGTATTTTGATTATTTTGATGTATTTCATTGTATTTCGGTTTTATTTACTTTACATACACAGTTTGACTTTTGATATGGACTTTACAGTTTACTTTATGCTTCTTATGGGTTTTAATTGACATATATATCTTTTTTTGTTACTATTTAGTCGATTTAGTTCGTTAAATATATTATATAACTCCGATTGCTTATTTTCCCGAGCGACACTCCATCAACTTATATTGAAATTGAATGGAGGTATTTATAAAATTAAACGCTAAAATAAAACGTCTACATTTTGCTTCAAATATTAGAAGGTCTCTTGTTGAATATACATATGATTTGCAACCTTAAAATTGACAAAATAACATCACATAAAGCATGATTGTAGTCATTGGTAATTAATTTTGGTCTCTTTGTGGACATCGAGTCTGATTATGACCTGATTTCCTAAACAAACCACATCTGATTCTATGTTGTGATTCAACCTAATCTATTTCATTTCTTATTCGAGTTGATTTAGGTCTACCCTTCCCTCTCAATTTATCTTCATCTGGAACGAGAACCCAGTTGTTAATATCAGGAAGGTCACTTTCATTCCCAATGGGCCACCACTCAGGAGAGTACGCTCCAAATATATTTTCAACTGAATAGACATGATCAAAAAATTGATAGAAGTCAACACTAATTGTCACACAAGCAGCTATTACATGAGAACAAGGATACCTTAACAGTTGAAATTTACCACATTGACAATAACGATTAGATAACCTTACCGACCATTTGTTACCACCACGTTGAGTAATTGGATTGAAAGCTTCCTCAACCTCAAATCGCAAAGATTGTATATCATATCTTCTAACCTAATGAGAACATGTTGCTTCTTGATTTTTCGTTGCATCCATAAGTTTTTTACAGAAACATTGACCACTTTCAATCTCAGCCTTAGCAGTTGCACCCCTTTGCACAAAATATTAAACTAAACGGCTATAAGTACATTTAACGAGACTAGTGATTGGAAGATTCCATGCAACTTTTAAGACCTTGTTAACTGCCTCCGCTAGATTCGTTGTCATATGACTTAATCGTCTACCATTTTCATCATACGCAATACACCATCTCTCATTATATGCTATCAATCCACCTAGCCACGTCTGCATTAGTTGCTCTGAACTTTTCTAATTTGTGATCAAATATTTCTTTACATGTTGTGTAACATGCACAGTACATTCAAAACACATAAGAATCACGAAGATTTAAGTTGAAGTGCATAAATATTTATAAATTTCAAAATGATCTTACCTAATTTAAGCAATTCTTGTTTCATTTTTTGGTTTTTAAATCTATGATTAAAATTGCTTGCAATATGCCTGATGCAATAAACATGATATGCATGTGGAGGTTGCCATCCCAAATGAGGGTTATTGACTACTGATTTAATGCTTTGATGTCTATCTAATATCAAGCATATTTCACTCCTCTAAGTTACATACTCTCTTAACAAAGCTAAAAAACAACTCCATGCATCCAATGTCTCACCCTCAACAATAGCAAAAGCAATAGGTAACACAGAATTGTTTCCATCTTGAGTTGTTGCTATTAGCAAGGTACCTCTATGTTTGCCATAAAGGAATGTGCCATCAATTTGAATAAGTGGTTTTCAAAAGTTAAATGCCTCACAACATTGTCTAAAACACCAGAAAACTCGAAAGAATTTTCTTACTCTATTCTGAACCTGACCACCAATAATGACATCTTCTGTCTCAAGCTGGTACCTAGAACCTGAAGCATATTGAATCCTTTTTTGCAACCATTTTTGCAATAAAGCATAAGAATGATCCCAATCACCAAACACACGCACAATTGCTTTCTGCTTTGCAATCCATGCTTTCCTGTAGGATACTTTGAACCCAAACTGACTTAGTATTCTTTCTTGAATCAAGGAAATTGGCAAAGATGGTTGTTCATTTATCATACCTAATAAACAATCAAAATTAATTACAAAAAGTTATAAATGCAATACACTATAGAAAATAAGATATTTGGTTCATGAAAACTACATACCTAATATACACGAAGCAATAAAATTAGAATCCAACTTTTTATGGTCTTCAGATAGAGAAGCATTCACGCAACTATGTTGACCACCCCATTTACTAACACATCATTCGTTGGATCATTTCGATAGACAAGCTCTCATTCTCCATGAACAACCACTATTATAATTAGGACAACGAACGGAAAGATGGGTTTGCTTTGATTCAACAACAACAAAACTTTGGTGTACCTTCATCGCATAATGTTTCAATGCAGTTTGTACGTGTTCTTTACTTTCAAATTTTAAACCGACATACAACTCATCACCAACCACCCATTTCTCATGTCCTACATTTGTCGAAAAGTTAAGATCTTCATTTGGATACTCCCAATTAATGTTGTTGTGGTGAGAACTGCTACCCCAGAATGCCAAGTCTGTTTTCAAAATAAATAAACAATGCAATAAAAACTTAATTTCTTTAACAACACTAACCCTAAACCCTACCTGATTGATCTCTTCGTTGAACAGATGTTCCATGTGATGAAGACGGAACCTGAAATGAACTTCCACCTACACCTCCATCAAAGCTGACCATACGATGTTCATCACCATCAGCAGCATTATCATCATCACCATCACTATCATCAGCAATGTCATCTAAATTTTTCCATTCTAATTCATTCACATCTCCTTCATCATTTTCTTCATCACTTGAGCTCATCGTGGGATAAATAATAAGCTTCATCATCATCATTGAAAATGTTTATACCACCTAGAAACAATTATTGATGAAGCATGTTATTTAATAAATAAATTAATAAATTAAATGGCTCACTAAATGTACATCATTGTTTACTTACCACTTAGTGCTGATTCACCCTCTTCATTAACAGTTTCAATTTCTACATACACTTCAAGCACACGCGTCAAACATTGTTGCTCAATTAATCATGCATTTTACATCTTCGTCATCCCTAATTTGAAATCCTCTATACTCTACTTCTTTAGATGACACCAAAAGTCTTCCTATTAAGTCTGAAATAATTTGGGTAGATGATAATTTCAATTTTTTCCTAATTTTTTCTCTCAATTCATTAAAACTAACATTTTTAGAAACTTGAATTGATTTTTTCTTTCCTTCAAATGTTAAACATTCCTCACCTTCAAATATTTTTCTGCAAAAATATAAAATAATTATTACTTCATCCATAATTGAAAATTAAAAAGATAAACTAAAAAAAATAACAATTTTACTCACAATAATAATTTTAAAAATAATTTCACAAATTTGAAAACTATAAAAGTAGAAAAAACATTACCTTCAACGTGAAAAACAAAAGCTTTAAAAATACTTCACTTCACTCTTGCTCAAACTCTTCTCTTGTTACTCTGATAACACAATGAACACACCAATTTATACATGATTATTACGCATTTTTAAATACGTTATATATAATTTGAAAATAAATTAATGGTTGTGGCGCATAAATTAATGCGTCATACAATTAAAAATTCATTTAAAAATTACCTGTGATGCATAAATTTAGGTGTCACAGGTCTCCAGAATAAAAAAAGATTAAATTTCTCCCCTGTGACGCTTAAATTTATGCGTTACAGGTCTTCAGAATAAAAAAATATTAAATTTCTCCCAAATTTATGCGTCACAGATCTGCAGAATAAAAAAATATTAGATTTCTCTCCTGTGACGCATAAATTTAGGCGTCACAGGTCTCCAGAATAAAAAAATATTAAATTTTTTCTTGTAACGCATAAATTTAAGCGTCACAGGTCTTCAGAATAAAATAATATTAAATTTTTCCCACGTATAAATTTAGACGTCACAGGTTTCGAATAAAATAATATTAAATTTCTCTGACTCATAAATTTATGCGTTAAAATCTGTAACGCATAAATTTACGTGTCAAAGGCATTGTTACGATCCTTTGTTGTGGTAAATACTATTTTTTGAACCTCATCCACGTAAATAATTATTTTTTTAACCCCAATTCGGAAAAAGAGTCATAAATTACACGATTTTTATGGGCCAAGAACAACGGATATTTGGATTTATAATATGATTTTAAGAAATTGATAAATATGATTTAATTTAGTTTGAAATTTTCAATTTAATTTTTAAATATATAATATATTTTAAAAATTTTAAAAATAAATTTATTATTTATAATAATTTTATTAATAAATAATTTAAAATTTGTTCTACTATCAAATCTTATTATTTTAGTTTTATTTTTATATAAAGATTTAATTTTAATTTAAAAGTAGAGATATATTTTTAAAAATAAATAAAAATTATAATTATAACTATTCTTAATTATGAAATTTTAATTAATAATTTTATCTTTTTAATATATTTTTAAAAAATTTCTTTACTTTAATGAGATCAAATTTATTACTTTAGAATAAATGATTTTCAATGAATATTTCAATCATTCATAAAAAAATTTAGAATAAAATTAGATAAATTTATAAAAAAAATTTAAAATTTTATATTTATCCATAATTAATCTTGTGCTTATGTTCTTTTTATTTTTTATTTTAAATTATACTGTAAACTAAGTTTTTTTTATGATGTCAAAAATGGAGAATCAAAACTTTTTCTAGAGATTGTTCAAATAATTTTTCAGGATTAACACTAAAAATTTTAAATAATCTTTTCTGTATTAATAAGTATAATCTTTTATGAGTAAAACTTTATACATATTTTTTTCCAGAACATGAATATATATCAAACTTTTTATTTTATTAATTTTTTTTAACAAATCTATGTTCATAAAAAATTATCTGTTGAAAAGTACTTTAGTAAAAATTTAGATAATATAACGGTTAGAATCAAATATAAATTTTATTATTTTAATATATTTTTCTAATTTATACAATTTAAAAAAATAATTATCACAAATTTTTTTAATGACTTGAAATAATTAATAGTTAGTTACATAGAATAACCAACATCGTTGGAAAGACCATCAAACTAATAATATGTACACAATATACATAAATAATGGACATATTCTTTAAAATTTAAATATCAATCAAGAAATTATAAAATATATAAAAATAATGGAAATAAAAAAATTAATAAACGAAAGACACGTTATATGACAATTTTTACACCACTCGTAGTATTCCATCATTTGTAAATTTTTAGATACGTAATTGTTAGTGTATATATTAAAAATATGTATATTTTTTAACATATATTTTATATTCTATTTGTTATTTAATTTTATAAATATTTTTAGTTTGATATTTATTTTTAAAGAATATATATTATAATACGTTTAGAATAATAGATTTAACATTATAAACTATTAGGTAAATGTCCTGATAGTTAATTGTGAGATCCTACGTAACATAATTCTTAAAAGTATTCCTATCAAATACAATATAATTACGTTATATTATAATTACAAAAAAGAAGAATAAAATAGAATTGCATCATTTTAGTATCTCTTGTATTAGAATTTGAGTGAATATATATATATATATATATATATATATATATATATATATATATATATATATATATATTAAAAAAATTTAACAACAATTTTAAAAGATAGATAATAATAATTTTAATTTTTTATTAGATTGTTTCAACAAATCTATGGTTATTTTAAAATTATTTATTAAAAGATATTTTAGTAATAATTTGAACAATATAACTGTCAAAATCAAATATACATTTTATTATTTTTATATATTTTACGTTAATTTATATAATTATTACAAAAATTATCTTTTTTTAGTGATATATATATATATATATATATATATATATATATATATATATATATATATATATACGTGTTTACATAGTTAAATTTCTTAAATGGTTTAAGAAGTTAGTAAGTACATTACTAGTATTGATTGAATGTTGGTCCGTCAGAGCTGGGTGCATTACTAGTATTACTACTCGCTCACGAAGAAGATTTTTGTGCACACATCCATCAAATTTCGAGAATAATGAAACCAATGTGAATTAGTCTGACTTGAAAAACTCAGGTGGAAGTTAATGTCAATTTGGCAGTGAGAACAAGAAAGCAAAATACTTTTACAGGTTTTAGATTCAAGCTTCTAATGATTAAGAAAATAATGAATTTAGCAATCTAGAATAAGCCATTACAGTTGGTTTAATGGTGAATAATTGGAATAATTTAAATGAGGTTATGTGTTCAAACCTTATTGTTTTTCTTTAAAAAAAACTATCATAAAGCGACATGCAAATGAAAGTCACAATCAACTAAACAATTGTAAAAGAAGTATTACCTTTCTACAGTTCTAATACAAATTTGAATACTTTTTAGCAACCCTATAAATTAAGCTTTACATAACCCCTATTATTTTTGGACAAATGGGAAGAGTTGTGATAGTTATTTTCATATATGTGGAATTATTTTAATCACTTAGAAGATTTTAAGAGTTGAATGTAAAAAGAAGTTTTGGACACATACGAAGAGTTGTGATAGTTATTTTCATATATGTGGAATTATTTTAATCACCTAGAAGATTTTAAGAGTTGAATGTAAAAAGGAGTTTTGTCTTGATAGCTTTTTTGCTCATGCTAAAAAAATGTGGTATCTTGAAAGCTTTAGTCAATAATTAGTATTTTGTTTATTTATTTATAAAAAATTAATTATAATTATGATATAATTTATAATTATTTAATTATAATTTTATTTTATAACATATTAATTATGGATATTGATTTTATATTTAAATCATTTATTTGGTTTTATTATTAGTTTGTTATCTTATTATGTAAAATTATTTTAAAAAATACTTGTATAAAAATATAGTAAATTTTTTTTTAAACTATTTGATATAAACTGTGAGCCTTATTGATATAATGTACGTAGCAGTAAAATAAATTATTAGGCAAATTTTATACGCGTTCAATATATTATGAGCATAAATTGCTTACATTATTCTTTTTTATTCTTAATTCGCATTATACAGTTAATATGATTTGAACATGGCATATATATCATAACCTAATTATACATACTTTTCTTACATCACATTAGTCTTAGGCTCGTAGGCCTTATCATACAAATATTACAAACCTTAATTTACATAATTACCTTTTACATATTCTAATACAATATATGCAAAAATTAGCTTACTGCTGCATATTAGTAGTTAGGATGCTTGCATCCAATAATTTACAATAATTGTGTGACATACGTTTTCTCCAAGAGAGAGAGTCTCGCATCCGTTTCAAGTATGCGAATTTCTACCATCATGAACAACGTCTGAGGCATCTAGAAAGAAAGTGGGAAGAGGTAGGGGTGAGAAACTAAGTTTCTCAGTAGGCTTTCTACTCTATTCTAATGTCTTCACTTTAATTCCAGTCACTTCAGTGTATTTAAGAAAGATTACTTTTAATACTTTTAGAAACATTCTACTAAAGTGGATAATTTTTTTATTTCAGAAACATCTCCTTGTTTAAACATACATTCATCTAAACATCATAAGTGTAGGATAAAAAATAAGATATTATTTAACATACATATTATTCTATGTCTTAAACGTTATTCTTTGTCATTTCTCTTTACCTTTATCATTTCTCTAGCCTACTCTTTCAAAAATTTATAGATCTAGTCCCCAACTTAAGGGGAAATATTTGAAAATTATAGATGATGTCCTCCAAGGGAAATATTTCGACATAGATATACATTAAAATTTGTCAAACAATATTTCTCACTGGCTCTACTCCCACCTCCTACTAAATTAAGGATATGAGCTCATTTCAAGGTGGTCATTACCATCTTATAAGGTGTGAAGGACTTGATGCCTTCAGTGTAGAAGGATTTTGGGAGAACTTAAGTCTCCTAGGAGAACCTTTTGCCTTCTCTTCAATAGAGTTCTATATGCCCTCTGGATTCTGGCGTACACATGGTACAAAGGGAGTATACTTATGTTTTCACATAAGTTTTGCTTCAATGATCCCTTAATCTCTTTAAGTTCATTTTAATGTCTTCCAAATAATTATGCATGCTCAAACAAATTTTTAACCAATATGAAATGCACATATAGATCTCAGATTCCATCTCAACATCAACATAAACAATACTTATACATAACATCATCCTTTCTTATTCACGAGCATTCATCATTCAATCTTCCATAAATAATATGTGTTCACAATTAGTGATATAAGTTGGTTGGTAAATCACATAGCATTATATCATAATTACATGTCAAATCTAATATCTCAATTCAGTTTTTGATGTTGAATCATTCAAGGAACTTAATTCTCTCAACCTTCTTAGTTGATCCTCACCCTTTCCTTTTCTCAATTTCATATTAGTTTCATGAGGCTTTTAAATTTTAGAATTTTACTCTAGGTGGCCGAATGACACCTTTTAAGTTTTTATTTCATGCTATTCATGTGTTCAAGTCTATGCAAGTCATAATTATAATAAGTTCAAATATTAAGTATTTACAAACTTTGAACTTGTTTAAGATATTTTAATTGATCATGGCCAAATGGTAACTTATATCTTTGTCTACCTTCTTTTGAACTTTTAATTCTTCCTTTAACATTGTAATACTTCTTAAGTTATATAAACTAAGATTTTAAACTCTTTTTCTCTTAATTAACCTAGAGTTTCCAAATGTAAATTCTAGGTTTCTAAGTTCTTCTGGTTCATTTTCTCTTATCTTATGAGTTGTTTAAGGTCATTTAGAGTCTAATTCAATAATTGCTATCTAACTTAGACACTTTTAGAGCTTCCTTATCATTTTGGTATGTCATGGTCGAATGACTTAGTTTCGTTCTAACTTCATATTTTATGTCCTAATTATCTTTCTTAAACATACTTAGAATAAGTTCTTAACTCTAGATTCATTTACCTAAAGTAGTCAATTGGTCTCTTTTCCTATCTTAAGACTTTATCACATTTTTAATTCATTATATTTACATGTAAAGGGTCTTTAATTAAGTCTAGTTAGGAATTAAAACCTCTCCTAAGTTATTTAACCACTAAGTGGCCGAATGCCACTTTCTAGGTTTAGGGTTTACTTTTCTTAACTCTTGTTGACTTGGTTGACCATTCCTTAATCCTAATTGACCTAAGTTGACCCTTACTTGGAGATGAAGTTTAGACTTCAGAATTGACTTGGTCTAAAGGATTTTTAAGTTTTTTTACCTAGACTAAGTGAAATGGTCAAAAATTACATTTTACTTTTATTAGGTTATGGTTAAATTTTAGTTACCTATTTTATGCTCCTTTAGAATTTTTACCATATACTAATTATAGATTTTTACCTTAAATTTACCTATGTTAAATATTTTGAAATTGGTTATTTTTAAAAGTTAATTAAACCTTCAATTAAGTTCCTTACTTGTTAAAAACTTGTTAATTCATCCTTAATCAAATTTAAACCCATTTTTTACTAAAATCACTTTAGGATGGTCGAATTCACACCGAGAGGTTTTTAAACCATTTTCCATAATTAACTCATTCAAAGGTTGATTTAGTCCATTTAAAACCTAATTACAGAGTTTAAGTCACTTAGATAAATTTTATCCAAATTAATCTTTGACTAGGATATGGTGGCCAAAAGCCTCCCTTGGCTTACCAAAGTCATTTCCTCCAAATTTTCACCTCACACAACCTTGGTTCAATGGTGTTGTGCACTTGCAGCACCTCATGCCTTTAGTCCATGCATATTTCATCCAAGTCCAGAGCTTAGGTTTTGACCATGATGAATCTTAAGTGCCATACAAAGTCTTTGCCATTTTTATGCTTAAAAATCCAACCTTTAATTAGTAACATTTTAGCCTTTGTCCAAAGGAAGCCTTTGGAACTTATTACATAGGTTTATTTCACTTTTTAACATACATGCTCAGGGGTTTAGATCTGATCCAGAGATCATACAAATATTCACCACAAGTGGAAAATTACAACTTTAAAACTTAAGCATAAAACAAGTAACATAACATTTTTTCCATACAAAAAAGGGTAGATTCTCATGATCTAATTCAAGATCCACCTATCTCCTTTTAAGTATGCTTTAAAAAATTTTCTTATGAGTTCTTAAAACTGATTAAAACTTCAAAAATAATTTCTAAACAAATTCCACCAATTACATTTCTTCTAAGTGTCATAGTAGCACTTTCAACCAACCAAACTTTGTTTTTTTTTTTTTCAAAAATCAATACAAATTGGTGGGGCTAATTTTGAATGGTTAAAATACAGTTTTAAGCCCTCACAAGTGAAAAAAGGAGATGTACAGATTTTAGAGAAAAGATCCATGAAAGAAAACAAACACACCATAAAAAGACAAATTAGAAGCATAAAAATACATGTAGAAAGGTCTTACTTGTTGAAGACTTTGCTAGGTGATGGTGGGGCTATGGTGGCTGCCTTGGCTTCCTTCTTGGCTAGTTCACACATTTGACAAGTGAAGGTGGTGGGGCTTTTGTGTTTAGAGCCTTGATTTGGCTTAAGTCTCAAAGATGGAGACTTAGGCTTAAAGTGTGGGATTTGAGCGTTTTGGGTTAAGATGAAATTAGCGAGAATTGAGAGGATTTGGCTAAGTGTTTAAGTTGCAAAAGATGAAGCAAATGAGGTCCCAAGGGGTGTTAAATAGGTTCATCCACTTATGGGCAAAGTAGAAATATTTTTTACACTAAGGGGCATTTTGGTAATTTTACCTAGATTTTCCTATTTTTCAAAATAAATCAAAATTTAAGGAATTATCCCTTTAGGTTTAGATTAATGTTAATTAGGTTGATTTTACCTCTTTTTACTATTCATTTTTTTCTTTTTGTGGAAGATTTGATTGACTTGAGTTTGGTGACTCATCACTAAATTTTCCACATGCTAAATTTCGTGCAAGTGAGTGTGGGGTCTACTTTTGGCTTATGTATCATATTTTCTTACCCTCCCAATCTTTCAGGAGCATTTTCATAATTTTTGTCAGAATTGTCAAAAAATTACCCAAATTATTCCTTTGACATTTCTAAGAACTGACTAGCTTTGTGCAAAAAAACAAAGCTCCTAGGGGTATTTTGATAATTTTCAGGATTTTTTAAGGGTGTTTTCGTTTCTTCTTGAGTTTCTATATTTTGTTTTACTACTTTTAACCATCCATGATGTTTTATAATCCCTTTAGGATGCATTTTACTAATGTTTTCATATCTCTAGCTCATTATTTGAGTTACACAGGTGCAAGGATATTTTTGTTATTTACACAAAACTTTCTAATATCTCTATTTTTGGCTTCTAATCCTATCTAGTTTCATTTTAGGAATTATATGTAGCTTCAAACATTAATCATAGAAAAATTGGGATCTTACACATCTAATTTCACTTATTTTGCAATAATAGTCATGCAAGCAAATAATCTGAAAATAGACAAGTTTTAGGACAAAAATAGAGCAAAAGGAGCATAAAAAGATGATGAATTCAATGTGACAATGTCATGTCAGCCCTAATAAAGTAGGAGTTATCCCTATCAGCCTTATGGTGTTGTAAGATGATAAAAAATGACCATGATAGCTAAGGAAGCAACTAAGTTAAGTTTGGTCTACAACAATGAAATCCTAATTCACACCTATTAAAAGAAGGCTTTGCCACACCATTCTACACATCACTCCAGTACCTTTTTCATTCCATCTTTCTTCTAGTATCCTCATGTAGGATCTTGGAGGTATAAACTCTTTCACAGTACCAGTTGCAATATTCTATTTCCAGCTTCACTAGCACTATTTTGTCATTCTTGTTTTTAAAATTAGTATGATGAATTATTTTATTAGATTAGTATGTTCTTGTTTGTCTTATCTCTTCATGTGTAACTAATTCTCAAATCATGAGGCTTTGACAAAACTTATGGTATAATCAATTAAACTCATTTTTTCTTTTTATGAATGATTATGTATTTCTATTCAATTATATTTTCCTTATTATGGTTAATTAATTGGTGGGAACTAGTTACTCTTGTTGATTTCTAAGTTAATTAGGGGATAGAAAATCATATCATTGCCTAATTAATGAAACTATAAGGTAAACTGAATCTAAGAATTTTGTAGAATTAATCAAAATCTTTGATTTCTAACTGATTATTAATTTAACAAGTATGAATATTGTTATTTCATAATCATTGGATAGTAATAGAATGAGAATGAATGGTTAGAAATTGACTTTAAATAATTCACAAGGGTGCTCAGATGAAATTGAGTAAAGTTATAAGGGTAACCAAAGTTTCGTACCTTTCCATAATTGAGTTCGTGCTTATGTTATTTTGCCTTTAAATTTCCTATTCTTACTTTCTTTGTTTTTTAAATATTTTCAAACAAAACTATTTTCTAATAAACTAAAAAGTTAAGATTCAATTATTCTTTTATGTATCATTTAAATAGTCTTTGTGGAAATAATACTGAGGGTTTCAAATACTCCTTTCTACACTAACAGATGCATTTACTTGTAGGTAAAACTTTATACATATAGTAAATGCACAACAAATTTTTGGTGCCATTCCTAGGACTAATTCCCAACGATCTTAAAATTTTGGATCTCGATTTCTTGAGACATGTATATATTTTATTTTTCTAAAAAATCACTACAAAAAAATCTTTTAGTGACGGTTTTAAATGATAGATAGTGACAATTTTAACCTTCACCAAGTTTTTTTCTAATGAATCTTTATCTGTTAGAACTTATTTGTCGAAAGGTACTTTAGTAATGGTTTAAATGGTATAAGTATTAGAATTTAATATACTTTGTATCAAATTTAATATATTTTTTGTAGGTTTTTATAAACGTAAGAAAATATCCATTGAAAAAGTTTATTTTTTTGTAGTGAATTAAAATAAAAAAAAAATTATATATCCTGCATAGTCTTTTTTCTTGTGTATGCTAACTTGCTCTCGAGCTCCTCAATTACAATTTAATCTTGAGATAGAGAAAACAACTAGAAGATTAAGATGAAAAATCAAAGTAAGAAAGATGGCAGCACAAAGAAGAAGAACATTATTGGATTACATGACCCCAAGTGATGTAGGTCTACAAAGTAGTATATTGATCCCAACACTTGAATGTATTTCTGACTTTGAATTGAAGCTCTCCCTTATCAACATGATTTAAAACTCATTTCAGTTTGGGGATGGTCTCAAATGACCCGTATCTCCATGTTAGAAAATTCTCGAGACTGATAAACACAATCAAAATGAATGGTTTTACGAAAGATGTCATTAGATTACAATTGTTCCCCTTCTCCATCACTAAAAAGCTAAACGATTGGCTAAACTCTTTGCCAGAAGCTTCCATAACTACATGGGAATAATTACAACGTCTATTCTTAATGTAATACTATCCACAATCAATGCAGTCTACGATCATAGTGAAAATTGTTGGCTTCACTTAGTATGAGAATGAGTCCTTGTATGAGGTTAGGACAAAATTTTAGAACCTTCTCTAGAGGTGCTGACATCATAGGCACTAAATATCTCATCTTGCTGAAATCTTCTACAACCGTCTTTCTTATGCCAATAGAGTTGGTATGATGTAGCATTTGGTGGAGGTATCCTACATAAGCCTCCGATAGACACAGGAACGATCATAGGAAATTTGGCCGCTAATAGCAACCAATGAAGATTTGCCAATAAACATCTAAGAAAGAAGGACTTTCAACCGCTAAGAATATATCAAGTCAACCATATCGCTACGATAGCCAGTGAAAGAGAGGTCTTAAATAATAAAAAAAAATAAGAAACTTATGCAAGTATAGACACGACTTACCTTATTTATCCAAACTCCAGTTCCATCTAGACCTAACTCATGTAATTTTTATGGCTCCATAAACAACGACGATGAAGGATGCATGGTTGAAACCTGTATGGCCAAGATAAATTTTAAAAAATATGATTCTTAAAAATATTATTTCCATAAATAGAAAAAAAATTATGTCAAATATCTTCCAAATAAATAATATTAATATTAAAATGAGTAAATTATAAGATTTGATTCCATTAAAATTTAATCATTCTATCGTATTAAATTTTATGATACGAAAAATAATAATTCTCACCATAATAATATTTTATTAAATTAATCTTTTGAAAATAAATTTAATTAAATTTCAAAAATTTAAAAACTAACATGATATATTTTGTCGCAACCGTAATTCCGACGAGACGACGAACTCGCTAGAAATTTAAAAATAGAATTTAATTGTATGTGGAGCCGCCACCAAATTTTATTTTAAGGAAAACATTTGGAAAAACCACTAACTTGAGGAAGAAAATCTAGGTTGGAGTCATTACGAGTAAGGAAGGTATTACTTTTTCCCCTACTGGGGCTTGGATTTCAGGAACAGTACTTAAACCGGCGTGTGATGTTTTGAAAACTATTGATCCCTTAAAAATAGAATAGAAAATAAATAGGTTCATGGAAAATAGTCTGGACAGACTCCGATCTACTGCTCGTATTCCGGGTGCAATGGAAACTCAAGCTCGTAGTTCTGGTTTTTTGAACATTATTTTAGTAGAGGGGAATAATTTTAAAAGGAGATTAGGAAGAAGATCCTCAATCCGTACCTGAGAATCGAAGGCAAGCGAAGGTTGCCGGCGATTCATATGATTCCCAAACGTCGAAAAAGAGCGGTATCTTTAGCTTTCAACTTTGGAGCTCATTAAGTGAGATCTTAGTCTTTTAGGAATTTTGAAAATTATTTTTAGAAGAAAAGGAGTAATTTTGAAAGGGAGATTAAGAAAAAATCCTCAATCCACGTACAATCGAAAGGCAAGCGAAGGTTGCATGGCCTCATATGATTCTCCAAACATCGAAGAGCGGGGGTATCTTTGCACTTTCAACTTTGGAGCTCATTAAATGAGATCTTGGATCTTTTAGAATTTTTGAGAATCATTTTAGAGGGAAAGTTTTGAGAAAATATTAAAAGGAAGATCTTAATCCACATCATGAGGCGAAGGCAAGCGAAAGGTTGCCGGCGTCTCATATGATTCTCCAAACATCGAAAGCAGGGGTATCTTGACTTCCAACTTTTTGGAGCTCATCGTGAGATCTTAGATCTTTTAGGAACTTTGAAAAAAATCATTTTAGAGGGAAAGTTTTGAGAAAATATTAAAAGGAAGATCCTTAATCCACATGCCTGAGCGAAGGCAAGCGTGAGGTTGTCGACAACTCATATGATTCTCCAAACATGAAAGAGCAGGGTATGTTTGACCTGACTTTGGAGCTCATTGCGTGAGATCTTGGATCTTTTAGGAATTTGAGAATCCTTTTAGAGAAGGGGATAGTTTTGAAAAGGAATGAACCAGGAAAATAAATATTTGAAATGAAAAAAAAAGCAGAGCACAAACAAGATATATTCTCCCACTGTTTTATAGGTATAGGACTATGACTTCTTTTAGTCTTCCAAAATGCCATTGTACCCGCAACCATGATATTTAAATCTGCTGCCTTTTCCAGGACCATACAATAGTTAATTTGTTCAATATTAAGTCCCATGTTGAATCGGGTTGGTTTTACAAGAATTGGTCTGCATGCATGGAGAGATTGATTTTTTTTAAACTCGGACACAATGGTCTCGAACCCGACTTGAAACTAGACTTTATCATAGCCCAAACTAAACGACTCTTCGATCTTGACCGGCAGAGTTTCCAGGCGAGGGCTGGTTGACGAACTCCAGGCAGTTAGGAAACTGTGATCTTTGCTTGTGTGTCCAACCTAACTGGTCTTTTAGCCTGCCCGTAAGAATTGGTCCCAACCCAAGCCATGGTTATGTATTTGGTTCTCTCGCTGTCAATTCATGTTATATAATAGAATTGAAACACAACTCCATTATGATATGGTATCTTCGATGAAGTCTCGACAAGAAATGAATGCTTAGGTATTTCTCTCCTCCAACTACCGCACGTTTTTGTCCTGCCTTTATATATGATTAATTTGAGTCATAGATGTATACCAGAACTCAAGTCTTTCGAACTCCATTGCATTCTTGTTCATTTAACCAAAACAAAGCTGTTACTTGGCACGATATGGCAATTGGTGATATCTTTCTTCCGGCTAAGTCGGTTTAAATCCTCTCGATATTTGCATTAGTTCCAAATCTGTAGTCTCTAATTTTAGTTGGGAGCTAGCAATCACATTGATTCTATTTAATCTTATTGCCTCTAAGATATTGTGCTTAAGCATGTGGGGTCCTGACTATGACTATCTAAGACCATTGCCAGGTCATTCTAAATCGTTATGTCAAAAGGTAAGACTGCCGATTTCTAGCCTCAGTCTTTTTTAATTCCAATTTAGGACCTCAACTTCTGACTTGGTCTTTGTTTAGGCGGGGCTTTAGTGGAGAGATTCTGACATATGATTTGATCTCTGCTGACCACGGATTTGGAAAACTAATCGACCTCAGTCTTAGCCACCATGAATCATGATCTATCGGGTACAAATCTTGGGCTTATGCTAAACCACTGAGTACAAATTTTGGCTTGATTCCTTAATGCAGAGATGTTAGTTATAGAAGGTTCCTCACAAATTCAATCTTAGTCAGGACTAACTGATTTGGGAAATATCTATACCAATTATGTGAATTAATGTTTAGTTAGCTCTCACTTAATAACTCTCATTGTCAACATGTTTTATCACCTGGACTGACCTTACTTTTGTTGTCATAATGAGGATCAGGTGCCTATTAGGACTAGTCTTATGCCATCTGGTTGGCCTCTTTAAAGGAGAAAGTTATTTGAAATCCAGATCCTAGCCCTAGGTTTTCTCTAATCCCCTGCCTGGTGCAGTCATTCATGCACAACTGACCTATCACCACACCTACCTCCTTGTATAAGTGATCCTGGATCTGAAAGCAAGGTCTCAGGTGTCTGTCACATACTAGGATTTGACATGCTAATGGCTTTGCTGCCTTGCTATCAACCTACTGTAGCAGGCCTTTGCATAACCTGAACCTAATCCCTTTGGTTGGTTTTAATGTGAGTCTTGGACCTGAATTAGGTTTTGCTCAGCCAGGGATTGACAAAATACATTTTCACACCTAGCCTCTTGCATTAATGTTGGACATACTGATATCTAGTTTAGTCAATCAACTTACTTATCTTTGGTATTACACTTACTAACTAAGTGGTGGAGGTATGAGCAAATATCTATCCAAGGCACAGACTATTAGGCACAATGCTATGACTTAAAATCAGAGCTAAGCTTTAAGGTTTCTTTTTCTCAGGCTTATGACAAAAAGATGAGCTTTCATGTATCTATTTCAGATCAAGGGGCAGATTCCAGGTTCAGGAGGCCAAAAATAAAAAAATAGAAAGTTCTATGAACATTTTGAAGACCAGAATTAAACTTCAAAATCAAAGAAAATGAAAGGTTTTTCACAGGTCCAATTCAAATTGGAATGGAGTCTTAAGCCTACAACTTTAGTTTAGAGAGGCAAGAGATTTTCCCAATTGTTACAAACCAGAATCCAGTTTAGGATATTGCAGCTGAAGCCATTTTAGACCCAGTTTAAGGTCCTTATTTCCTCGTCTAGTGCAAGCTTCCAGCCTGATGCTGTATTTCCCTATCAATTCCTAAATTTGTTCTTTAGACCTGCTCTGAGCTGATTGTTATGATGGTCCTAAGATCTGTGCCAATTTAACAAAAAATGGTGGAAAGAAGTAATCCTGGATGCTTTTCCAATCCAGCACTAGTTATTAAATTTTGCCTCAGCTCACGCAAGTTTATGTAGAGAACCAAAGAATTTTTAGACTTATACCCTGAGATCGAGTTTTATGAGAAGTTGTCTCAAATCAGTTGAAAATTTTCGGATCAGAATCGGGACTCAAATTCGATGTATCTAGTTGATTTACCAGGAGAATTCCAGGCAGAAAAAGGGAAGGCTCCTACATGCCCTTTCAAGTTCTAACTGATAGCCTGAAATTTTTGGCTATCCTGACATTTGTGTAATTAGTGTCTTGATTAGGAGCCAATTTTAGGTCCATTCACTCTTGCAAAAAGCAATATAATGTATGTGGACTAATGCCTAAACACATCAACAATGATGTGCTCCAGATCAGAATTCAAGATCCAAAGCAACATGATCAATGAAGTATATTCTTACTGATGAGTAGCCTAGTCAAGTGTCTACATATTTTAGTTGACAGACCTAGTCTTGATACGAATTAACATTGTTGAACAGAAGCCTCAACCCCTGCGGTGCTTGAGATCGTAGAGGAACTCTAGCTCCATTCTTAGACTGAAAAAATCGAGAGATTTGATGGAAACTATAGGAAGGATCTGGCCATAGGGATGGAAACATTATGCAAGACTTAAATCAATATTCCTTCTATTGACTTTATCGTGCATGAGCTAAAGAACTTTGCTTCAAACGCATGCATAGGTACTTCACTTAAGATTCTAATCGAACTTAAGCATGCATTCACAATTATCCACACATTCTGATTAATTCATTGCAAGATGATATTCGTTGGCATTCATTCAAGCGATGAGATGAACAAAATCAGATCATGGAAAGAAACATGATAATTTAAGTGTGTAGATTGTCGGATTTTGCAGAGAATAAGATAATTCTCCTACCAAGGAACTAAAATTGGATGCACAACAAATCATTCATTAAAAGCTCCAAATCGATTATTCATATAAAAAACTAAAATAAACCAAAACGATGGAAGAAACAGAGATAGCGGCTGATATGTTTATGTTCTCAACGATATTCTCTGTTTCTCTCTAAACTTCATTGCAACAACATAGACTTACTCTCATCAATGTTTCATTGAAATTATAAAGAGAACCACAACATAATTGCAATGAATCAAACGTTTAATCAGCATTTGATAGCATAGTAAGAGGAAAAATGTGTAAGGAACCTAACCAGGATGATGTTAACTCTAGAGAATACGAGCGCTCTTTTGGTTTCTCCTTCGCGAATGTCGCAGAGCCTTTTTTGAACTTCTGACTCACGTTCTTCTTGCTGCCTGAAGGAGCACTCTCTGAAATCTTGCCAATGGTGGAGCTTCTTCAATCTTCCGAAAGCCAAAATCCTCCCCAGTGAGAACAAAACCCAGAGTATTCAAAAACTGAATTTCAATCCTTTCGTACCAGAAAAATCCTCCTCTTTTCTTTTCTAAAATCCCTTTTATACCCTTAGCTTAACCATGGTTCCTTAACCCCATGGAAGTTACCTTCTAACCCTAGGCTAACTAACTCTATAACTAACTCCCAACTAACCTAACTGCATTTTATTATTTTTTAGCTTTATTTGTTTATTATCTATTTACTTGTTTACTTAATTTTGTATCTCCTTTTCTTTCCTTTTGACAATTTGAGCTTTATTATTATTATATTTTTTTTTGGAGTATTTAATAAATTAATTGATTAAGGAAGATTTTTTCCCCGGACAAAAATTGGTGCTCACATATTTATATATATATTTAACATTAATTAATATTTTATTCACTAAAAAAATGGAATGGGTAAATAGTAAACAAAAATAGAAATTTACTCTTCTAAAAAATTAATTTAATTTAAATTTTTTAAGTTAGCAAAAAATTTGAAATTTTAGTTTGAAATATATATAAATATATATATTAATTTAATTATAATTTATTTAAAATATATATCTAATACAAATAAATAAATATAAATATTATCTATAAATTTTCAAATATTTATTTAAATAGTTTTTATAATTTTTTTCAAGCTGTCAACTATATCAGCCCGCAGACGGTCTTACCCGGTCTGTGCCCATGTCTTGGTTTGGAAAGATAATCCATGTGTTTGGATTAGTATCAAATCCATTTGAAGATTGATTCATTTCAAGACTATAAGTTATATATAGCATTTACATTTAAATGTGAATATACCTAATTTTGATGGGTTTGCAATCCCTCATTAATTTGACAAAGCTTTGGGTTCTGTAAATTAGTGTTTATGATATACTGACTATAAATTAACAAAAATATATATTTAAGTATGGTTTATTTTTAATTTAAATTATATATAATTTTGGTTTTTAATTTTTTTAAGTTAATAAAATTTATTTAGAATTACATTTCCTTTTATATGAGATTCATTTAACTAATTTATAAAAATTAAAAATTAGTTGATTTTAGTTAATAATCTTAAAATTATTATTAATAGATATAATTTTTATAAAATTATTTATAAAATTAATAATATATTATTTTATTTTCTTTGTTTAATTAATTTTTGTATGCTGATTTAATAATTTGATAGTATTG
The DNA here is from genome assembly GCA_026541065.1 of Canavalia ensiformis. Taxonomy (NCBI): domain Eukaryota; kingdom Viridiplantae; phylum Streptophyta; class Magnoliopsida; order Fabales; family Fabaceae; genus Canavalia; species Canavalia ensiformis. The sequence goes on from JAMKYM010000437.1 coordinate 1,333,007, forward strand.
CACAGAAAATAACTAAAAAGGCATTTTAGATTGGTCTTATAAAAATGATCAAGGTAACTTTAATTGTAATTTCTATATAAAAAGAACAAATGGAATATAAATTTAAACTTCTATTGGCTTTATTCTATTTGAAACTTTTAGATTATTATTTTTTGTATAATTTTTTTATAGGGAATATAATAAAATTGGAATATGAAATAGTTTTAAAATGTTTAAGTAAAAATTTTAATTAATAATTGATAAGGATAAAATTAAATAACATTTAAAAGATCTTATAGTATAAGGATTGAGTATGAATACTTATCTTATTTTTTGAGTTTACTAATTACTTTTATATTAATTTATTTTTTTAGTACTCATGTTTTTATTTAAAAATATATTAGAAAATCCAATATTTAAAGAGTATCGGTTTAACTCGTAGAAATTTTGGATAAATATGTGATAACTAATTAAAGTTAAAAGTTAAAATTAATTTTTCATATAAATATAGTATATGAAATTTTCAAATGGAAAATATCAAAATCTCTCTTAATTGAATTCAATATCACATAATTAATATATATATATATATATATATATATATATATATATATCCTTCTTTTTAAGGTTTGTTCTCTCTTTTATTGAATAACCTTTTTTTGCTATCTCCATATTGGAGTTTCATATTTTAGATGAGTTTAAAGATGTTGAACATACTAAAACTCATCTTTAGGTTTCCTTATGATCTATCCATAACTCCAATCTTTTCTTATTTTACTTCCATCAACCTATTTGATAATTTTCACAAATAATGTTCATGTTACGGTTTTTCTAAAATTACATTATATAATCTTAAACATTCTTTGCTTTCTCAATAATCATGATAAGAATGCTAAATTTACAAAACCATTCTCAAAACTTATAAGTTTGCGCTTATGTTTGAAGTAACCACAATAATCCAAACTTGTATGCAGAGTCAAATTTTGAGATCAGCATGCCATCTTTTCTATTTTCATTTGTTGAATTTAAATTAATTTAATATTTTTTACGTGAAAAAAAACTCAAGAAAGCTGCATTGAGTCAATAGAGATTTACAATTAAGAAATGTTAGAAATTCGTTCATTTTTAAGTTCTAGAATGTATTTATTGAGTTCTGTTTTTATTTTTTATTTATTTTCTTGCGTGCCGTAGATTGTTATTTATTAATTTATAAACTTTTTATAGGGAGTATAATAAATTTGGAATATGAAATAATTTTAAAATGTTTAAGTGAAAATTTTAATTAACAATTGATAAGGATAGAGTTAAATAACTTTGAAAGATCTTATAATATAAGGATATATAGAGTTTAAGAAGAGAAATTCTTTACTTTGTTCTTTTATTTTAGATAAAAGATTTATATTTATATTTTCGATTTTTTAAATAAATAATTTAATTTATAAATATTTTCAGTAAAAATGTCATTTTAAAATTTTAGATAGGAAAAATTTGACGGAGAATCAAATTTATTACATTATAAAAGTGAAAAGAATTAATTAATTAAAATTAAAATAACATATAATTTAAATAAAAATAAAAATATAATTAAATAAATTTTTATTAAAACATGTAAAAAGAATATATGAAAAAATATAAAAATATTATTATATTTTTTAACTAAAAAGTTATAATTTTGAATTTCTTATTGACCTTTGCATAAAGATCTATATATCTTTTGAAAAATGATGGTCAAATTAAGAAGCATCCACCGTGTATCCATGATTGCATTTCCAATTTAAAGAGATTAATAGTGTTTAGTTTTTATGAGACATAATTTGTCGAACACTGGAAGATAATTAATTATGCAATAAACGGATTAAACTGTAGATGGAAATAGAGAAATAGTTTCTATAAGTAACTGCTAATTTGGTGGGATTCAGAGTTAAAAGAAGTTATCTCACTTTAACGTAAAATTAACATCGTCCTCCTTCGCGAAGAATAATACTTTTTCTTTTGCCATAAAAAAGTAGAATGAAGAAAAGGACGAGTATCAAGAACTACGAAACCATTTTTTTGTCAACTCTAATTTAAAGATATTCTTGCATAGAAAAAATAATTTATATTTTTTATATTATTTAAATATAATTGATATAAATTATTTATTATAGATAAAAAATTTAAAATTTAGGTAAAATATATTTTTAATTTTTTAAAAAATTTTAAAATATTTAATTTTGATCTTTTATTTTACAAACTAAACTATTTTAAATTTTAAAATAATTTATGTTTGATACTTAATGTATACTGATATTTAACATGTTAAAAATAAAGACTAAAAATATATATTATAAAAAATAAAAAACAAAAAAAAAATTTAAAACATCAAAATTAAAATTAAAATTTTAAATTTTTAAAAAATTAAAAATATATTTTTACCTCTTAAAATTTTCTTCTTTTCTTACAATGGATATGTATGTAGTGAAAATTATGAATTTCAAGACTATAGTAATTATTTTTTGTAAACCTCAAAAAATTAATTTATATGAATCATAATTTTGAAAATTGGAATTTATAAATTACGATTATTAATTTTGGGTGAATTGGTCCTGGCATATTGTTTTCCCACTGAGGTGTCCAGTTTAATTCATGACAGTGGTTGGTATTTTCTGGAAGATAATGCGGCGAATGGTTCAGAATGTGGTCCCAATTTGTTGGCTAGTGATATGGTATGGACAACTCACACAAGTGCCGAGAATGGTATATACAAATTTAAGTGAATGTTCAACATCAGCTATCGATAATGATCGAATGGTTGCTGGACATAGATTTGTAACCATGTCCGTCCTTGTACCAATTCTTATCTTTATTGTTTCTACATCATTATTTATTTGATATTCTTTTGATATCCGTATATGGATGTGGTTCATTAGATTTATCCCATCTATTATATTTTGTAATAAATACTGTTAATGTAATTAATACAGTTAATAATTTTATCTATTTTAATATATTATTTTTAATAATTTTTATAATTTTAATTTATAAATTAATTTTACTTATAATTAGTTAAATTTTTTTATAAATTTTAAATAATGTTAATTTTAATTTTTTAAATGTTTTTATAATAAAATATTTTTTTTTAATTTAAAATTATAATATAATCTTTATAAGATAGAATTGAAATTTCAAGTATTTATTATTTTTAAAATATTTTAATTTAATTGTTAATATCAACAAATAACTTATTTAATATTTTAAACTGCAATGGTAGAGCCGTCAAATGGGTTAGTTCTAATCTATTTAACTTTAACCTTAAGAAATAAAAAAAAATTTAGAACCAAAAAGTTATAAATATAAAAAGCTCTTAGGGTTAAGTGGGGAAGAGTTAATCCTTACCTAAAAAATCACTACTATCCCAAACTAGATTAAATTATAACATTCGTACTTTTAAAGATCATTCTAACAATGAAAATCTTTTAAATAAAAAAAAATTGTATTAAGTGAAAAAAATATAGTTAATGTGATATTATTTACTCCGTGAAGATTAGAAAAAATAAATCTCAAAGAATTACAAACGATAAATAACGTACAATAAGTTTATAACAATTTACCATCTGAAAAGAGTGTTATTCACATAAAGGAATAATGATCAATGTTATAAAATTAATTCATTTTTAAGAATTTTCTTCAATCAAAATGTTATATCTAATGTACGTGAACACTTATGTTCTTTCTAACAACAAGTTTTGTTATATCAAAAAGTTTAGGTAAAGTTTGTTTAATTTTATAAATTTATATGATTATATTGTCATTCTATCTTTTCTGTCCATTAAAAAATTTTGGCCGTTAAATTTTTTTACTAAAGATTACTTTAATTTGAAGTTGTTTTTTCTTTACCAAATGTTTTTGCTAGTGGAGATGTCAATTTGACCCATCCAATTTAACCCAACTCTAACACATATGGGCTAAGATCAAAATGACTCACATGCGCACAAAAATCTACACTATAAAGTCCATAGGACTAAAATCCCATTAAATCCTACGTGTTAGAGTTAGCTCATGGGCTTTATTTTTATTTTTTTCAAATCTTGTTTATTAATTTTTTTATTTTTCTATAAAAAAAATTTCTTCTTTAGTTTATTTTCCTCTCTTAAAAATAAAATAGTAATGAAAAATTAAAATAAATAAGAAAATTTAGAGAGAAGAGGAAGGAAAAAAATATAGAGAAAAGATAATTTTAGAGATAAATCTTCACACTCGTTCCACTTAACATGAGAGTTACGTGTGTTAGAATTTAAAAAACCTTACTTTTAAAATAGCTACAAACAAAAGGTTACAGGATAGAGTTAGATGAACTAACTTATATTCATCCTACTTAAATTGAAAGTCATGTGAATTAAGATATAAAAAATTTAAAACAAATTACAGAATAAAAGGTTATAATATAGGGATAAATGAGCTAATTCACACTTATCACAATTGGAAGTTTTCATGAATTTGAATTTAAAAATTATACTTTAAAATAAATTACAAAATATAAAAAAATAAGGCTAGAGTTGGTCATAAGACTAACCTACACTAAGCCCTTTAAATTAAGAGTTACGTGGGTTAGGGTTTAAAAAACCATACTTACAGGTAGAATACGTAATATAGAGTCAAATGTATTGACCTGTATGGCCATAACTATATTTAACAACTCTAGCAATAAGATTTTAATGTTATTATTGTAATAAAAAATAGTTGTGTGTTAATGAATTATTATAATATAATAAATTTTAAAATTTTTAATATTAAATTATATATATCATAAATTTTAATTAATTAACAATAATTAGTTATATAAAAATATTATATATTTTCTAAATTTTGTTAATTTTAAATTATTTAATATTAAAATAAATGATAAAAAAATTAAGATTATTAATGAATATATTTAATATTAAAATAAATTTACAAAAATTTAAAATATAGTATAAAATTAAATTATTTCACATTAATTTAAAATATTAAATTTTACTATTAATTTTAATCAAAATAAATTATTAAAATGATGTAAATAAATTATTATAAAGTTATATTAATATTTTAAATTATTCGTATTACATATTTTAACTTTCTTCAAATAAAATAAAATAAACAATAATTTTTTAATTTTCATATTATACATCATATTAAATTTAATAATTTAAATCTCAATTAATTGGCAGTAATTTTTTATATAAAATATTATATGGTCTTTGAATTTTAATAATTTTAAATTACTTGCTTTTAAATAAAATATTAAATAAATTTAATTTTACTAATAAAAATATATTTGATATTAATTTAAATTTATATAAAAGTTAAACTATATTATAATTCAAAATTAGTTCATATTAACTTAAATTATTAAATTTTACTGAGTTTTTAATATAAAATTTAACTAAGAAAATAAAGAATAAATTACTCTAAAATGATATTAATATTTTAAAATTATTTTGTTATATAATTTAACCTTTTATCATTTCAAACATAATAAAATAAATATTCAAAATTTTAATTATTTAAATATGTCAAATTAAATTATATAGCATAAATCTTAAGTAATTGGTAATAATTTTTTATATCAAAGTATGATGTAATTTCTGAATTTTAATAATTTTAAATTACTAAATATTAAGTATAATGTTATAAATTTAAATTTATTAATAACAATATAATAAATATTAAGTAAAACTTTGAAAAAATTAAATTTTAGAAGGTCTTTCCAAATTTTCAATATGATATGTTAGATTAAATATTAAATTATATATACATATATATAATTTAATTTAATATAATATAGTATAATATTAAAACTTTAAAAAGGCTTAATATTTATTTTATTTTCTTTAAAGAAAAATTTTAAATTATACAGTATAACTAATTTAAAATATAATTTTGTAAAAATTCATGTTTGCTGTTTTATTAGTTAAATTTTATATTAAAAATAGACAATAAAAAGTTAATAATTTAAGTTAATGTCAACTAATTTAGAGATATAACATAATTCATTTTTTTTATAAATTTAAATTAATCTGAAATATATTTTTATTAATTTACTTCAAATTGTTTAACATTTAAATTAGTATCAAATAATTTAAAATTACATAAATTTAAAAAACACATCATACTTTTATATAAATAAATTAATATCAACTAATTGAGAATAATAATATATAATATAAGTTGACATGTAATATAAAAAATTAAATTTTAAATTTTAAATATTTATATTATTTTATTTAAAATGAAAAAAAAATGAAATTCTACCATAAAATTAATTTAAAATATTTGTATAATTATGTAATAATTTAATTTTACAATTTTAGTTGTTAAATTTATATTAAAAAAAAGATAAAAAATTTAATAATTTAAATTAATTCAAACTAACTTTATTTATAATGTAATCGATTTTTAATTAAATTATTGTTAAATATATTTTTATTAATGTACTTAAGTTTGTTTAACATTTTACATTAATATGGAGTAATTTAAAATTATTGGAATTTAAAAAATAAATCGTGTTTTTACATATAAAAAAATTACTATCAACTAATTCAGATTGATGATATATATAATTCCATTTGATATATAATATAAAAAATTAAGAAGTATAAATATTAATTTTATTTTGTTTGAAATAAAAAATTAAATTATACAATAGAATAAATTTTAAATATTATTATAATTTTATATTAAAAGTTAATAGAAAAATTTAATAATTTGATTTAATGTAAAATAATTTAAAATTATAATACAATTTATTATTATAAATTTAACTTAAATTTAAATATATTTTTATTAAATCACTTGAATTTGTTTCATATTTTACTTGAGATTAAAAAATTTGAAATTACTAAAATTCAGAAAGCACATCATATTTTATATAAAAAAATTAATACTAACTAATTGATATTTACATCATATGTATATATATAAAATAAAATTTAAAAATTTATTTTATGTTGCTCGAAATTACGAAAAGTTAAATTATACAATAACATAATTTTAAAATATTGATACAATTTTATAATAATTATTTTTTGTTTTTATAGTTAAATTTTATATTAAAATATTATGATAAAATTTAATAATTTAAATTAATGTAAACTAATTTAAATTTATAATAGAATATAATTTTTATAAATTTAGTTTAATATTAAATATATTTTTATTAGTGAACTTAAATTTATTTAATATTTAAATTAATAGTAAGTAATTTAAAATTAATAAAATTCATAAAATATATAATATTTTTATATAAAAAAATTACTATCAAATAATGAAATTTAACTTATATAATTTAATTTTATGTATAATATTAAAAATAAAAAAATCGTAACATTTTTTTATTCTGTTCAGAAATTTTTTTTAAGCATGCAATACAATTAATTTAAAATATTAATATGATTTTAGTGTAATTTATTTTTATTATTTTAATAGCTAAATTTTATATTAAAATTAACAGAAAATTTTAATATTTTAAATTAATGTCAATTAATTTTGATTTGTTTAACATTTAATTTAATATTAAGTAATTTGAAATTAATAAAATTGAAAAAATATATAATATTTTTACATAAAATAATTACCATCAACTAATTGAAGTTTATAATATATATATATATAATTTAATATTAAAAATTAAAAATTCTAAATTTAATTATAATATAAAAATATTTAAAAAATGGTTATATTTAAAATTTCAACCTCATTTAATAAAGATTATGTTGTTAATTTTAAGTTGAAAAAAATATATATTATATTATTAAAGTAATAAAAGAGTTTTAAAATTAATATAATTTAAAATTTATAAATAATTATTAGAAGGACCGGTTTGCAAATGATAATTTTGGAGGATCGTTAAAAATAAACATATTAAAGTAGGTAAAATTGTTGATTATGTTAATTACATTGTAACAGCATTTATTATGAGTATAACACATATCATAAATATATTGATTCAAATCATCAAAGTTAATATGTCTTTAGATTTACATAGATACGAAAGAAAATACCTTTCCCAAATTGATTAAAGCATTATTCATTCCCAAAAACAACTATGCATGGAATAGGATCGAGGTAAGCATGTAAAAATTACCAATAAAGAGCTTAATTCATACGAGAATCAAAACCGAGTAGGGAGAAATGGTGATCTTCTCCTTTGCTCATGAGATATAGCCACTGAGTTGATTCAGCGAGTCGTTGAGTTTAAAGAAATTAGCGAAGGGTGATCTGTGAGAAAAAGTAATTGTACCTTGTAATATTCATTTAAAAAACGGAGGGAGTCAATGAGTCTAAAGAAATTAGTGAAGGGTTAACCGTGAGAAAGAGTAATTATGTCTTGTAATATTTATTTAAAAAAAAAAGAGGGAAGGGATGTTTGGTAGTAGCATGTATGTTACCATCTAGTGTATAGTTTTGTCACTTATTCTATTAATGTGGAAATGATAATTTTTTTTGTATGGATTGACAATTGTGAAACAAGTTTTTAAAAATTAAAAATTTGACTTTTTTTTCATTTTTTATTTTATTTAATCTTGATGAAGATTTTAAATTATACTGTGATGCATCAAAATAAGATTTAGGTTGCATGCTGATGCAATAAAGAAGAGTGGTAGCTTATGATTCAAGGAAATTGCAACCAAATGAGAAAAATTATTCCACACACAACTTAGAATTGACTGTAGTAGTTTTTGCCTTAAAGATTTAGAGACACTTTCTATATGATGCAAGGTTCAAGATCTTTAGTGATCATAAAAGTTTGAAGTATCTTTTTTATTAGAAATAATTGAACATGAAGCAGCGAAGATGATTAGAATTTTTGAAAAATTATGATTTTCAAATTCTATACCACACGGGAAAAACTAACGTAGTAGCATGCGCTTTAAGTCATAAGTCACTTCATGTCGCCATAATGATGGTAAAGGAGATGGAGCTCATTAAAAAATTTTGAGATCTCAACCTAGCAACAATATTTCAACCAACTAGCATCATGCTTGGAAGATTGACTATAACCAATGATTCAAGAGGAAAAATCAAAGGATCAATATCTTCAGGATCAATTCAACTCTTCCAACAAGGAAGATGATTTTCAAAATGGGAGCGATAGAATTGTTCGATTTAGAGATAGGATTTATGTTCCGAAAAATGAAGAATTGCAAAAGATAATTCTTGAAGAAGCACACAAAAGAAAATTGAGCATTCACCCAGGTGAAACTAAGATGTACCAAGACCTAAAGAAACTCTCATGGGGGTCTAGAATGAAGAAAGAAATAGCTGAGTACGTATGAACTTGTCTCGTTTGTCAAAAGGTGAAGATTGAACATCAGAAACTATATGAAGAATTGTGATCCTTAGAAATTCCTAAATGAAAGTGAGATAGCATATCCATGGACTTTGTGACTAGATTACCACAGACACTTCAAAAGCACAATGTGATATGGATGATTGTGGATAGACTTACAAAATTTGCTCATTTTCAACTCATCAATATGCAAGTTCCTTAGAAAAGTTGGCATGGATGTACATCAATGAGATAGTTCGTTTGCATGGAGTACCTTCATCCATCGTGTTTGATAGAGATCCAAGATTTACCTCGCGATTCTGGGGGTAGCTTACATCAAGTCTTAGGATCTCAACTTCGAATCAGTTCTGCATATCATCCTTAAATAGATAGACAAATAGAAAGAATGATCTAGACTTTAGAGGATTTTTTGTGAGCTTGTGTGATGGAATATAAAGGAGTTAGGATCAATTTTTACCATTAGCAAAATTCACCTATAACAACAGCTTGCACTCGAGCATAGGAATGACTCCATATGAAGCTCTGTATGGGACAAGGTGTAGGACACCATTGTGTTGGTATGAAATAGGAGAAAATTTAATATTAGGACTAGAGATGATACAACAAATGATGGAGCAAATCAAGATGATTTAGGAAAAGATGAAGATATCACAAGATAGATAGAAAAGTTACTTTGATAAGTAATGAAAATCTCTTGAATTTCGAGAAGGTGATCATGTATTTTTGAGAGTTACACCACTAACTGTGGTTGATAGAGTAATAAAATCTCAAAAACTTAGTCCTAGATATATCGGTCCATACCAATTTTAAAGAGAATTGGTTCAATAGCCTACCAAATAGCCTTACCTCCTTTTCTATCAAATCTTCATGATGCTCTCCATATGTCCCAATTTAGAAGATATATTTTCGATCCTTCACACATCATAGAAACTGATAGTATACAGTTAAAAGAGAATCTCACTTACAAAATATTACCTGTACAGATCCTTAGAGAGAATACCAAACAGCTGTGAGGAAGAACATTGAAGTTAGTAAAGGTTACTTGCAATGAAGAAGGAGATACAACTTAAGAGATTGAAGAAAATAATAGAGAATTATATCCACACTTTTTCCACTGAGAGAAATTCAAGGACAAAATTTATTTTTGAAGGAAGAAATGTAATATTCATTTAAAAAACGGAGGGAGGGTGTTTAGTGGCAACATGCACGTTGCCACTTAGTGGATAAAGCCACCACCACCACACACACACACAAATGCTATATAAAGGCAATAGCAAATGAAAATAAGAACATTGCAATTATCAAAAACAAAAGGATTAGCAATTCCTTGAAATGGCCAAGCATCAAGTAGACAAAGCCGCAACGAAGGCGTGGAAGTTCGTCGGAAAAAATTAAAGAATTACATCGGTCTTTAGATTCCATGTAAGGAGAGGAAACTCAAGTAGTATATGAGTAGTTGTAGAGTCCCTTACTCTAAAATAAAATTTATTAATTTTTTGCTAAATTTAGAATATGGGTTTAATTATACCTGAATTTAATTTTGTATAAAATTTAATTGTTCATAGGAGTAGTTCTAGAGAATAAAATTTTACTAATTATGTGATAATTTAAAATATATCTTTGATTGTATTTAAATTTGAATTTGGATAAAATATTGTATGACTATTAGTTGCTGATTAGGAATGATTAGAGATTAAATTGATAAATTATAGGTGAGATTGTGATATAAAATTTTAGGTGCTCAATAATATATATATTTGAACTACATGCATGAATTGTAGGTATTATAAAGTTACATACTATTATATAAATTATAAGAGTTATAATATTTAAATATGAAACTGTTAGAAAGAGGTTTTAAAAGAGAATCCCATTTAATAAATTTTAAATTATACAAATATATTTTCACATAGTAAATATTGAAAAATATCCAATTAAAAAATTTGGTAAAAAAAGGAATTATTTATTATTTTATAAAAATATTCAAAATCTAATACATTATAATAAACATTACTTTTTCCTTCAATATATTTTTATTGTATATAAAAATATAGTTAATATTTAATTGACTTTATATATATATATATATATATATATATATATATATATATATATAAACCTTAGTATAAAGGGATAAAATATAAAATTAGTAGAGAAATTTATATTAAAAATTAATTTATAAAATTGTTATAAGTTAACTCGCTAAATTGTACTCAAACTAGATAAAGCGATAATAATTAATTTTATTTCCTTTAAACGCTTTTCTAATAAATTAGAGAAAAATAAAATTATTAATAATTTAATTCTAGACTTTTTAAGAATAATTTTCATAAAATTATTGGTTTATGTTTTAAGAGATATTTATTGGAGACTGGGAACCTCGTTTAATTTTTTAGAAAGTACATAATTAAACGTGGAATATATATATATATATATATATATATACATTGAGTTGAACAATAAATTGATTGAACAATACCCTTGAGAAAAGGCGAGACCTTCTAGTGTGATAAAAATAGGGATTAGAATAATTAGTTGGCGTGTATTGTTTATATAAAAGTGTTTTGTAAATTGTAATGAGGGATAATTTGCGAACCCTTCTATGAAATGGAGCTGGTAAATCTAAGGATCGGCTCACATAGAGGTAGACCAGAGTTCATGATAATGAGAACTTCCAAGCCTAGGGGGTACATGAGCTGGGTTTAAGCCTCGTAATGGCTCAGGTTGCTCCTTGTAGCCGGACTATTCTAGTTGGACTTAATCGCCTCCACAAGACCCTTAAGACTATCATTACCGGTCCAGCAATTTTAGAATATTGTGAAATGATGATGATGATTTTAGTTTTGCCTAGGAACGTTGTAAATTGAAATTGGATTCTGGTACCCCATTATTTTGATAAAGTAGTGAAGATGTTTGAGCCCCATATTATAAGGATGGCCAACTTTAAATTAGTGAAGATTATTGTGGTATAAGATGCAATAATGTTAACTTATTTGAGTCTGTCATCATAGAAACTTGTGAAGAAGAGGATAGAATAATCTCATTCATACATTGCATAGGATGATTGTTTTTCTGACAATTCGTTGAGGGGTCAAATAACTTATTTGTTCTTTATGTTAAAGTATAATTCAATAAACTACTCCTATCCTTAATTTTACTTAAATGAAGTGTCTCACTCCCCTCTGTTATATTCTGTATGTATAACTACGACTTCTTAGTGATTTTGCAATATAGATCACCTTCGTTTCAACGTTGAGGTGATCATTGACGTAGGTAGAAGACAAAGAAGTTCCCACTCTTTGATTAGGGTCAACGACTATAATGTAATAGTACCAATTTGAAGAAGAGAAATGGATCATGTAGTTTTTAGTTTAAGTAGAATAACTTAATTTTATACGCATGTATCTTATCACCTCAATTATAATACTCTAAATTACTATATATATATATATATATATATATATATATATATATATATATGTGTGTGTATGTATGTATGTATCTACTGGAAGTTGCTTATTTAGATATATGTATGATTGGAGAAATTAGTACATTATGAACATAAAACTTTTCATAACTAGTATGTATATGTAAGGAATAATATGCAATTAATGTTAAGAAAACATAGATAATTTGAGGGATATGACATGCGTGCTATTGTGTTGGTTATGTGAGTAAAACATGAAAGTTTACAAAATATTTTGGAATTTCTATAATTTATAAAATTAATAATTAATTAAAAAAATTCATTAACTCTTAATAATGAGTTTAAGCTCTAAGATCTTAAAAATTAAAATATTGACCAAGAAAATTGAATGAATAAGTAAATAAATTTTTTTAGATTATTCATAAGTTAATTAATTAGAGTTTAATAATTATATTATGCTCTAAAAGTAACCATAAACTTGGAAGATGAAAAAATTTTTACTTTATTCTTCTAATATTTCTAAAAAATAAATGACCTTCATATTATTTGACTGTTAAATAGTATTGCTAAATATCAAACTTAATTAGTAAATTAGTACCACTAGTTAGTGCAACTAGTTTACAATCGATTTAGTGCTGAACTTGTGAGATCATACATTAATAACTGTATGAATTCTTATTAAAATATAATTTAATTATTATTTGATAAATAAATTAAAAAATATAAGTTAATCAAATATACAATTTTTAAATAAAATAAAATATTATTATATTTTTTACTATAATATTGAGATAAATAATATTATGATATTAAAAAAATTTAATTTAATTTTAAATAAAATTAAAATTTTTAAAATTAAAATTTTAAATAAATATTCAGCTAATTATCATAATAAAATTAATAAAAAAATTGTTATATATCTTTTAATTAATTTTATATTTGGCTAACAAAAATATAAAATAAAAATAATTTTTTATATCTATATAAAGTAATAATATGAAAGTATAAAAATACATATTATGTTGATGGATTGTTTATATATATTAATTTATTCTTTAGAATATTTAAAAAAGTTTTTTTAATATACATATTTTATTTTATCAAAATATTGATAAAAAAAACTTAATTCCAATGCAGATAAACAATGGTTTTTTGCACTCAAAAAAGAATATTTTGAATATTTATAATCCTATAGCTGTGTTGAGGGAGAGAAGGAGAGTTTAATGCTCTGTTTGGGTAAAGTAGGAAATAAGAAGGAAAGAAAGGGGGAAAGGAAAGAAAGAGAAAAGAAAGAAAGAGAGTGAAAATAAGAAGAAAGAGTAAGTTGTTTGGATGAGTAGAAATAAAAGAAAAAGAAAAGAAAAAAAATTTCTTTTTTCGTTTGGATGAGTGGGAAAAAGAAGGAAAAGAAATATATTAGTAGTATAAATTTTATTTTATATAAAATTTTAAAATATTTTATTTTTGTACTATATCTTTTTTATAAATATAATTTATTAATTTTTTATTTTTTTAAATTTTTAAAAAATAAATAATTTTAATAATTTAAAATAAATAAAACAAAAAAAAAAAAAACTTCCTCCCTCACTTTTCACTGCTGAAGAGGGGAAATAAAAATATGTGGGTTCCACGGATAAAAAAGTTTTCCTTCCACTAAAAATAAAACGCACCAAATAAAAAAAAGTTACTTTTCCTCTTTATTTTCTTTCCTCTCCTTTTCTTCCTCCCTATTTCCCTTCATCTCAACATATATAAGGCTTTGTTTGGATGGAAGGAAATAGGGGAAGGAAAGGGGAGGGAAGGAAACAAAGAGGAAAAATAACTTTTTCCTGTTTAGCACGTTTTGTCTTTAGTGGAAGAAAAGTTGCGGAGCCCACATAATTTTAATCCCTCGTGAAAAATGAAGGAGTGTTTTTTTTTCTTTGATTTATTTTAAATTATTAAAATTATTATTTATTTTTTAAAAAAATTAAAAAAAATAAAAAAATAAAAAATTATATTTATAAAAAATTTACAGTAAAAAAAAATATTTTAAAATTTTATATAAAATAAAATTTATACTACTAATATATATATATTTTTTTTTTCACTCATCAAACAAAAAAGAAAATTTTTTCTTTTTTTTTTTCTTTTATTTTTATTCATCTAAACAACTCACTCTTTTTTTTTTATATTTATTCTCTTTTTTTTTTTTTTTTCTTTTCTACGTGATTCAAACCATAAGGGTTGAAATGTTGTGGGCGTTGGTGGATTTTGACGAGAGTATTTAGAGAGTGAAGCGTAGGGGAAGAGTGAAATTAGTTCTGTCAGGGAGAGAAAGACACGTACGTGGTTCGCTAGCCTTTGTTTTTAATGTGTGCGGAGAATAATAAGAGGGAGAGTAAATGGATTAGGTAGTGTATTCTGTTGCGGAGAGAATCAAAGGCAGAGAGTTAATTGTTTTTTAGTGTGTCTGTGAGTGGGAGAGAATGCTCTATGAACCAAAGGAAAATCTTTAACTCAGATGGTCCCTATGTTCTAGCTTTTTCGTTGCTGTCCAGTGTGGGGAGATGGTGAAAGTTACACGCAAATAATTTGATATATTTCATATTGATGGTGATAGTGCCATAAAATAAATACGATGGTTAATGGTATATTTTATATTTTCTTTTTAAAAGAATTTTTTTATTTTGTAGAAAAATAAATAAATTTTAAAGTAAGATAATTAAAATAAGATAATTTAAAATTTATAAAAATTATTTTGATTATTTTTAATAAAATGTTATTTATTTAGCGATAAAATTAAAGTAAGAAGATAAAATTTGAATTTCAAGCAGGTAATGAGACCAACAATTTTTCCATTTGATGAGTAAAGTGACATTTTTTTTTTCATTTAATAGACTACTAGTTAGACTTGTCCATGTCTTGAATCTATTATATTATATAGAAGAAAATTTTGACGACAATTGGGGTGTGAAAACAAACTAGAACTAGACAAAAACCAACCAATAGAGTTTTATTTGGTATTAAAATTATGGAACTAACAAAATTTGGTTTGCTGCTCAATTAATAAAAATATAAATTTTCTTCAAATACACGAATATCCATAATTGTAAATTCTCACTTTTCTCGTATCCAACAAGAAGCATATTCATAGTTTGGTGAATATAGGTGGTGGGTGGATGGATTCGGTTAGCTAGGTCAAATCCTTCTACAACCCATGACTTTAAATGGGGATTCCATTTTTTCACATTGTAATAGTCAGGTTGGACGGATCGTTGGGTTGCAGGTTCTTGGATCGGGTGAATCTAATAAACAAAATTGGATAAATTTTTTGGCCTATTATAATAAAATTATAAATTTTTATTCTAATGTTCATATTTTTTTTAATGTTTCATCTAAAAGAATATTAAAAAAATTATTGATAAAAAGCATGTTAAATTACAATTAAACTATAATTAATAATTTAAAAATTAAATCAGAAGGCATATAAAAAAATTGATTAAATAATAAAGAGAGAAATGAATCCTTGCTATAACAAATTATAATTTAAAGCATAATCATAATGAATTACAATGTAAACTGCATAATTATACTGAATTACAATGTAAAATTGTTAACTTTAATATTCATCATATTCAAAAGTAAAATTAAATTAGTGAATCAGCTTTGTCTGTCCAAATCAATAACAAAATAAAACTAAAAATTTACAAACATATTCCTAACCTAATCAATTATAAAACATACGATTGTAGTTCTAATAAATTACAAAATATAAAAATATTATAGTACTAATTAATTACATGATATTTAAGTAAAATAAATAAATAAAATATAAAATATTTAAATATCAACCTTTCATGGTTCTTAAAAAAAATTAAACACCAAACATACTCCTAATTTTAAAATTACAGTGAGGCAATGAGGAGCAATATCAATAACCAACACTCCAACAGCTAGAAGCATTTGAGTTTCCAGCAATTAACACACTTAAATACCTTAGAAATATAAATAAAGGAATATGAATAAAATATTTAAAAAAAAAGTTAAAATAAAAGTATAAAACCATAAACTAAGAACTAGATTGAGGATTGAAAATTTATAAAAAAGTGAAAATTAACTTGCCAAAATATGATCATCAGGAATGATTTTATTTAAATATAAATAGTATTCTAATATTTTATTTTTATTTAAATATAAATAGTATTCTAATATTTTATTTTTAATCAGAGCAGATTGTTAAATTAATAAACCAATGAAAAATTTTTAAAAAATCAATTTAATAAAAAAAAGGATGATTTTACTATTCTTAAAAATTTTAATGATGTATTTTTTAAAGAAGTTTTCTTAGAACTTTTTTCTATTGGAGGAATAGAGCACTAAATAAACTTGATTTATGGAGCTTCCTTAACTAGTAGACTTGTCTATAGGAGAAATCTTGAGGAAACAAAGGAAATTCAGAGACAAGTAGGTGAGTTTCTAGCAAAAGGGTGGATAAGAGAGAGTCTTAGTCTTTGCATTGTTCCTGTTCTACTTGTCGCTAAAAAGGATAACTGTTGTAACCGTAATTATAACGAAACGACGAGCTCATTAAATATTATAAAGAATTAAATAAGATCATGGAGCCGCCATCAAATTTTTTATTTAAAAAAAAAATATTTGGAAAAAATTCTAACAGAGGAAAAGTTCTAGGTTCGGGAGCCAATTACGAATAGGAAAGGTACTAGTATCCACCCACCCATTCCAAAGAACGGTACCCTTAAATTGAGTGTGTGATTTTGATATTTTGAAAATTGTTTGATCCCTTAAATAAAAAAATAAATTTGTGGAAAAAAACTATTTTACAAGAAATTTTACAAGAATTGATCCTACTCCTATGTATTCCTAGTATAGTGGAAAGTTCAAGGCTATGTAATTATAGTAAAGAGACTTGATCTCTTGAAAAAAAAAAAAAAAAGATACTTGGGAAATTGAGGAGAATTGTGAGAAAATTATTTGTATATACACAAGATTCAAACCAAACGTAAGTTGCACTTGAACATGTTACGAATTAAAATACAGAATAGTAGAGAACGCTACTTATTTGCACTAGAATTCATCGTATGATTTCTTAAAAATTTTGGAACCTAAAAAAATGGAAGACAATTTTAAACAGAATTAAATTAAATACGATTTCCTAAAATTCACGTAAACACACGGGTTAGGCCAAATGTAAGCTGCAGAACCTAGAACCTGTACGAATTAAAATATCAAACGATAGAGAATGCTACTTGTTAGCATTAGAATTCGTCATGTGATATTTTAGAAATTTGAGAATCTTACAAAAGTGGAAGCAATTTTAAACAGAATTAAATTAAATATAATTTTCTAAAACTCACGTGTACACAAGGTTCAAGCTAAACTGAAGCTACACTTGAACCTGTACGAATTAAAATACAAAATAGTAGAGAACAATACTCATTCATATTAGAATTTGTCTCGTAATCTTTAGAAAATTTAGAATTTTTTAAAAAAGGAGAAACAATTTTAAACGAAATCAAATTAAATACAATTTCCTAAAACTCACGTGTACACATGGTTCAAGCCAAACGTAGGCTGCACCTGAACTTGTATGAATTAAAATACAAAACAGTAAAGAACAATACTTGTTCGCATTAGAATTTGTCACATAATTTTTTAGATAATTTAGAATTTTAAAATAGCGAAAACAAATTTAAACAAAATTAAATTAAATATAATTTCCTAAAACTTACGTGTATGAAGGGTTCAAGCCATACGTAAATTGCACATGAACCTATACGAATTAAAATACAAAATAGTAGAGAACGTTATTCATTCGCATTAGAATTCGTCACGTAATTTTTAAAAAATTTAGAATTTAAAAAAAAGCAGAAACAATTTTAAATGGAATTAAATTAAATAAAATTTTCTAAAACTCACATGCACACAAGTTTCAAGCCAAATGTAAGCTGTTCTTGAACCTGTACGAAATAAAATTTAAAATAGCAAAAGATGTTGTTCATTTGAATTAGAATTCGTCATGTAAATTTTTTGAAAATTTAAAATTATTATATATTTTTGAATACGAAGATAAAAAAAGATGGGATTTCTATATTTGTTATTGTCATTATTATTATTATTTTATTATTATTATCATTATTATTATTATAAATATATTAAAAAAGAATAATATACTTAAATCATAAATAAAAAATTTTACATTGCGTAAAAGCAGTATCAAAGATATTATGCTTATATAATAAATAAAAAACACTTTGCGTTGCATAAGCATCATCAAGGTACTATGCTTAAAAAATAAATAAAAAGGCTTTGGATTGCATAAAGGCATCAATAATAAATAAAAAGGCTTTACATTGCATAAAGGCATCTTCAGCAAATATCCGACCATTTTTTAACCAATCTTTTTTTTATTTTTTCATTATTCTTTATTTTGGCTAGTAATGGATGGATGGCACCTATTGCCACATATAGTATTGGATGGCATCTTTTTCATAACCAATGCCCTAGAAATCTTATTATCAGTGAAAGTAAGAAAGTTGTTGGCGATGATATTATTCCGATGCCTTTAAATTTTTCTACTGAACCACGTGAACCTTATTCAATATCTTCATTAATACCTTTCTGTGGAACTCTGAATTCATCATAAAGCCTTTTTCAACTCTTTCTTCTCTTCCTCATTGCTAGCCATCAGTTCTAGGTTGGCCAGAATCTCCCTTTTCTTACTGCTGAGCGGCTCTCTTCTTACCTCAGTACGAGTGTGGATGCAGCTACTCTTAGTCATGCCCTTAACCCCAACAATGCTTACCACATTAGGAGTAGATTCATTAGCAATTTTGGGCTTATTTTCTTTGATTTTACCCCTAGATACTTTAGCATCATATTTTCATGGTACCTATTTATTACTCTTGTAGTAAAAATGGCCCAGAACTTCTTATGGTCACTAGTTTTAGCCCGCTGGGTGTTGGAACAACCGGCGTTTTAGTATATGGGATGACCAGAGGCCTTAAACACCCTGCGAATGCTCCATTAAGCATATTCACCTTTGAGTCAACTTCAATGCAATTCACAGATAGCCTTCCGTGATTTGGCAAAGGATTACTCTCCATACTAGGAGCGTCTTTCTCAAAGCTTAACCACTTAACATTGATTAAGTCTTGGACCTTATGCTTTAACCCCTAATAGTTTTCTTTGGAATGACCGACTACCCTAGCATGATATTCACATTTAGCCTTAGGATCGTACCATTTGGGATATAGCGCTTTTAGTGGTTTCATGGGGTATGGTACAATCAATGAATTTTGGATTATGCAAGGTAAAAGGTCAGTATAGCTCATGGGGATGAGGTTGAATTGGATTATTTTTCTCTCATTGTTTTTTGGCCTCCTTGGGAATTGGTTATTATTTGGGCTGAGATTTTAGTTCCATGTTTTTTGTGGCTGTGAGGGAGTTGTCTGTGATGGTGGGATCATGAATGCGATTGTTGGTCGAAAGGATACAAATGGGGTATAAGGTGGTTGGTAGTTAGGTTGAGATGTGGCCACCATTTAAGGGCATGATGGAAATGAAGGTTGGTATGGCATCTGGTAGTTGGATGGTGTAGTCATTTGGTGGCTTGGGTCAAATGTGATGTGGTGGGTTTCTTCTTATTTCTTCTTCCAGGAATTATTGGTCAACTTTTTCATGTTCACGTTTCCAACCATGTTATATACAATCTTCCCTCAACGTAGGTCGCTTTGTATGCGCTCCTCGATTAATACCATATTGAAGAAGTTTGCGAACACACTATCCACCATTTTGTCGTAAAACAGTGCAGGGAGAGTCTCTATGAACATGTTAATCATCTCCCTCTCAAACAAAGGTGGTTGAACCTGGGCAGCCAGTTCTTTCCACCATTTTGCATATTCTTTAAAAGTTTCATCCTCCCTCTTGACCATATTTTGTAATTAAGTCCTGTCAGGGGTCATCTCAATATTATACTTGTATTTCTTGAGAAGAACGTCCGCCAGATCTTTCTAGGTGCGGATGTAGGTATGCTCTAACCGAGTATACCAATTAGCTGCTATCCCAATAAGGCTATCCTAGAAGCAATGGATTAGCAACTTATCATCGTAAGCGTGGAATGTCATCTTTCTGCAATACATTGTCAGATGGCTTCTTGGGCAACCTGTTCCTTTATATTTTTCAATCTCCGGCATCTTGAACTTTTGGGGAATGACTATGTCAGGGGACCAGGCACAAATCGAAGCCTCGACCATGCCATAACCACTACCCTCAATGCCCCTTACTCGTTCTCTAGATGATGTCATCTCCCACCAAAATGAGCCTCTTGGTTGAGAGAGTTAAGCTGGTGCCTACCTACCACCTGACTATTTTGGAATGGAAATCCATATGGTCCATTGGGTCATATGGTGTGGGTAGAAGGGATCGGTTTGTGAGGTGGTGGTTGATATGGGCTTGGTGGATAAGTGGTCATAACAATGGAGTATAGGGGATTTTTAGCTATGGTAAGGTTGGTGTAGTTTGGGTTGGTGTTTTGGGAGAAGGCTGAAGAATTTACGTGGATGTTCTCATTAAGGTTTATAGAAACATCCAGTACCTGTTGTGGGTTTGTGAAAATAGGGGTATGTAATTGGGTGGTAGTTCATATGGGGGCCATTCATGGTGAGCAACCATCTGTAATGGCATCAATGCACCAGTTGTGCCCTGTACTTCTACCCTAGAGGGTCCCTCTATGTTGTTCTTCTCTAGCAATTTCATCATTTTGGCCATCTATTATTTCAACTAAGCCACTTCATTTTGTAGTTTCTTGTTTTTTACTTCTAGCTTATTCATGATTTTGGTCTTGGAGCACGTGTTATAGGATGTTGGGGAACTCATGAGTCTTCTATTTTTATTTCTGAAGTTTTAACACTGGTTAATTATTATTAAAGAAAGCAAACATAAAATTTTTGCATGAATTAAATATTAAGAACCAAATATCTCGATGAGTATTATTATCCGCTGAGCCTATTTTTGAGATTGAGTATGAAATGGAAATTAATGCAGTATCAAACATTGTAAGAAAGAAAATTCTTCATTTAGATTTATAATATGATGTTTACTGTACAGCTTGATCATGCTGTTCTCCTATAGCAATAAACTTATTCATCCTCAGAATCAAATCTTTACATTGCTAGATGAAATCTTCGACTTCTGATGGGGTATGGAGTGGGTGTAATGAGGTTTCTGCTTTATTGAGTAGTTGGGGGACCTCTTCTATCACACTGTTAGCCAAATCGACCAACTTCCCAACGCATCTGGTCCAACGGTCAGTTGTGTCATTATACCACTTGATCTCATCCTACAAGTCACTTAATCCTCTTTGGTACATTCTTATTACTTTTGTGACCTTCCATTTTTCCTCATTTATCTCGTTTTTGTATACTGTTATTAAGTCTTGGGTTTGTTATGTTAGTTCTTCAACCCGTTGTCATAGCACATTCTTTTTGTTGACCATCTGACTTTTCTTTGCTCGTACCTGGTCTCTTTCACCAACCATCCAATCCTTCTCTTGTCTGAATTGGCGGGTCTCATCCCTCATTTGATTGATCATGTCCCTCATTCTTTGGTTTTCCTGAAGGGTCGTGTCCCTTTCTAGAACTCTCATTCCTAGCTCCTTGTTATCTTCCTAAAGACTTAGGAGGACTCTAGCGGCATGTTCTCGCTCTGATTTTTGTTGTTCACAAATGCCTTAAACAGTAGTATCCTTCTCTTGACCCTCTCTTTTCAACAAGATACATTCCTATCTCGCTTCTAGTATTTCTTCTTCTAGCTTGTTGTTTCTTATGGTATGTCTTCCAGCTTCTCCTTGAGTTCTTTGATAGCTTCCTCCCGAATGTCTCTAGCATTGCTTGGCTTCCCGAAGTAGTAGCTTGGGGTTTGAATGGTAATTTAATTTGTTGCACCCTTTCTCTTACCCACTTTTTGTATTCTTCTTTAGCTGCGCAACTCCTGATTCCTAGCTTTTTTCCTTTACTAGTGACAACCTCTCATGTCTCCCGTACCTTTCGGAGTGATTCTGCAAAGTCTCCTTTGTAATACAGGACAAAGGGGTTCAGCAATTCATTGGACAGGGGTCCTCTAATAGGGTAGGCAAATTGATGTTGCCCTAGTATAGGATTCTAGTTAATACATCCTTTTGTCCCCATGAGAGGGATGTTAGGAAAGCCTTTGCATTGGTAAATGACAGTTACTTTTTGTTGTCAGACAAACTGCCATCTAATTTTCTCTTCCGTCAGGTTGGCGAAGTGTTCTGCCCATTCTCTTCCATTCATAGATTTTTTCTAGCACAACAAGTTGAAAATTAGGCGTTGGACTTTTATATCTCTTTTGAATACATGAGTAGTTATCAAAACGTATAGTAGTGGTAAACAACACGTTAATTTTCTTTTCATTTTCTCATAACAGATTTCTAGTGTGCAGTATACATCAACTAGTAACATGGTAATTGGATTCTCAAATTTATTTTTCCGAGCCAAGAATACATCAATCGCGGCTAATTCTACAAAATCATTAATCTAAGGGACCAACACAAAACTGTTGATGGCGAGGGCGAGCACATCCATGTAAGTATCCCAGTTGTTATTATTTGCCAGGTAGTGCAAATAATTTTCCAGGAATTCTCTTATGAAGCATTTGGCCTAATTTTTCTCTTAGTAATTTGTAAGGAGATCATTTGTTTATAGCCCTATGGGTTGAGCTGCTACTCGGAAGAAAGTATGGTGTTCCAGATGATTATAAGGTTTACCTCACTCTAATGGTAAACCCATGATCTGCTCGTACTCTTCTAAAATGGGTGCCAACTAGAAATCTGTGAACATAAAACACCTTAGTAGGGGATTATAGTACTATTCCAAAGTTATAATTACCTCCTCTTGTACCTTGACCTTCAACAGATTCAATATATTCCTATACTTTTTTTACAAAGGTCATTTTTTGTATCATCTGTAACTTCTTGGTGAACGATTCTAGGCCTGACACGTCTGTCATTTTAGCCCTAATTTGTCAGTTTTTCTTAAGAAAAATGCCATTCAAAATCATATCGTTGAAGGACCTGAACTCAATCTAACTTAGAGTTTGGCTCACGGAAAATTCGTTTACTACTCAAATCGAGATAGCAACGGTTGTTTTCAATTTCTCTCAAGAATTCTTCATAACAGGATAAACTAATTCTTGCTTATAATCCACAGGAAAGACCAAAACATAGAATTGAAGAAGAAAGCGCAGCAATAAAGCATTTAGCTGAGTTTAATCGCTCAGAAGGAGAGATTATACATAAGAAGCCTAACCTAAATGATGCTAAAACCAGGAAATGTGAAAGGTTCTTCATTCAAGTGAAAGTAATGGAGTAGAGCTACTTCCTTAAGAGAGAAATGAAGCAAGTTCCGCAATTTTCAGAGAGAAAAGAGCAGGGAGCGAGTGAATTTGAAAATTATTCTTCAAAAGAACCATCCCCATTTTTGCATTTCCAATTTCTATTTATAGCCTCTAGACTAATTAACTTTACTTTAGTTTAGTTTCCTAACCCATAATTATTTTATTAACCATGGTTGTAATTGACTAACTAACTAACTAATAACTACCTCTAACAGAATAATATTTTTATTTTCCTACTTTTCTATTTTTTGTTGTTTTAATTTTTTATTTTGTCTTTACATATTATTCTATTTTCCTTTTTTGATCTGAGCTTTAAACCCAAAAGAAATATTTTTGCATCTCTTTATTTTATTTTTTATTTTTATTTTTTAAAAAATTCGAAGAGAAATTGGTATTCACAATGACAGTTGGAGAATGTGTGTAGATTGTCAAGCCATAAATTACGTAACCATTAAGTATAGACATCCTATACCAAGGTTAGACGACTTTTTGGAAGACCTATATGGATCTTGAATGTTCTCCAAGATTGACCTTCGAAGTGATATCACCAAATCAGGATGAAGGAGGGGATGAGTGGAAGACAAATTTCAAGACTATGTTTGGTTTGTATGAATGGCTAGTCATGCTATTTGGTCTCACTAATGTTCCTAACACTTTCGTGAGACTTATGAATCATGTGCTTTGAAACCTTATAGGCAAGTGTGTAGTAGTCTATTTTGATGATATTATTGTCTATTCTAAGTCACAAAAGGAGCATATATGACATGTGAGAGAGGTACTTCTAGTATTAAGAAAAGAGCACTTCTATGCAAATTTATAGAAATTCTCTTTTTGCTTGGACCAAGTAGTCTTTTTGGGCTTAGAAGTTTCCACGGGGCTAGCAAGTTTCTATAGGAGATTCATCATAGATTTTAGCACACTAACTTCTCCACTCAATAATTTGGTTAAGAAAAATGTTCAATATACTTAGGGAGAAACACAATAAAAAGCTTTTGATACCTTGAAGCAAAGGTTTGTCGAGGCACCTATCTTAACTTTACTAAACTTTGAAAAATTATTTGAGTTAGAATATAATGCCTCAAATGTTGGAATATGTATAGTTTTGCTGCAATACATCACTTATTTTAGTGAAAAATTAAAAAGGGGTTATGAATACCCAATTTTGTTGAGTTACTTAAAACAAAAAATCTAAAAAAGGATATAATAAAATGAAAAAAATAAAAGAAATAAAAGTCTCACATTGGAGACTATTCTTCAATCTCTCATTCTCCTATATAAGGAGACGTCCTTTACCAAAAAAAAAATAATAGAGCAATCGAGTTGCAAAGGTCATGTTTGGGAAATAGTCTCTAAGTTTGGGAGTAAGCTAAAAGGTAAATGTGTAAGCCATATAATTTTCATTTTAAGATGAAAGTTTGTGGGTCACTTTGAAACTTTTTCCAAGAAAGTGTAGCTAACTTTTTTAAACTTTTTTAATTTAATTTTTATTGCTTATTATTTTATTCTCTTTATATTTGTTTTTAGTTTAAATTTATTTTTTATTATTATATTTTTTAAAAAATAATTAAAAATATGTTTTAAGTCTGTGCAATGACCAAGTAAAATCAATTGAGTGGTAGATTCACCTTTGATATTGTTTGGAACATAAGAATTTATTGAGTACCCATGTGTTGGTAACTTTAATTCTATGCAAGAGCAGACTTGTTTCTTCTTAGATTACTCATCGTAAAAAAATAAAAAACGTTTTTATTCTCAAATTTAAATATTAATATTTTAAAAATTATCTTTTTCTAAGAAATAAAAATTACAAAAATAACTTCTCCTTAGATTTCAAAATAAATAATTTTTCTTAGAATTCAAAAAATAATTTTTTATGAAAATCAAACATAATTTTTTCTAAAAAATCCAAAAGTTTTAAAATCCTTTTTCAAAAATTTAAAATTCCCCACTATACCCAAGAATACGTAGGAGTGAAAATTGGACCTCTTAATTCCAAATAAAACTTTTGGGTTCTTTTTTCACTTATTTCATAAAAGAAATCAAAAAAACCTTTTTAATAACTTAATAAAAAACTCAGTATGAATAATTTTCCTTTGGAGTGAAATAAATACTTTTAGAAGTTAATCATATTTTTGCACAATTAATAAGAAGGTTATCATTTTTAACAGACATCGTAAGGAGAAAATATCTTCCTTACATTTAAACAAATCCTAAATCCAAACTGGTTTCAAAGATAATAATTTTAAGTTTTTTCAAAATTTTCTTTTAAAAATTTTGGTGGCATCGTCTTTGTTTTTATAAATTTCTCATTTGTCATCCTGTTGTGATCCTGGTTATGACAAGGGTATCTTCAACTATCCCACATATGATAGAGAGTTTTATGCTAGCTCTCATCATGGCAACTTTACTTGTTATCCAAAGAGTTTTTAATTTATTGTAATCACGAATCACTCAAATACCTTAAGGCTCAAGGTAAACTCAAGAAATGACATGTCAAATGGGTTGAATTCTTAGAATAATTTCCTTATTTGATAAAACATAAAAAACGATATAGAAATAAGGTCACTGATGTTCTATCTAGAAGACACACCCTACTCACTTTTTCTAAATACTAAACTCTTAGGCTTTGATTACTAAGGATTTGTATGTAGAGAACTTAGAGTTGGACAACTCTATAAGACTTGTGAGACTAGGACATGTCACGACTATTTTAGGCATGAAGGTTTTCTTTTTAAGAAGAATATACTATGTGTGCCTAAAGATTCCATGAGAGATCTCTTTTTAAAGGAATCCCATTAAGGGGTCTAATGGGGAATTTTGGCACCCCAAGATGTCCAACAGTATTGTCCATGGTTCATCATATGTAAAAAAATCAAATCCACTAGCAAACCTCATGGCTTGTATACCTCTTAACCCATTCCTAACTCTCCTTAGGTAGACATTAGTATCCCAAAACCCAAAAGGGCATGGATTCCATATTTGTGGTTGTAGATAGGTTTAGAAAGATGGCCCATTTAATTCTCTGTAACAAAGTAGATGATGCCAGTTTTGTGGCCAAACTCCGAGAAGTGGTTAGGCTCCATGACATCCCTAAAAGTATAGTGTTTGATAAAGACATTAAAATCCTTCGTTACTTTTGGTGCACCATATGGGGTAAATTAGAAACTAAACTTCTCTTCTCCACTACTTGCCATCCCCAAACTGATGGTCAAACTAAAGTGGTAAATAAGATCCTTTCTACTCTACTAAGAACAATGTGGTGAGAAGAAATCTTAAGTCTTGAGAGGACTACCTACCCTATGTTGAGTTTGAATATAGGGCTCCCCACTTTACAACTCAACATTCTCTCTTTGAGGTGGTTAATGGTTTTAACCCCCTCACTCTCATAGACTTACTACCCATTCCTGATATCCCCCATTACCATAGCAAGGATGGTGAACAAAAATCGAAATTTATTAAAGACCTTCATGCTAAGGTCAAAAGAAACCATAGAGAAAAAAATGGCTCATTATGCTCAATTAACCAATAAGGGTAGGAAAAAGGTACTTTTTGAACCTGGGGACTGAGTCTGGTTACAC
Source organism: Canavalia ensiformis (assembly GCA_026541065.1). Classification (NCBI taxonomy): domain Eukaryota; kingdom Viridiplantae; phylum Streptophyta; class Magnoliopsida; order Fabales; family Fabaceae; genus Canavalia; species Canavalia ensiformis. The sequence continues at coordinate 1,360,713 of JAMKYM010000437.1, forward strand.
CTTAGAAAAAAATATTCTCTTCTTTTAGAAAGTTCAAACTACAGCATAGAGGTGATGGGCCCTTTTAGATGGTAGAACGCATAGGCCTCATTTCCTATCAATTAGATTTACCTAGTGACTATGGTGTTAGTGCTACATTTAATGTTTCTAACTTGTCTTCTATATCTGTAGGTGGCATTGACATTCCACATTCGGGGATGAATACTTTTAAAGGGAAAGGAAATGATGATGAGGTCATCACACCAAATCCTATTAAACCCATTGGGCTTATCACATAGGCTAAGGTAAGGAAGCTTCAAGGAGAGGTAGAGGATTTATTTAATATTCCAAAGAAGCCTCATAAACCCTTTATATCTTTTGTACATGTCCTTTTTCAATGCAACTAATGTAGGATAGGTCTTAGTTTCTTGTAGTAAGAATAAAGGGTCCTATGTGTATAGAATTTAGGAACCTTTTGCATGTAATAACTTGGGCTCATCTAGGCCTAATTAGGGGTTTCATAGTAGCTGGATACATGACTTGTGTTTTGGACCAATCCAAGGCCATTTTAGGGGAGGAATGAGGCAAATCCAAGGTCCACATTGATGCCTCACATTTGGTCTATATATAGACCACTTTGTAATCTTTTTGACACATTTTGAGTCATAATTAGAAATCAAAATTTTTAAAGTGAAAATTTTTCTCAAACTCTCTCCCTTAGCCTAGTCTTAAGGTGAGAGAACCTTATTCTCCTTGGAACTCTCAGGTAGCAGAGCAGTCATGACTTACCTCCCTAGGAGTGATGCTTAAAATTATCCTAAAATCCTCCCTATTTTCGCATATAATTCGGCAACATTTTGGCCTCCATTGAACCAGTTTTTTCTCACCTTTTAAAGTGCTATCACTAGGGTTCTCTATAAATTTTCTAGGTTTTTACTGTAAAGTTTCTATCTTTTGTCTGTCATTCATTTATTTTAGTGGTATTGTAGTAAATATTTTTAGATTTTATGTTTTTTTAAGGTTTTCTAAGATCTTTTCCTAAGCTGATTATTTCATCTGTTGTTATTTTCAACCCAAGAGTATTTTTATCATTTCTTAAAAATATTTATAATTTCTATAAAATTTTTAGATTTTTAATATCCATTTTTGGTTTCTATTTAGAATTATTAATTTATAAATCCTAAAATCAATTAGAGAAAATTTGTCTTACAGATCTATTATTGAGACCATTCTAAGAGAAAGATCTACTTGAGGAAGGAAAGTGGCCAAGTTGACTACCTTATTCTGAAGAGGCACTTGTAAATTCCACCCAGGAAAAACATCTAACAACCAGTACTATGAAGATGACCAGTAAACTCCACTTAACGATCATTTAATGAATCCTTAACCAGGCTTTGAACATCATGGTTTATAACTTTTTTGTCAAAGGAATGAAAATTTCTCATGGATCTTTAACACTAAAGTTTATATTTGTCAACGTGTTTGGAAACCTTGTGGGCACACTATAACACCCACAATTTCTATGATAAACACCCTAAGTTACAAGTCCCTATTAAAAAGAAGTAAAAAGACAATAGAAATAAAAATTTTGGAGAAATTAGGAAATAATTAGTAAAATAACGAAAATATCCCTGCACTGAAATAACAGCAAATAAATATGCAGGTAACTCAAAATAAAAGCTAAAAGGTATTCTAAAAACTTATAACTCATCAATCATGGTTAAAATAATATGAAGAAAACACCATCGAAAGTGCCCCAAAAGAGCTCTGTTTGCTACAAGGGCTGAACTGTTCATAAAAAAATAGTAATTGACATAAGAACAATTCAAAAATGAAGTAATAAATGTTAGAAATATCAGGAGAGAATTTTAGGAACTTTCTTTAAAATTTTTAGAAAATTACCAAAATGTTCTTGGAAGCTTGTGAGGGTAAGAAACTGTGAAGTAGAGACCAATAGCTTGGAGCTTATAAGTATGCACAAAATTAACATGTGATAAATGAGGGGATGTCTCACCTCATGAATCATTAAAGCCATTATAGCATGTAGGACAAAAAAAATTTATGAGGAGAGATAAAACTAATCATGATTAAATCAAAGTAATCTTAATTAAGTTAAAATTAATCATGATTAGTATAAATTATTTATGATTAGTGTTAAAGGATAATTCTTCACATTTTTTATTTAATCTTAAAAATAGAAATTATATGTGAATTGACCAAAATACTCTTAAGTAGGAATTTAATTCCTTTTCATCCATAGTGGCCAAATTTTCTTATGGGACTAAGGAGGGGCTTATTTGCTTCACCACCCCATTTCTAAACATTCACTCAAGCTCACAAAAACCCACTCTTAAATCCAAACTTTCCTAATATCCAAAAACCTATATAAAGCTTGATCTTCCATCTTTGTGGTTTAAGCCATAATAAGACAAGTAAACAAAGCCCCACCACCATCTCTTTCAAGATCTTGTTTGGACCATAAGGGAGGCGAGATCCACCTCAAAAACCTAAAAATCCTTTCTAAATCTTCAACAAGTAGGAATCGTCTACCTTAGACTTTTTAAGTCTTTTAGTAAGTGGTTTTGATCTATTCTCCTTTTTTTTTTGTAGATATATTTCTAAACTCTATGGATCCATTTTTCTTGAATGTTTTATTTTATAGAACTTCCCAAGTTTGTTTAATCAAGCATCATAAAAAGTTTGAGTGATTTTGTAGGCTAAAAGAAAGTTTTAATGGATTAAAATGCTCATTGATGTTTTTAGAATAATTTAATCGATTAAAATTTTTAAAATTGATTTTTAAGTATTTTGGGTAGATTTGAGAAGCTTTGTTTAAGTGTTGGAAGATGATCAAGTGGAGGATAAATAAAGCTTTGAATAAATCTCATGAATTTTAGCTTGTCTTGCTTGAAAATAATGATATGTTATCTTTTTCTCCTTAAAGTTGCAAGTTTGTTCATATCTTTATTAAAAGTTCTAATATTGAACTTAGATCTTGATAAAATTCTAGATTTAGAACCATATAATTATAACTCTAAAGGATTATCAAAGTTAAGTTACAAAAGCTGAAACTTGACTTCAAACATTGGATATTAAAGCTAACAAGAGTATGAGTGGAGTTATGGACTTAGAAGGTGAAGGAGATATTTCAAAATCCTTATAATCATGACCAAGATCATAGATCAAGGATAAACCATGATGCATCCAAAATCAAAGTGTGTAATTAGTCACAAAGTTAAAGATCTACAATCCAAGGAGGAAAAAAATTGTAAAAAAGACCTTTATAAAACTAAGGGGCCATTTGGCCAAACTTACTTAATTAAGGAAAAAGAAGTTTAAATTTTGATTAAAACATAATAAGAAACCTAATCATACACAAGGATTAAAGCTTTAATTAAGAGATGGTAAAGGTTTGAATGACCATTCAACCAACATATAGTAAATAAGGAGAAAAGTCTTAAAAAATCCTAAGTTAATTTTATTAACCTAAATCATAAACTAACACAAATCATCTTTCAAATATAAGAAAAATTGATCATAATTTCCCATGGACTACAAGATTAAATTCGGCCATTACTAAGTAAATTCACAAGAGATGTTAATTTGAGTGTTTAAGGAGATTTAAGAGAAGTATAAGTAAGAGGATTTGAATCCAAAAACAAGTAGACAAACAAGTAAAACAAATTAGTGACTCAAACTTAATTAGCTAAATTAAGGGTCAAAAAAGCATAAAACTTCTAATACTTAAACTTGAAATAGAGTAGTGATACAAAAAATACCTAATTTGAAGATAACAAAGTGGATTAGCCCCAAAAAGGACATTAGGCCAAATATACTAAACCTCACCGTGTCATAAACTTTTTGTATGAGAAACTTAGAAGAGCCCAAAAATGAAAGGTTGAGATATAATTTAGAAGGAATGGGTGACTTAGGTTTCCTATGAGAAACTTATCATAAAACTCCAAGAATTTAGGCTAGTAAGATAATAACGACAAGAGAGCATGCTATCCAAAAATTTAGGATCATGCATAAACAAAAATTTTTGATAAGGTGAATTCTTGAGTAAATTTTTATGTCTATTTACCATAATGATTTTTTAGAATGTTTACTTGTGCAATATGTTCTCTCTTAAATGATGCATAAAAATTGATATGAATTATGATTTCATGAGTGGATGAATTATATGGGGAATTAAATGATTTGGATGCTATATGGGCAGACCATATTGATTGAATATTGAGCATGCATATTATTACAAAGACTTAAAATCAAACCTAATAAGTTAAGGGATCACTAAAGAAAATCTTATGTAAAAATTGAAGACACTACTCTTATAATGCCAAGTCATAGAACTTGTGCACATATGGAGATCACACAACCTTCCATATAGAATCCATAAGGCTTCAAGAAATAATGATGGTGATGACCATCTAGAATGAACTCATATCCCATAACAGAAGGTAAAGTATATGGGAAGTGAAAGATATTGTTTGACTAAGATTGTTAATGATATGCCTTAAATTAAGTTATCACTAAGAGGATGATTAGAGAATGAGAATAATTTATGATTAAGGTATAAAGTGAGTAAGAGTCAAATAATATCTATGTTATGATGATAAAAAATGCATAAGGTTTATGTCTACAAACATTTTTATGAAAAAGAGATTCAGAGCATGTATGAGTTGTACGTTGGTGTTAAAATGAATTGTTGCCATTATTGAAAGGAATCCACTTTAAAAAAAAATATTTTTATAACTAATAATTGAAGTTGCATATCTATCATCTTTCATAAATAAACTAAAGTGGCTGTAATAAAAATGATGTCACCAATCTTAGGGTAGATCCCTACTGAGAAATTATGATTTCTCATTCCCTACCTCTTGTTTCTCTTCCAGAACCTGATTATGTTGTTCACGACGACAATAATTTACCTTAAACTACATAATATGGACTGACTCTATAATACTCATGGGATGAGGAAGAGGCCATCAATTCATCAAGAGACACCCTATGAATCATTAAAGAGGATTTTTTTCTACTTATGTGTACTGTGAATGTTTAGTATGGATGACTGTAATCCTAAAAGGATCCTAATGCTCTTGTTTTGTTACAAAGGACTCCCTAAGAGCCTTTGACATTGTGTGATAGTATATGTAAGATAAAAATAAATAATGATGTACATATGATGATATATACGAATGTATATTACTTGTAATAAATGAATATAAGTTATCTAAATTAGTGTAAATGGCAATATCTTATCATTTATTTTCTATTACGATGAAGCTGGCATTTCTAATAAAATTTTGTAAAAATTAAATTTGTACTATATTTTCAATAACAATATTTTATAAAAAATTTTTACATCATAAAATAACAAACTAATAATAATCCTACAATATAACTTAAACACAAGATAGATATTATTATTAAGGTATTACACGTGCAAACCATCAGCTGTATTTTTGTTTGAATAAAAATATTTAACTAAACTGAAGACAACACTTGAAAAAGAAAAATAATCGAACAGTTGATGCATGTTTTTCATACTACTAACAAAAACAAGACATTTGATGAGGGCAGGGAAGCGGAAGCAAGAAGTGACAAGTTCTTTGATGTAATGTTTGAGAAATTATCAACTGATAATACAAAAATATCAAATTAAGTATTAATGAATAAGTCATAGCTTGATTTCCGAAAAAAAATCTTAATGTTGGACTTTAATTAAAAATTAAAAAAAATATATATTCTTTTACATAGACAAAATAAAAAAGATAAAAAATTATAAAAATTTTGTACTTGAATCAAGCTCTTGAGATTAATCTTGCACCAAAAAAGAAGAGTCACGGTGTATTATGCTAAAGGAGGAAGACTTGAAAAAGTTTACGTTATATGAAAGACAAAAATAGAATTCAAAATAAATTTAATCATGGACTAAGGCTCTAAATTACTTCACTTCCACATCCGCAACTAATTCCAAATTTTCTTACATTTAAATGAACCACGGCAGAAAAGAAAAAAAGATAAAATCATTTTTTTTATAATGTAATGATAATAAGAAAAAAAATCTGTAATGAATAATATGAATCTTTCACTATTTTTACATCTATTTTCAAATTTTTCTTTAAATAATAAATGATAGAAAGTTTAAATGTATAAAGATAGAAAAATAACAATAAAATTAAAAATATATGAAATAATGTTATTATTATTAGTTTGATAATTTTTTAAATATTTTTAATTTTTATTTTAAATTCTGTTATTATTCATTTACTAATAATTTATTATATAGTATCATCATTACATTCTTTCATCGTATTATTAATATTGATTATTAATTTTATTTTTATTAGTCATTATATTCTGTATAAATTAGTATACTTGTTTTTATTTATTATTATTATTATTATTACTATTATTATTATTTAATTTACTTGTAAATTTTTACTATTTTTTTATTTTGTTTACTTTTAAATTTTATTTTTTATATTTAATATTTATTATTGCTAATATATATTATTTTTATTAATTATTGTTGTTGGTTGCTAATATTATTAATTTACTATAATTGTTATAAGTTATTACATTTTCTTAATTATTATCATCTAATTATTTTATTTATTTATTATTATTTAATTTTCTTATTAATCTCTACTTATTTGTTATTTTGTTTCTTTTTAAATCTCATTTATTTATTTATTTAATTATTATTATTGATATATTTTTATTATTTTTATTATTATTCATTGCTAATTTTATTTTAATTAATTTACTATAAATGTTTTATTTTATTAATTATTGCTATCTAATTATTTATTTATTTATTATTATTTAATTTATATTAATATTTACTATCTCCTTATTTTATTTATTTTTATACAACATCTTCTTCCTTTTACTTATTTAATATTATTAGTATATTTATTTTTATTATTTGATATTGCTATGAGTAATTTTTTTATAGGTTGTTATAATTAATATAAATTGATACATTGATTATTTATATTATGATGATTATTTATTAATTTTTTATTTATTATCAATATTATTATTATTAATATTTTTTTCTAATATCATTATTGTTATTTTCCTTGTTATTCATTGTTTACTCATATATTATTATATTAACAGGATATCATTAAAAATTAATTATTATTTTATTATATTTAATTTTAATTTAATTATAATAATTTTATCATTTAATTATTTTTAATAATTATTATTATATTTTTATATTATTTATATTTTTTTGTTAATTGTTATTATCTCTCTATAACCAATGATTAAGTATGATTTTTATTTATTTATTTATTTGCTTATTATACTTTTATTTTATACTTTTTATTTTATTTTTTATCATCATTGTAATTATTATTTTTTATTTTTGATATTATTTTTATCATTATCATATTTGTCATTCATTATTATTTATTATAATTTATTTAATTTTTAATAAATAATATAAATTTAATTTTTAAAATATTTAATTTAACTATATTTTTTTATAAATAATTTAATTTAAAATTAAAAAAGATAATTTAAACGAAATATTTTGTTAACTTTATTTTTTATTAGAAACATTTGAACTGTGATAGTTAATTTAGCTTGATGATACTTAAGTCTATTTTTTTTATAAATAATTTAACTTAATTATATGTAAAGGAATAATTTAGATAAAATATTTTATTAATTCTATTTTTTTAATTTATGACATAGTTATGAGTTGTTACAATTTGATATTTTTAAGTTCGTCTATTTTTTAAAATATTAAAATTCATCAACCAACTGATAATTAATTTTTAAAAAATTACATAATTTTAAAATTTTCATTACATCCAAAAATATGTAAGAACAAAAATTAAATCGTTAAATTTAAATTAATTTTTATAACATTTCACTTTTATCTTAAATTTTATCCATTAATTCAATTAATTTTTTTATTTAATTATTTATTTATTTTGTTGTTTTGTATTATTTTTTTCAAATAAATTATTTGTTTTTATTTTATTTAAAAAGATAAAATAAATAATTTTAAATTTATGATTAATTTGAATAAATTAGATTTAAGAAAACTACTTTTGGATGAATGTGTTAGAATGTCATAAAATTAAGTTTTCATCCTTTCCTTTACCTATTTTAAACTAATTTTAATTTTTTTAAATTATTTTTATTTCTTTTAAAATAATTTTTTAATTTTTTTAATATAAAATTAAATTAATGACAACTAAATTTCTTTTAAAATTAACTTTTTTTTTTCATTTTTTGTTACGATCTAAATCATTACCATTTACAATTTTTTCGTTCTATAACAAAAGTAAATATAATATTAATTCTATTAAATTTAAATAAATTTATACAAACCTTATATTTTATATTTTAATAGTTTTCTAAATTATATATTTTTAAAATAAATTTATATAATATATTTTAATTTAAATAATATATATTAAGATTGTTAGTTATTATATAATTTAAAAATAAAAAATTTATAATAAAATATATTATTAACATGACAGTTTAATATTATTATTATAAATATTCAGATAAGTTTGGAATTAAAATAAATTAGATATCTATATCTTTAACCTGATCTTATCTTTACAGATAAGTTTAAGCTTGGATTTAAATTTCTTTTAATCACAATCAAAATAATTTTTTCATTTAAATTAGAGTTAAAATGAAATAGTTACTTATAGATTTGAATTTAATTCTCATTTCTATTCCTGGCACATATCAATTAAAGCTGCCATTGGTGTAATATGCAATTATAGATATCATTGATAATGTTGAGAAGACAAAACGAATAAACACATAAAATGGAACAAAAACAAAGTTTAAAAACAAATACTTTTTTTTAAAGCATTTGACATACAAACCGGAATAAAATGAAATAAGATATGAGTTTTAAGTAATATTTGATATATTTTAAAAAATGAAATGTAATACATATAATCAAATGGATGCAAAATTTTGGTTTATGGATAAAGGTGGAACAAAATAGAATAAAATATTTACTAATAATTTTTTATTGATGAAATTATGACTATTTATTAAATATAATTCCATGATAATTTTATTTCAACCGTCTTTTTAATGTTTCAACTCTTAAAACTAAGAAATATAAATTTTATATTTAAAGTATCTTTTTATCATATATTGAGTATATTTTAAAAAATTTAAAATTAAAAAAATGTCAACATTCTATATAAAATTATTAATAATATAATATTTAATATAATTTATATCGGTATAAGTTCATCCTCCCACTAAAATATAAAAGATATATCATTTTGTCTAATATTTTTATTTAGTTATTTATACAATATTTTAAAAATTACTAAATTATTAATATATTAATAATCAATTTAAATTATATAAATTAGAGACATCATACTTTTGCTGACTGAAGTGGTTAGTGGATTTTAATCTCCCAATTAGCATATTTTTTGTATTTTCTCTCTTTTCTTATGTAATGTGATTTTATTCCATATATAAGAGTGAGATTCTTCGTAATTTCTTAATTTTATTTAGTTATTTAAATTTTTACTAAAGTTAAATATTTTTACACTGTTAATTAATTGAAAATTGTAATAGATATAATTTTAAAGTAATTATTACAAAAGTCAATATCTTTTTAATGACATAATAATTTATAATAAAATGATAATGTAAGAAACATTTGCACTATCAATATATCTTATTAAATTCCTAATTATTATCTTTATAATTCAAAATCAAATGTTTATCTACATATTATTATTTTTCTTTTAAATCTAAATAAATTATTCTCAAATATTACATTTAAATTGAAGTTTTACTTTAAATGAATTATCTCTTAGTATTATTAAGATGTGAATGCATCAATTTAAATTAGTATGAACTATACCAAATATTATATTGTAAATAATTTTATATAAAATATAATTTTTATTATTTAAACATTAAATTATAATTATATTTTAATTATTTATATAAAATATTGTTAAAATTAAAATATTATAAGTATATAATTAAATTATTTTTATTTTTATATATTTAAAAGATACATATTATGTTGTTTTCATCCACTTAAATGCATGATTATATAATTTTTTATTAATCTCAAATTTTACAAACAGACTATAATACAATTGTATAATCTAACAATTGATTTTAAATAAAATTATCAAATTAAAAATTATTGAACAATGTAGCATTTATCGTAACTTACATCATTATAAGTTAATTCCTTCCTACTAAGATAGAGTTCATGTTGTATTATTTATTGACAGAAACCAAACAACAGAGTTTTATTTGGTATTGAAATTATGGAACTAACAAAGCTATGTATGCTGCTCAAACATGAATGATATTGAGAATAGCATTCCAAATAACTAATCCAAGATCCTGAAGTGATGAATTTGGATATTCTCCACATCACGCTTCTTGAAATCACTACGGTTTCTGTTAGCAAAGAACTTACCAAACTTGTATTCTCTATATTTTGCAGGATTTTTCTCATTTACAAGCTCCTCTGCAGGCTTCACCACAACATGGTGAGCTGGGAAGAAGAAGAATGGAATTGACAACCTTTCCCTTTCAGAGTTCACCACCACTCTGTGCTCCACACTCTCATACTTGTCATTGCTCCAAACCTATGAAAGAACCAAATAAGTACTCGTTCGTTTTATCAATACAAAATCAATTTTTAATTAATAATATATACTTTTAATTCTTTAAATATAGATTTATTTAATTAATAATTGGTGTTAATAAAATTAAATAATAATAAGATACCTGAAATACATCGCCCACATTGATAATAAGTGCATTTGGGGTGGGTTTAACTGGAATCCACTCACCATCTGATTTTCTCTTAACTTGTAAGCCTCCAACATCATCTTCAGAAAGCACAGTTAAAGCACCTGAATCCTTGTGGCGACCAACACCAAGTGTGAGATCAGGGAAAGGGCATGGAGGATAGTAATTGAGCCGCACCATGCTGAGTTGGTTCTTGAAACAGCCATTGAATTTGTCACCAGCTAAACCCAAGCTCAATGAAATCAGCTCCAACAACTTGTAAGCTAGCTTCTCCACTTCTCTAGCATACTCTTCCAAAGTTTCCCTAACAAAACATAATCTTCAACTATGAACATTGAGTTCCAATATCCATACATCCAGACAATAATTTACATCCTTAATGCATTCCAAATCTAATGGTTATAATTTTTTGTTTAGAAAAACAACCAAATCCATCTATATATGAACTGTAATGATTTTGAGTAAGACTGTCAAAGTCAAACCTTTTTCTGCTTTTTATTACGCTGAGACATATACATATGAATTAGAACGTCTATCGTGCATAAAAAATACAATTAATTTACCTCTTTTGATCATATGCAAATTAACATTTTGAAATGTTCTGTTCTTGAAATTGACATTTTGTGAAAGGCATAAATTTGGTTTAACGGTCAGTTTAATCTTTTAAATTAATAAAAACAAAAGTTAACCATTTTATTTAATAATTTTGAATCAATTTTATCATCCACTTAGTGTTTGTTAATTGGTCAATTTGATTTTTGAAATAGTTTAGGATGAAATTCAGTGAAGATTATCCCTGAATTTATGTCAATTTTAATGTTAGGAACCAAATATTAACTAATAACAACAATAATAATCTAGATGAAGTTAGATACATGAATTATACAGCATCCTTAGATTAAATAAATTGATTAACAATTATAAAAAAATAAAGATTAAATTACTTTTTCCTAGTGTCACATACCAACCAATTAGTAATCCTAGTTCCAATTTGAAGAATCAAATTGATGTTGAACCCATCATTAAACATTACCTGAAATGAGGAGGGTTTTGGGGCCACTGGTTGGTAAGAGTCATGAGCTCCAAGTCATGTGGCTCATGAGAAGATGGGAGTAGTGCAGTGTTTTCAACAAGATAATCAAATACCTGTTTCCAATCCCTAACGTTTTTTGTGTGCTCTCCATCATGGTACCCCATTGCATTAAATTCATCTCTTTTTACCTTCCTCTTCTCTTCTGTGCTCTGCTCAAAGAACTTCTTGCCCTCAATTTCAATCCTTCTGCTAAGCTCAGAGGGAACCCCATGATTTATTATTTGAAAAAATCCCCATTCCTCACATGCCTTTTCAATCTTTAGGATCAGTTCTTCTCTACTTTCTGAGAGGTCTATGATTGGAATTTGACCAGCTTCCACCACCTTCGCTTTGGGACGATGTTCTATGGATTGAATGAAAGCTGGATCAATGTCTCCCATTTCTCTTTCTTCCTGTTCCTCGATCGTGTGAATGTGATTCTTAGTGTCTCAACACCAAAATCCAATAGATGAGATTTGGTGGGTAAGACAAGTTTATCTTTGCTTATTGTTCTTTTTCTTGTTATGTGAGTGTAATCTTGTACATAAATACATTGAATTTGGACGTGTTTGTAGTTATTGAAGGTATAATGCGAAAAAAAAAAAAACAAATGTGGTGGGGCCCACCTGAATTACATGACAGAGTAGGTGACAAAGTGGAGCAGATCAACCTCAAAAATTTCTAGGGATCATATATGATTGAGAAATTTTTTTTTCTTTAACAATCAAATAAAATATTAATTCTGCTAAATTTGAATAAATTTATAAAAAGGACTTGCATTTTATGTTTTTAATAGTTTTATGAATTAAATTTATTTATTTATTTATTAAAATAGATTATATAGTTAATATATTTTAGTTTAAATAATATATAAAATATATATTAAGATTCTCAATCATATGATTTAAAAAATAAAAAATTAATAATAAAAATATATTATTAACATGAAAATTTAATATTATTATTATTATATTTATTAAAAAAATTTGAAACTGAAATCAATTAAGTATTATATATTAAATCTAATCCTACTTTTATAAATAAGTTTAAGATTATATTTAAATTCTTTTTTTATACAAATTAGTATTTTAAAAGATTAATTATTATTTTAATTTTTAAAATAAATTTATAATTTACTTATTATCTATTTTAATTTTTAATAATTATTCTTAATTATTAGTTTTAAACAATTTTTTTATTATCAGAATTAAAATTATAATTTATTATTATTATTATCAAATTAAAACGTAACATTTAAATATGATTTAAAATTTTATATTAATCATTTTAGTTTTATTTTTTATTTAAACGTGGCTACATTGTATTTAGGAATGGAAGTAAATAAAGGCGTCAAATAAACCTTACCGCTTCGGTTCGTTTAAAACTTAACTCCACTCGATTCATTTAATAAATAGATAGGTTTATGCCTATTAAAAAGTCTTTTTAGATAAACAAGTTAGGCTAGGCTTATAAAAAAACTTCTTTAACCTATTAGGGGTCTATTTATATTTATATATTATATATTTATATTTATTTTAATATATTATATTTATATAATATTTATTTTATATTTTATTTACATAATATTAATATATATATATATATATATTAGTCCTATTTAACGGATTTTTTATTTTGTAAACTTTTAAGTTTGCAAATTTTTTAATTAATTATTTATATAGGCTTTAAATTTATTTATTAACTTTTTTGTTACATAAACTTTTAAATAGGCTTGTAGGCCTTGTAGGCTTTAAATAAAAACATGTCTTAACAAAAAAAAAAACCATTTAATAGGTATGATCACCTCGACTTGGCCTACTTTCATCCCTTATAATTAAAATTTTAAAATTAAATTAAATTACTTAATTATAAATTTAAACATATAATTATTTTATTTATCATCCAATTTAATTTTTAAATAATCCTATTTTTATTTTTATATATATAACAATTTCTTTTTTAATAATTTTTTATTATATAATTTTATCTTAAAATTAATTATTTGACTAAACATTTCTATCACATAAATTATCTTTATAAAATCTAAGACTAATTTTATCATTTAAAATCAACATAATATATAATTTTAAAATATATAAAAGTAAAAATATTTTGATTATATATTTGTATTTATTTAATTTTATAATATATAATACAAATAATTAAAATATTATATAATTATAATTTAACGATTAGATATCTACAAAATTTATATTTTATATAATTTTATTAATAATGTAATATTTAATATCATCCCAACGATATGAGTTGATCCTCTAACAAAAAAATATCATATTTTGTCAAATATTTGTATTTAATTATTTATAAAATATTTTAAAAATTATTAAAGTATTAATATATTAATAATAAATCTGAATAATATAAATTAAAAGAGACATTGTTTTGGAGAAAAGAGTGGTGAGTGAATTTTATTCTTTCAGTTAGCACACTTTTTATATTTTTTTCTTTATATATATATAATGTATTTTTATAATGAGAGTGAGATTTTTTGTAATTTCTTGATTTTATTTAATTATTTAACTTTTAATAAGTGTAAAAATTTCTAAATTGTTAACCAATTGAAAATCGTGGTAAATATATCTTTCAAAGTAATTTTAAAAAAAATTAAATTTTTTATGATATGATAATTTATGATTAGATGATAATGTAAAAAAAATTATACAATCGGTATATTTCAATTAAATTTATAATTGTTAACTTCATTATTCAAAATCAAATGTTTGACTGCATATTAGTATATTTATTTAAATATAAATCAATTATTTTCAAATATCTACCTTCAAATTATAGTTTTGCTTTAAATGAATTATCTCTTAATAATATTTAGTTGTGGAATGCTTAACTTAAACTGATATAAGTTATATTAAATGTTATATTGTGAATAATTTTAAATAAAATATTTTTTTAATTTTAACATTAAATTATGATTATATCTTAATTATATATATCAAATAATATTAAAATTAAAATTATAAATATATAATTGAATGATTATTTTTATATATTTTAAAAATATATATTATGTTATTTTTGATCAACCTAAATGAGTGTCAAATAATTTCTGATTAATCTCAATTTTATAAACATGACCTGTGTGATAGAAATATTTAATCTAACGATTATATTTTAATATAAAGTTATCCAATTAAAAGTTATTAAAAATATAACATTTAACGTAATTCATATTTCAATAAGCTAATTTCTTCCCTCGTAAGATATATTTAATTTTATAAAATAGAATATTTATTATTAATAATAAAAATATTTACAATTATGTTTAATATTTTTATGTGTAAAGTTTAGATAAATTTAAGAATCATATGTAATGCACAAATATCTTACTAACTTTTAAAACTATTATAAAATAATAGTATTAAAGTAGTATATGTAAAAAAATTTCTATTCGATTCTGTTTAATTTTTTTATATCCAATCAACTTAAATAATATATATATATATATATATATATATATATATATATATAATCAAACACAATAATGTTGAATTCTAAATTTAGCAAATATATTATATGAAATATTCTATTTTATTATATTTCATCATATTCCATTACATGTACTCTACTTTTCCTTTTCTATGGAAATTTTTCTCTTTTTATTTTGAACTTTACGTTATATATAGCCACCTCAAATAAATATTACAATTTACAAGATCCATTCATCAAAAGTTTAATATATTTTATATATAATAAATATTTTGATAAAAATATTTTATTATTAATTATTTTAATAAAAATCTAATATTTAATATTATCAATATATTAGATGTCATGATTTCTAATAATATTTATTAACTCTAGACTTTTATTAAGTGTTATTGAACTTTTTTTAATCAAAAATATTAAATATGACTTCTCTTTAATAAATTAAAAATAAATATTATTATTAATATTTTTTATTTATTTATAATATGATAAGTTGAAAGAAAAAAAATGAAAGATATAAAAATAATGTGAAAAATTATTAAAAATAAGATGAAAGAAGTAAAAGAAAGCATTATATTATGGCAAGAAAATTGAAACTTTTTTAAATTAATGATAATACATTGTCACTCTATTTATATGGTGAGAATTATGTAGGTAGAAAATATAAGTTTACATGTGTTTGGAAATTTTATTTTTAATGGAGGAAAAGAAAGGTAAATGTAGGTTGTATTTATTTATTTTCACTTTCATGGATGACATTTTGAAAGAGGAAGTGATGATTTTGTTTAATATTTTTATTTTATTATTATTTTTTTAAAATAATATTGATATACTATAAAAATAATAAAAATTAAAAAAATTATGTTAAAAGTATTATAATAAAATTAAATTTTATTAAACTGAATTTGTTTAATTTTTATATTTTTATATAATAAATTTTTTTTTAAGAGTTTTTTAAAATATTGATATAGATTTTAACTCATTTAAGATATAAATAATTAAGTTAGCATTACTAAATTAAGAATATATAAATTACTTATAACATTTGAGATTCCACTAAAAAAAATTGATGATTATGAACTTTATAACCAATTTAAAATATCTCATTTTTCAGGTTCTAGCATTGTTTTAAGAGGTTGTATGCATTTTTTAGGATGTTAAATAATTCTCTATTCTACATACCAGCATCTATCTTTTTTTTTTTTAGGATAATTTATATTGCAGGTCTACTAAAATTTTTAACTCCATGTGGAATCGATGACCATCGAAAACATTATGATAAGACTTTTCATATCGTAAATTTATTAGAAAATAATTTCATATAAAAAAAAGATGGATAATAAAATGAAACATTTCTTTCAAGTAATAGTTGAATAAGAGTAATATATTATAAAATATTTAATATATAGACAATACATAAATTTCTTGACATTCAAAAAAAAACTATTTTAATATTAATCATGGTACATATTGTACATACATAATTATTCTATTATTTTTTTTAAAATTCAAACATATTAATAAATTATATATAAATACAGATTTTGCTATCTAAAACATAAAATTTAACCAAATTTAAAAATAAATGCAAACTGATAATTGAGCTATTAGAAAAATGAACAGCCAAAGTGAAAAATTAAAAAGATTGAGTGAGAGGATAATACAAAAGGGAATTGAGTCAGTATATAAGTGCAATTGAAACCGATCATTGAGTTTTTATTTTAAAAAATAATGGAATAATTATGTTACTAAAAAATTTAATTTATGTATTTTACATTTTATAATTTTTTATGTATATATTTTATGTAGTAAGATATTTGTTATAAATTTAAGATTTTATTTGTGGTGATTGATGGTTTTATTTTTAATTTTTAAATTAGTTTTAAAAATAAAATTTATTTGGTAAAAATGGTTTTAAGTTCTTTTGTACGTTTTCAAAATTATTTTAATTCAATTTTTAAAACTTAAAAAAGAAATTATTTTATTTTATTTTTTAATTTTAAAATATTTTTATTTTAAATTCTACCAAACTATATTATTATCATCAAACTACTACCCCACTACCACCATCTTTATTATTTTCACCATTATTACGATCATTGCTATTGTTAAACCACCATCATCATTCCATTATAACAATCGTAATTATCACTATCATCATCATTTCATATAACAATCATCATTATCACCACCATCATTATAATAATAATAATTATAATTATAAATTTATTTTAAAATTTTAATTTTTTACTTATTATTTTAGAATTTTTTAATTTTTTAGTTAATTATTTTTTATTTTGTCTATTTTTATATATTCATATTTAATAAATAATATTGTTTAAAATATAAATTATATTTAACTTTTAAAATTATAGTGAAATTTTATATTATAAATTATTCATGATATATTATTTTATCTAAAATAAATATTAAATAATATATAAAATAAAAATTATATCTTTATATTATAATCACTATCATCATAACTATAATAATAATAATAATATTTTTATTTTTATTTATTTTTAAAAATTTAAATTTTTTATCATTTTGAAAGAATTTAATTTTAAATTTTAAATTAATAAATTTTTTCATTTATTTTTATGAATTTACAAGAAAACAAATAATATTATTTGATATTAAATTATATTTAATTTATAATATTAAAATATAATTTTATATTATATACTTATTTATAATATAAATATTATTAATATTTACTTTACATAAAATAAATACTTATTAATATAAAAAATATTATAATAATAATAACATATACATTATTTATTTATTTATTTATAGATTATCAAATAATATATAAAATTAAAAATTTATTCTTTTTTAATATTTTTTATATAATAACTACTATCACTATCTATCATACCATAATCATATTACCAAGATTACCTTTATCATTATCTTTATCACCATTGTTAGTATAATCACCATCATCATTGCTACCACAATAATAATAATAATACTAATTTCAATTTTTTGTTAATTTTTTAATTAATATTTTTATTTATCTATATTTTTTTCACATTAAAACAACAAAGTGATAGAATAGAATAAGTTGATTTACTTTTATAATAAATTTTTAAAATTTCAATTTAAATTTGACCTTATTTCAAAATTAAATATTAAAATTTATTTTAATTTTTAAAAAATTTAAAAGTTAAAAAAAAACCATTTCGATTAGGATATAAAAATTTTAAATTAAAGTCATTTTTATAAAAATTTATTTTACCAATATATATATATATATATATATATATATATATATATATATATATATATATATATATATATATATATATATATATATATATATATATATATATATATATACTTAATACTTAACAATACATAATACTTGTTTATTATATCAAAGATTTCATATATATTAAAATGAATCACTTTCATCTTTCACTTTGTTAATGCATTTATTTTTGTCTTTGATTTAAAAAAATAAAGTTATTAGTTTCTCACTTTATAGTCTATCTTTCACTTTAGTTCATGAACTCAATTTTTGTAAACGACATACTAATCTATGATGTTAAATGTCATAATGTCAATTAAGGTATATCTTAATTGTGCCACACCATCTTTATTTTTTCCTTAGAAACAAACATTTTCACCACCTATAACCTCTCGGTATCATCATTCTCTCTCTTCCTATCTTCTCCACACAAGCAAAGCATAATTTGTTTGACTAATTCATTCCTTTCTCTTTCTCTTCAGTCTTTCCTATAATATGATCAAATCATAATCCCTCACACTCAATTTATGGTTATGAATCTTCCACCCCAAACAACAACAACAACCTCTCTTCTTCTTCCTCCTCCACCTATAAATCCCCATTGTCGCTACCCTTAAAGCCATTTTCTGACCATCGAAGTTCCACCAAATTAAGTCCTTCTCCACCTCCAAGAAAGAATCATTCTCTAAAGCCTTCAAGCTCCAATGAAAGTCTTGTGATGTCAAAGTTCGTAGCAGTCTCTGAATGAAATTAAGGTTTTGGAAGAACCCAATATGTGCAATGTGAAAAAAATTGTCGAAGATGATTCCTTAATGTATCATACGATATTTTTTAAGCACATATGAACATCTAATGTTAACGATGCAAATTAGCACCTGTTTACGAAAAATTGATCCCAGAGACCAATGTGAAAGACGAATGACAAAGTGAAATACTAACGATTTTAAGTTAGAAACGAAAATAAAATGTGTTAACAAAGTGAAGGAGAAAAGTGACAGTTCACTTTATATATTATACAAGGGTAGGAAAGAAAAAGTTTAGAAAGATTGATTGAGAGACTAATAAAAGTGAAATTGAGGCAATATCTAAATGAAATATTGAAACTATTATCGATTTTTTTAAATAGTGGAATAATTATCTTTATAAAATATTTAATTAAACTTAGATTTATTTAATATATATTTTGAATTTATAGTATTTTTAATTATGTATATATTTTGTTAATATTTTATTTTAAAAGTTATATTATTTTTAAATATATGTTAAAAAATATCTTATGTATTTATAAATACTTATATAATAACTTATTTAATAATTCAAAGTTGAAATGAGTTGCGATTAAAATGTTTTTCATTATCCTTTATCTTCTTTATATTTTTAAATTTTATTTTTTTTAATAATATATTTTTCTCTCTTATTTTTATCATATTTTTAATGTTTAATTTTTTATCCTTTATTTCATTCAAGCAAAATTTATATGTTAGTTTTTTATAATAAAAGATGGAAACAAATAGTATCCATCCAAGTAGGTAAATATATATAACAAAATAATTGAAGTATTAAAATAAAAAAATTTAAAAATATAATAAATAATATGATTGAAAAAAAATATAAAATATAAACAAGTATCATAATAATTATTCATAAATGATAATCTATTATACACCATGACCAAAGCTACATGTACCTTTTTTATTTTAAATCAAAATATATATGTTCTTTATTTTGTTAATACTTTTATCTTAATAATAATAATAATAATAATAATAATAATAATAATAATAATAATATATGTAAGTGTCGTAACAGAAATCGTAATCGAAATTACAACGAAATAATCATGGAGTCGTCAAATTTTATTTCAAAGAAAAATACTTAGAAAAATTCTAATATAGGAAGAGTTTCAAGTTCGGGAGCCGATTACAAATAGGAATATTTTAGTACCCTACTTGCCCGTTGTAAAGAAGATACCCTTAAATTGAGTGTGTATTTTTAATATTTTGAATTTTTTTATCCTTTAAATATAATAAAAATAAATAGGTTTATGAAAAATAGTCTGATAGGAATTGATCTATTGAAGAATTTGAGAAATAGAATTTTCTAGAGAATTAAGAGTGTGTTTGAAAGCATTTATAATATTTTAGTAAAAAGTCTTAATCCACATGTGCCCCCAAAGTTTGAGATAAACGAGGGTTGCACGGGACTCCTAATTCTCAAAATAGCATAGGATAGAATATGTTCCACATCCATATTAAGATCTCATTGCATGAGATTTAGAATTTTAAATCCTTAAAACATATTTTTTTAAAATTTGTATTAAGATTGAAATTTTTTGAAGTTTAAATTAAAGATAAAAATGTAATTAAAAGACTAAATAATATTTAAATATTTTTGTAAACCCACATATACTAAAAGTTTAAGGCAAAAAAAGGTTACATTAAGACTTATATGATTTTCTAAATAATGAACGACATGATATGTTACATGTCCGTATTAAGAACCCATTGTTGAGATTTAGAATTTTGAAACTTAAAATATATTTTTCAAATTTGTATTAAAGATATGAAAATTAACTAGAATTTTTGAAGTTTAAATTAAAGATAGAGAATTTAATTTGAAAGACTTAAATAAATAATATTTAAATATTTTTCTAAACACACATGCTTGAAGTCTAAGACAAACGAAGGTTATAATTCTCTAAATACTTAAACGGTAAGGTATGCTATACGTCCGTATTAAAAGCTCATTATGTGAGATTTAGAATTAAAATTTTGAAATATATTTTTGAGATTTATATTTTAGACATAAAAATTTAATTGCAAGAGTCAAATAAATAATATTTAAATATCCTTTTAAATCTACAAAATTATGTGAAATTTAGAATCAAAAATACTTTTTATTTATAGTAATTAAAAGAAGAGAATTCTAAAGTAAAGTTTTATAAATAATTTTTACTAAGAATATCTTAGGAGCAAGACTAAATATGTAATTTCAAAACTCGAAGTTTCATTTAACCAAGACGATGAGAATTAAAGGTTGTTGAATTAGATAATCTACGAACGCAATGCCTTTAACTTTGAGCGGTTCAGATAAGAAAACCTATCATTGAGCGGTTCTTCCAAACAAAGTAGGTTTTCCAAAAATATCTTTGATGGGGTTCATCTTAAATACCAGTCAAGTGGTATGACTCAACATATAATGTCTTTTTAGGGAAATCAATATAACTCTGATACCATGATCCATTATATTAGAACCGTCATCAAACAACATGGTCCATCTCTTTTCTGCCGTCTTTTCTTCTTCATTGAACATGACCATCAAATCTTCATTTGAAAATTCACATTGCATTGACTAATAATCATTTAAAGGTTGTTGAGCTAGATAATCTACAAGCACAATGCCTTTAATTGCTTTAATAAAGAATATTTCACCTCATAATTTAGATAATAAAACCTATCATTGAGTGATTCTTTCAAACAAAGCAAGTTTTCCAAAAATATATTTGATGGGGTCCATTTTAGATACCAGCCAAGCGCTATGGCTCAATATATATTATCTCAAACAATGAGCAACCAATACCGCCAAGACACAATAATTCTACTTTAATAAAGAATATTTCACCTCATAATTAGTGAATTTCTTACTCAGGTAATAAATTCCATGTTCTTTCCTTCCGAACATGTCATGTTGGCCTAATACACATCCTATGGGTTTTTCCATTACTGTCAGATACAAAATCAACTGCCTCCCTAGGATCAGAGGTACTATGATTGGGGGGTTATGCACATAGAACATATCTTTTCGAAAGCTTCTTGAAAATCCTCCTTCTAATCCATGGGTTAATTCTTGTGCAAGAGTTTAAAAATTGGCTCATATGTTGCCGTCAACTAGGAAATAAATTGAGCAATATAGTTCAATCTCCCCCAAAACCCTCAAATCTTCTTCTGTGTTCATGGGGCGGGCATATCGAGGGTGGCTCGAACTTTATCGATGTTGACTTCCAATTCCTTCTCACTAATAATAAATCCTAACAATTTTTCTAATTTCACACTGAAGGTATACTTGGTTAAGTTTAATCTTAACTTAAACTTTCGAAGTCGCTTGAACAATTTTTGTAAGTCGTTGATGTGGTTGTGCGTGATCCTTGACTTTGTAATCATATTATCTACATAAACTTCAATTTCCTTATGTATGATATATCATGAAACAACGTCACCATGGCTCTCTGGTAGGTTTTCCCAACATTCTTCAACCCGAGAGGCATGACCTTATAACAGAAATTTTCCCATTCTATAATAAAAGTGATCTTCTCCATATCCTCTTCGACCATCCTGATTTGATTGTATCTTAAGAATCCATCCATGAAATAAAAATAGGAGAATCGTGTAGTGTTATCAACTAGTACATCAATGTATGATAGGGGAAAGTCATCCTTGGGACTTGCTCTGTTTAAATCTTGATAGTCTACGCATATTCGAACCTTTCCATCTTTTTTAGGGACTTGTACTATATTAGCAACTCATTACGAGTATTTTGATATTGTGAGAGAACCAATGTCAAATTGTTTATTCACTTCTTTCCTAATCTTCAGATACATCTCTGATTTCATTCTTCTCAGTTTCTACTTAACGGTGGACATTCAGGTTTAAAAAGAAGTCTATGTTCTACAATAGAAGAATCAAGCCTTGGCATGTCTTGATAAGACCAGGCAAAAACATCGCTATAGTCATGTAGAAGTGATATTAATCGAGAATTATTATCTCCTATAATAAATGTGTCTACTTTTACTTCTTTTTAATTCTTATTGGTTCTTAGATTCATTAACTCAATAGATTCTTTGTAGCACTATATTTATTTAGATTCTTGCTCAATCAACCTAAGAAATTCATCAAAAGGTTCATCAAAATTACTTGATATAGTACTAACATTTTCAACATTAGGCAAGTCATTTTTGGATTTGTAGTATGATAAATGGATGAAATAAAATAAGATATTTTGTAGCAAGGATATATTAGGAAGAGAAGAAGTTTTTTGAGAAGTTCAAATGTTATTTTATTTATCAATATATGTACAAAAATATTATTTTTCTAAAATTAATTCTTATGCCAATTACAAATTACTTTGACACTAAATTAAAAGTCATGGAGAGTTCAGTGATCTCCCAAATTCAATTTCTCTCATGGTGGGTAGGCAGTCACCAGGTCATCAATGTTTGGGGATCCTTCCCCATCGACAGCGGCTATCAAGTCCGGAGCTTTAAACCCAGCAATTTGAAAACTCTCCAAGATATGACACAGAGTGACCCTTTTGACTTGGGGTTTTCTCTTCTCCAACTTGGCCAACTTCTTTTCTTCTTTTTCATCTTTTAACCTCCTTCTTTCATCACTAGTAGGCTTATACCTTAGTACAAATCTGTGTTTATTCTTATTCAATTGCAGGGGTTAAGTTAACCCATAATTATTTTTCCTTAGTTTATCTCCAAGCTTAAATCCATTTTTCATCATGATTTTGGCCATCATCAACAATGCTTTAGGTGGCCAAATTTGCTCTATAACTTTCCCTTCTTTAATGGTGGTAACATTGGCAACCTCCAAGGCTTGGAAGTGAGTTTCTAAAGATTCTTTAGCAGCCTCAATGTAAGTGGTAATGGCAGGTTTATTGACCAATAAATCTTCTTTGGCTGAGATAATTATCAGCCTATCATTTGTAATGAATTTCAACTTCTGATGCAAAGTTGAAGGTACTGATCGGGCACAATGTATCCAAGGCCTCCCCAAGAGACAACTATAAGCTGGTAAAATGTCGCTTGGAAGGTTATGTCAAAGGTGATTGGCCAATTTGAATCGGTAAATCTATCTCTCCAATGACCTCCCTTCGAGATCCATCAAATGCCCTTAGAACCATGGAACTTGGTTTCATGTATAACCCCTCATATGGTAATTTGGAAAGATGTATCTTAGGCATTACGTTCAAAGATGAGTCATTATCTATTAAAACCCGTGTCAGGATATGATCCATACACTTTACTGATATATACAAAGCCTTATTGTGTCCTACCTCGTCCTAGGGAACCTTATTATCAGTAAAAGTGAGGAAGTTGTTGGCAGCAATATTACTCATAATTTACCTTGAATTTTTTCTTCTTAACTCCTTTCTCCCATCATTGTTGTTAGCCGTCGATTCAATGCTGACCAAAATTTCCTTTTCCTTACTGCTGGGTTGTTCTCTTCTCACTTTCATAGAAGTATAAATGTAGTCACTCCTAGTCATACCTCCTACCTTGATAATATTAATTACATCAAGGATAGAATCATCAACAATTTGAGGCCTGTTTTCCTCAACTTTTCCCCATATACTTCTACTTCATATTTCCACAGCACCTCTTTATTACTTTTGTAATGGAATGGTCTTGTTGCCTTTATAGTGATTGGGTTTAGCCCATTAGGGGTTGGAACAACCGGTGCTTCAGTATATCGGATGACAAAAGGCCTTGGACATCATGGAAATATTTCATCAATCATATTCACTTCTGCATCTTTCCTTGAGTGTTCTGTCTAAATACAGTTCATGGATGGCCTCCCTTGGTTTGGCAAAGGACTACTCCCTACACCAAGAGCATCTTTCTCGAAATTTAGCCATTTAACATTGATTAGATTTTGGACTTTGTGCTTCAACCCCTGACAATTTTTAGTTGAAAGATCGATTGCCCCAGTGTGATAGTCACATTTATCTTCTAGGTCTTACCATTTGGGATATGGGGTTTACTGGTTTCATAGGGCAAGTATGATTAATGAGTTCTCGATTAGCCAAGGTAACAGGTTTGTATAGCTCATGGGTATAGGGCCGAACTGGATGGTTTTTCTTTTGTTGCTATTTGGTCTTTTCTTGAACTCGTTATTATTTTGGTTCCATGTTTTTTGCAACTGTGGGAGATAATATATGGAGGTGGGGTCATGAATGGAACTGTTAATCAAAAGGGTACATGTGGAATATAGGGAGGTTAGTAGTTGGGTAAGATGCGGCAATCATTTGAGGGTATTGTGGGAATGAAGGTTGATATGGTATCTGGAAGTTAGGTGGTGTAGTCATCTACCTGTTCAGGTCAAACGTGACATGATGGGTTTCTCCATCCTTCTTCTTCCTTCTTCTTCTGAGCGTTGTTGGTCAGCTTCTTCATATTTATATTGCCAACAATATTATGCACTATCTGCCCCCTGCGCAAGCCATTTCTATATGTTCTCTGATAAGCACCATGTCAAAAAAATTTGCAGATACGCTACCTGTCATCTTATCATAGAATGGTACAAGGAGGGTCTCCATAAACATGTCGATCATCTCCCGCTCAAATAAGGGTGGTTGGACCTTGGCGGCCAATTCCCTCCACTATTGTGCATATTCTTTAAAGGTATCTTCCTCCTTTTTAATCATGTTTTGTAATTGCATTCTTTCAGGGGTCATTTCAATGTTGTACTTGTATTGAATCAAGAAGGCATTTTTTAGGTCTTTACAAGTACAGATGTAGGCACATTCTAGTTATGTGTACCAACTAGCTTATGCTCCAGTGAAGCTATCTTGGAAATGGTGGATCAATAGTTTGTCATTGTAGGCTTGAGATGCCATCAATGGTTTCTTGGACAACTTATTCCTTTGTATTTTTTCAAACTTTAGCGTCTTGAACTTAGAAGGGATGAATACATCTGGGACCAAGCATAGATCAGAAGCTTCTACAATACTGTAGCCACTACCCTCGATGGCCCTAACCCTTTCTTCTAGATGTTGCCACCTACCACCAAAATGGGCCTCTTGGTTTGGAGGATTCGGTCGTTGCCCATCTACTATTTTATTGGTCTAATAGGGGAATCCATATGGCTCATTAGGTCTCATAGTGTGCTAGAGGGGATCGATTGGTGAGGTGGTCGTTGATGTGGGTTTAATGGATGGGTGGTCATAGGAATGAAATATGTGGGGTTTTCAACTGTGGTAGTATTTATATAGATGTAGTTTGGGTTCATATTTTGTGGGAAAGCTAAAGGATTTAAGTTTTTTGGAAAGACTTAAGGATTTATGTGGGGGTTCTCATCGGGGCTCATAGAAACACCCTATGCTTGTTGGGGATTTGTGACGAATGAGGGTATGTAGTTACACGATAATCCACATGGAAACCATTTTTGGTCAATAACTATTTGCAGGGGCATTGATACATTAGTCTCACCCTATGCTTCTCCCTATAGGCTCCCTCTGTGTCATTTTTCTTGAGTAGCTTCATCATTTTGGTTATCTATTCCTTTAACTGGGCCACTTCATTCCTTAGTTCCTCATTCTGTGCTTCTAGCTCATTCACGATTCTGGTCTATGCTATAAGGATGCCAGGAAATTTGTGAGTCTGCTATTTTTTACTTTTGTACTTTATTTAACACCAGCTAATTATTATCAAAGAAAATAAACATAAAATAAATATTAGGGACTAGATATCTTGATGAGTATCGTTATCCACTGAGCGTTCTTTTGAAATTGAGTATGAAATAGAAATTAATCCAACATCACACATTGTAAGAAAGGAAGTTCTTCATTCAAATTACTATGATATTTGTGGTATAGTACAATCAGGATTTTTCTACTTCTGCCAAAGCAACGAACCTATTCATCCTCATAATCAAATTTCTACCATGTTGGATGAAAGCTTCAACCTTTAGAGGAGGATGGAGCGAGTGCAATGAAGCTTCTATACTCTTGAGTAGATGTGGACTTATTTTATTATAGTGTTTGCTAAACCATCTAGCTTCCTAAAACATTTAGTCCAATGTTCAACTGTTTCTTCATACCACTTCATTTCGTCCTTCATGTTGTCTATCCATCTTTAGGCTTATCTTATTACTTGTATTATGTTCCATTTTTCCTCATTGGTCTCTTTTTCATATGCCACTGTTAATTCCTGGATTTCCTATTTCAACTCTTCAACCCATTGTCGCAATCCATTCCTTTCATCGATCACTTGATTCTTTTCACCTCGCAACTTGTCTCTTTCACCTATTACTTGGTTTTTTTTCTCTTCTAACTTGATGGATTCTGTCTCTCATCTAATCAATTACGTCCTTTATTCTCTGATTTTTCTGAAGGGATGCATCTCTTTATTGTACTCTCATTGCTAGTTCCTTGTTAGCTGTCTGTAGACTCATATAGACTCTAACCACATGTTCTTGTTTTAACTTTTGTTGTTCACGAATACTTTCAATAGCAGTGTTTTTCTCTTGACCCTCTCTATTCAAAGTGGCGCATTCTTATCGTGCTTTCAGCAATTCTTCTTTCAACTTGTTGTTCGTCATATTTTCTAGCTCTGCCTTTAGCTTCTTAATGGCTTCATCTTCAAAGGTCTTTGGCAGTGTTTGGCTCCCCAAGGTAGTGACTTGGGGTTTAAACAACAATTTAATCTGTTGTACTCTTTCTCTAACCCATTGCTTATATCCCTCTCTGGTTGCACAACCTTTGACTCCCAGTTCTTTTCCTTTAATGGAAATTGTACCTCATGTTTCCCTGACTTTTCGGATTACTTCAACAAAATCCCTCATAATATAGGATAAAAAGAGTTAACAGCTCATTTAACGATGGCCTTATGATAGGATATGCTAACTATCATTGCCTTAATATTAGGTTATAGTTAATACAACCCCTATTTCCCATGAAGGGAATAGTTGGGAATCCCTTACAGTGGTAGATGATAATCGTCCTTTGCTTCCAAGTTGGTTGCCATCTAACTTGTTTCTCTGTCAAATTGGCGAAGTGAGCTGCCCATTCCTGGCCACCCATGGGCTTTATTTGGTAACACAACAAGTTAGATATTGGACATTGTATTTTGACATTTCTCTTAAAGATGTAGGTAGTTACCCAGATGTATAACAATGGTAGATAGCATACAAGTTTTTGTCTTTTATCTCATAGTAGAAATTTAGAGTGCAATACACATCTATTAGTAGAGCGGTAACAAGATTTTTTTATTTTTTCTTCTGGGCTAAGAATACATCAATTGTAGCCAAATCTATGAAATTTTCTATATAAGGGAAGGGTATTAGGCTATAGATAGCAAGTGCTAGTATGTCTTTATAAATGTCCCACAGATTATTGCCAGCTAGATGATGTAGATAATCTTCCAGGAATTCTCTTGTAAATCCTTTAATCAGTTTGTCTCTTGGTAGTCGTTCAGAAGATCATTGGATTGTAAGCTTAGGGCATGAGCAGCAACTCAAAACAAAGTGTGATCTTCCAAGTGGTTGTACAATTTACTCCCTTCAAGGGGCAGATCTAGAATTTGTTCATATTCCTCTAAGATAGGTGTCACCTTAAAATTAGAGAATGTAAAGCATCTGAGAGAAGGATCTTAATGTTGTACTAAAGTTATGATCGTGTCTACCAGCAAGTTGGACTTTAGCAAGTTCAATATATTATTTTATCTTTTTGTAAAGGTCACCTGTTGTATATTCTACAACTTGTTCCCAAATATATCCAAACTTGCTAAGTCTAATGCCTTGGCACCAATGCATCATTTCTTTCTTAACTGTCCTGATTCCATATTAATTTTTATTTCACCTTCCTTTTCAATACTCTCAAGAATCTAGTCCCAATAAGGAAAACAAATACACAAGTCATATACTAGTGAGATAATTGAATGCATGACACAGTGAAAATAATCTAACATCTATTTATTATTTATCTTAAATATTTTATATATATCATTTCCTAATTCTTTGCAAGCTTACTATTTTTTCTTATTTTCTAACATTTTTGTGCAAGTCTAGTCTCCTTTCTCTCTTTTCTCTTTTTCTTTTTTTTCTCTCTTTTTTCTTTCTCTCTTTCTTCTTTCTTCTCTCTTTTTCCTTTCTCTCTTTCTTTTTTCTTCTTTCCTCTTTTTTTTTTATTTCATACTGTCAAATTATTCTATTTTGTTAATAATTCATGAACTATTTTTAAATTTTTCTACCATTTTTACTTGTTCGATGATCATTTCCCTAAGATCTAATCCTTTTAAGTTTGTCGTCTATATTCTATTTTTTTTTATCTTTCTTATCATAATTTATTAATATGCTATCATTTTCATCATTTTTTATTCATATATATGAACGGAAATAAATGCATGAATCAATTAGGTTTAGAAAGTAAATAGCATTCAGAAGAGGAAGGTGTGCCCTATTCTTGGGTAACCTACATTGTGGAGCTATGACTTTTAATTTATGAATCTCTCAAAAGGTTGTTTATAATCCTAAGGCATAAAGGTCACTATAGCTAAGTTCCTATTCATGATACTTGCTACAACAGTAGGGAATACTACTAGTTGCAGGACATTATGAACAAGACGCACTCTAACTGGGGTTTTTATGATAGTCAAACATGACGTGCATCCAAAGTGACACCATTAGACCCCTTCTAATCCTAGGCTTCACTCAGATCCGAGTGTAGGGCCCTACTTATGTTATGTATGCATAAGTGTAGTGTTTGCGGAGGGCATACAAACCTCTATAATTGTCAATAGTGTATTTCCTACAACTAAAAAGAATCGCAACTGCAACATATATACATATATACAAAAATAAAAATTCATCTATCCTAAAGTTAGTAAATAAATAAAGGAAAAGGAAAACATAAAATACACACTCAATTGTAAATCGGGCCTGACTCTCTAACTATCCCCGGTAGAGTCGCCATTTGTCGTAACTGAACTTATAACAAAATAACGAACTTGCAAAATTTTAGAAAGAACTTGTTATGATCGTGGAATTGCCACCAAATTTTATTTCAAAAGGAAAATATTTAAAAAAATCCTAACAAAGAAAGAGTTTTAGGTTCGGAAGCCAACTACAAATAGGGAATGTACTAGCACCCTACTTGCCTGTTTGTAAGAACGGTACCTTTAAATTGAGTGTGTACTTTTAATATTTTGAAAATTGTTTAATCCTTTAAATAGAATACAAATAAATAGGTTTATAAAAAATAGTCTGACAGGATCCTTCTTCTACGTATTCCTTAATACAGTGAAAAACTCAAAGTTACGTAGTTCTAATTTAAAATATAAGATTTGATCTATTTAAGAGTTTGAGAAATAAGATTCTCCATAGCATTAAGAATATGTTTGAAAGTATTTTGAATATTTTAGTAAAAATCCTTATGCACAAGGTACGAGGCAAACGAGGGTCGCACGGAATTCATAACGATTTTCAAAATAACAAAAATAGGGTATATTACATGTTCGTGTTAAGAGTTTGTTGCGTGAGATTTAGAATTTTAAAATCTTAAAACATATTTTTTAAAATTTGTATTATGGTTGGAATTTTTTGAAGTTTAAATTAAAGATAAAAATTTAATTGAAAGACTAAATAATATTTAAATATTTTTCTAAACCCACATATTCAACGTTTAAGGCAAAAGAAAGTTGCATCGACACTTATATGATTTTGAAATACTGAGTGGTAGAGTATGTTACACATTTGTATTAAGAATTAGAATTTAGAATCTTGAAACATAAAAGTATATTTTTTGAAATTTGTATTAAAGATACAAAAATTAATTGAAATTTTTGAAGTTTAAATTAAAAATAAATAATTTAATTTAAAAAATTTAAATAAATAATATTCAAATATTTTTCTAAAACCACCTATACTCAAAGTTTAAAGTAAATGAAAGTTGTATTGAGATTTACATGATTCTCTAAATACTTAAACAATAAGATATGTTATATATCCGTGTTAAGAACTCATTATTGTGTGAGATTAAGAATTAAAACTTTGAAATATATTTTTGAGATTTATATATTAAACATATAAATTTAATTGTAAGATTCAAATAAATAATATTTAAATATTCTTTTAAATCTATATATGTTCGAAGTTAAAACAAATAAAAGTTATTTTAAAACTTACATAATTATCTAAATACTTCAACGATAAGGTATGCTATACGTTCGTGTTAAGAATTTATTATTTGAAATTTAAAATAAAAATATTTTTTATTTATAAAAATTAAAAACAAAAAATTATAAAATAAATTTTTAAAAATAATTTTTAATAAGAATATT
This sequence comes from Canavalia ensiformis, assembly GCA_026541065.1. Taxonomy (NCBI): domain Eukaryota; kingdom Viridiplantae; phylum Streptophyta; class Magnoliopsida; order Fabales; family Fabaceae; genus Canavalia; species Canavalia ensiformis. The sequence continues at coordinate 1,392,345 of JAMKYM010000437.1, forward strand.
TTGGAAATAAGGCTAAATACATAATTTTTAATTAATTTTAAAACTTAAAATTTTATTTAAGAAAGACAATGGAAATTGTTATAATACAGAGGGTCTTATTTATTTATTAAAAAAGTTGGATTTTTTATTTTTTAATTAAATAAGAATTATACTTCCTAAAGTGGTGCCTGTCATTTCGCTTCAATTATCTGGATCATCAACTTAAGTCGAGGTCTTTTGGTGGTTCGTGAAAAAACAAACTCATTCTCAAAAATACACTAATTGGGCCCAGCTCGCTTGGCCTTCAACGCGAAACCAAAATGCGATCCACCGTGTCATTTGCTTAACTTTGAGTCGATTTGCATGTCTAATACTAAAAGAAAAGAATTTTAATCGTATTATAAAAGTGTAGTTTTACTTTTTGCATTCTTTTTTTTTTATCCTTTTTTAATTATTTGAAATTTTTTTATTATTGTTTTATCCTTAACATCTCTTTATTATTTTTGTAAAAAAAAAAAATTTTTTTCTAAATATTCATCTTTTTTATAAATTAATTTATAAAATGCATCAATTTATTTTGTAAATTAATTTGTAAAATATAATTTTTTGTATTCCGTAAAATAATTTATAAAAGGTTATATTTTTATGTTTTGTAAACTAATTTACGGAACACAAAAAATTACATTCTACAAATTAATTAACGAAATACAAATATAAAGTCCATTCATCTTCTTTGATGTTCCTCCTACGTTCATTTTCTTATTTTTTCCTCCGACCAAAAACAACAACCTAACATAGATTCAATTAATAAAGAAGAAAACACAATAATGATTAATGGAAGAAGAAATGAAAAAAAAAAAAAACAAAGAAGAAAAGAGGAAGAAAGAAAAAGAAAGATATGTTAATAATGACATGAGCATTTTCGTCTTTTCATTTATAAGCGGTAAAAATGCACAATAATCTCCTAATGCTTTGTTTGGATGAACGGAAATAGGGAAAAGACAAGGAAGGGAAGGAAATAAAAAAAAAATGACTTTTCTTTATTTGGTGTGTTTATCTTTTGTGGAAGGAAAAACTTTTTTATCCGTAGGATCCACGTATTTTTATTTTCCTCTTCTGCCGTAAAAAATAAAGGAAAAGTTTTATTTATTTATTTATTTTAAATTATTAACATTATTATTTATTTTTTAAAAAATTAAAAAAATAAAATTTAATAAATTATATTTATAAAAAAAATATAATACAAAAATAAAATATTTTAAAATTTTATATAAAATAAAATTTATACTATTAATATATATATATATATATATATATATATTTTTTTTACCTTTCTTTGCTTCCTAATTTCTATCTGAATAGAGCGTAACCTTCGGGCTAAACAAGGCCTGTGGTTGGGTATTTTTCTTCCTAAGACAAACGTGCCTAGAGACATTGTTGGGGAAGAAGGAGTAACAAAAAGGAAAGTGGCGGCCGATGGAGCTTGGTGAGAGGAGTTCGCTGTAACCGCGACGGAGAAATAACAGCAAAAGGGGGAGCTGAGGTGTCTTGTGGAGGCGATGACTACCAGGGGCGGAGACGGAATGAAAGGGGAGGAAGGAAGATGTCTTATGCCAGTGATAACCATCGGAGGCCGAGGCGAAGTGAGAGAATGGTTGAGGCGTGGGCTGAGCGTGGTTTTCCGGTGACTTAACTACCGTGAACCGTGGGCGCCATCGCTCGCGCCAACGTCGAGACGACAACCAACGAAGTCAAGAAAAAATATTTTAGTTACACTTTAAAATTCTGATTTTAGTTACACTTTTAAAAAATATTTTATTATTTATCAGAAAAAATATTTTATTAAACAAGTAGAAAGATTTAAGATCTCGATTACCTTTTTTAAGGACAATTACGATACCCTTACATTTATTGCAATTGATAATGTATGTATTTTCAAGATGTTAAATATTTTTAAATTTTATTTTAATCAATTATAAATCGTATTATATATATATATATATGTATGTATATATATATAAATTTGAAAAATGTGATATCAATTAACAACACACTAGTTAATTATATTAAAACATTCATGTACATTTCAAAAGGAAAAGAGAAGAGAAGTGAAATATTAGAAAGATTGAGTGAGATGGTAATAAAAAGGGAAATTGAGACAATATCTAAATGCGATTTTGAAACTGTGTCGTTAAGATTTTTTTAATGATTATGCTAATGAAATACTTAATTAAATTAAATTTATATATTGTGAAAAGCATCCAATGTATTTATAAATACTTAAGCAGTAACATATTTACTATGAATCTAAGGAATTTGAGGTTAAAGTGAGTTTCGTTTGAGAGTTTCTCTCTATTCTGTGTCTTCCTTATTTTCTTCACTTCTCCTTTTCTTGTTTGGGAAAGATCGCAAACATGGCAACAAAGCCAAGCACAAGGAAGCGAAAGACTGAGATCAAGAAAGTGGAACAAAGAAGCAAACGTCACGTGACGTTCTCCAAACGCAAACTTGGCCTTTTCAACAAACTCACCGAACTTTCCATTCTATGCCAATCACAAACCGCATTGATCATTACTTCACAAAACGGCAAGCTCTATTCCTGCGGCTACCCTGACGTTAACGCCGTCGTTCGCCGTTATCTCGCCGGAGGATCTCCTCAATGTGAAAGTATAAAGAAGCAGCGAGAGTTGATTGATACGCTAAGGCTCGAATACGAGACCACTCAAAATCACTTGCAAGAAGAGAAAAATCGTTTGCAAAATATTAAAGAGGCACAAGAGAATCGATTTGGCTTCCCCTCATGGTGGAATCAATCCATTGATGATATGGATTTGGAGAATCTTGAACAGTTCAAGGACTCCTTGGAGCTTTTGAAGCTTAGTTTGGTTGCGGCGATGCAAAAAGACAAGTCCATGTCGTTTACACCAATGCCAGTTACAGTTGTTCCTCCACCACAGTTGCCAAATTTCTCGCTTCCGAATCAGCGTTTTGATGAACATCAAGTTCAAGATTATTGGGGGAATGGCGCCACTACGAGTTCTTTCGAATTTCCTATTAATGGTTTTGACAATTATTAATTGCATTCGTAGCTGGTAGTTATATTGTTAATGGTTCATATTACATTTTGTGTAATGTTAAGAGATTGTTTTTCTGTTTATAATTACAGTTGTCACCGTTAGGATTTTCCACTATTTCTTATGTATATTTGATTACCATCATCAATAATAATATGAAAGTATTTCAGATTACATTGCTTCTGTTTCACAAACCTCTTATTTTCTTCATCATGCTGTTAATGGCATCTTAACATGGTATCAAGAGCCAGAGTTGAGCCATGGCTTCTTCTCCTCTGCTGCATGTCTTCTAATCATATGGTATCTTAACATCGTTCTTTCATGTTTCTCTGTTTTATAAGTTTCACTCCTAAAATCTAATACAAGATTTCTTTCTCGGGCCAATGGATGTAACTCGATGCTATGAAATTCGGATGTAAAAAATGTATTTGCAATGTTTTGGTTGTATCATCGTTAAAATTTAGAGTTAATTTTAATTTGCCTCTCCATTTTACCTTATTACAATCGTTCTATAATTATTGTGATTAATTACTTTTACAACTTTTTTTAGTTCTATTTTTTTGAATTTTAATTTACAATTAATATATTTTAACTTCTAAATTTTATTAAGTTACTAATTTTTCATATAATATACCTAAGATACTCATTAATTACAGTCACGTAATCGGTGAACGACTTAATAATCCCAATATATTATTGATGGAAAGAAAACTGAAACAAAAAAAAAAAATTAAATGAGAGGATAATAAAGGGAAACTTCATCCTATATCTTTGAATAATATCAAAGTTTACTCTCATTAAATTTTCACGTTTTCTTCTCCCGAGTTAATATATTCCCAATTTAATATTAATGATAAGAACAATTGCCAGTTCAATCAGGATATTGCTCAAGTTCATGTGTAATTGTTAAGAATTTTTGGTACCGTTGGTCAAAGTCTTTTTATTTCAAATATAAACGAAACAGATACAGTATAAAATATAAAAATTGTTATACCGTTTTTTTTTTCTTCATTAGAATTTGATAGTAAGATGTGATGGATGCATGGGGCTTCAAGCGACATAAAGTGAATTTTATAGCTGTTAGTTACTTAACAATTAGGACAAAAGTATACATGGAAAATAAACTTGTACAAATGGTGTCTCTATTTGGAGGGATTATCAAATGTCTCTCCTTAAAGCCCAAAACATAAAACCAATATTAGTAATAGAAATTAATTAATGTACTCTAACATACCCTTTTAAGAATAAATTTTTTAGATATAATATTATAGATAGTTCTTTTAATATTGATTTAAATTAAAATTAAAATTTTATTTTAGTAATATATGTCAATATTGAATATTAATCTTTATAATGTATATTATTAAAATAAAATTTTAATTTTGATTGAAGATCAATATAATAATATATATGACATTAAAATCAAGTTTTATCTTTAAACAATTTTTATTTTTGATTAAAATTTGTTAGAAATCATAATGATGTACCAGCTCAAACATAAAATTGTGTCTAATAAATAATATAATTGATATTAAAAAATGCTACAAATTTTATTTAAAATAATACTATTGTTGTTTATCAAAAATATATATATATATATATATATATATATATATATATATATATATATATATATATATATATATATATATATATATATATATATATATATATATATATATATATATATATATACAAGAAAGTATATATGCTTATAAAAAAAATATTATGTGGATTATGGAGGGAACTTTACCATGGGTAGACCATCTATTGGCATGATGATCTCTTAGTTGATAATTTCTAATTTTCAATCCTTTAGAATGTTAAAGAAATATTTTAATTTAAGATAAGAATTATGCAAAGGAGCTACAACTACAAGGGTCCTATATTCCTATGCAATGTGAAGTATTAGAGTTAAAAATCAAGTAACACAAGTAAATGTGTCCTAAATGTAAGGATGAATTTCTATGCAATGTGAAGTATTAGAGTTAAAAATCAAGTAACACAAGTAAATGTGTCCTAAATGTAAGGATGTTTTCGAGCCTCAGTTTTGTGGTTCAATCATTCCTAAGTAAGGATAAAAGTAGGTCGAATCAAGTTAGATTTTAAATGTTTAAGTTTGATTTATTTAAAAATTTTAAAATCTGAGCTTCAGCTTATTATATGTGAAAAAAATTTTTTATCAAGTCTTGACCTGATTTAAAGCATATAAGGTATACGAGTCTGCTTAAAAGCCTATATTTCAAAAAATATTAATAAATAGACTTAAAGCCTATATAAATGATCGAGCAGAATGGCTTGCAAGCTTAAAGTTTATAAGATAAAAAGATTATTAAATAGGCCTAAAATATATATATATATATATATTATGTAAATAAAATATATTAAAGTAAATATTATACAAATATAATATATTATAATAAATACAAATATATAATATATAAGGATAAATAGACCCTTAAATATGTTTTTTTATAAGTTTAAGTCTGACTTGTTTATCTAAAAAGGCTTTTTAACAAGTCTAAACCTATCTATTTATTAAACAAGTCAAGCCAAATTAGACTTTAAATGAGCCAAGTCATAGGCCCATGTTAGATGACCTTGTTCACTTCCATCCTTATTCTTGAGCAAGTGTTTGATCAATGTGAAAATGCCCTTTCTGAGAATCCGGTGCTTTCATCACATAAATTTTATTGCCTTTTAAGAATTGTTCGGTTATGTTGATATGTGATGCAGAGAAAATTGTGAATGTTTCAGATTGTCCAACATTTCCATATTGCAATAGATTGTTTTGCGCACAAGGCAAGGTTCCAAGGAGGGAGAGATAGATAGGAAAGATTTAATGGTAGTTAAACTGGCCAAGAACAAGTGTTGGAGAATATGTCCCAAATGCACAATCTATATGGAGAAAATTTCTGAATGTAGGTTAGATATTGTGTTGTACACGTCTCAATTCAATCTTCTTTCTGTTATGAAATGTGCCTTCTCTTTGTTTGGAGTGAAAATTTTTAAATAGCTTATTAAAATAAAAATAATTTTTCTTAATTTAAATGCAACCAAAAAATGTGATCTTTTTTGGTATTTGGGATTTTGATTTTTTGTGCTCACTTAGTGTTATTCTGTTTTGTCATCAACTTGTTTCTATATATGTGATAATAAATTTTGTTATGCTTGTAGATCATATTGACATTAGGGCCTAATTAAGAATTCCTAGATCATATTGCCTGAACTTTTTTGAATTTTTGGATATGGGTTATCCTTATTTTAAATGAATCTGGTTGTATAATTTATTATTAAGCCTATAGGTATGTAGTTTATTGCTATTAGATGTTGTATGTATCTATTATATATATGAGTATTTCTGATTAGATTGCTTTTGTTTCACCTGCCTCTTGTTTTCTTCATCATGTTGTTAATGGCATCTTAATATGGATGGTATCAAAAGCCTGACTTTAACCAGGAATTCTTCTCATCCATTGCATAACAAATTTACACACTAAGATAAGAAGGAATTGTTTACATTCTTGATAAGAACCATTTACAGAAAATGAGTATATTTATATATGTACAAAGGACTAATAGAAACTAATAGAATGAAAAGGAAGAAAAGAGAGAGAGATTTAGTGAAGATATCTATAAATAAGAAGAAATCGAGACAATATGAACAAGCTTTTGTTTAACCTTCTCGCAAACAACATGACAGTTGAGTTCGATGTGTTTGGTCCACTTATGAAAAATAGGGTTGTGAGTTAAATGGATGGTCGAACGATTGTCACAAAAGATAGAAAATGGTTGATTTGTTACAACTTGTAATTATTGCAAGAGATACTAAAGCCATTGGAGTTCACAAACAAGAAAGACAAAGGCACAATACTCTACTTTTGAGGAAAAGCACGATATACTAAATTGTTTCTTAGCTTTCCATGAAATAAGAGCATCTTTGAAAAAGACAGAAATCAATGATAGAACAACAATTGTCGGACATCCAACCCAATCAAAGTCAGAAAACGTGTGAAAAAGGATAGTACCTGTAGCTGGAAAAAAAAGACCTTTGGTCAGTGCACATTTGAGATATTTAAGAACCCTTAAAGTTGCATGATAATGAGGTTGTCTCAACTGAACAATGAATTGACTTAACTAATAAACTTCATAAGTTATATATGGGTGACAATGAGTGAGATATATTAATTTACCAATGAGTTTGCGATCGAAAGTAGGATCAGAAAGAAGATCACTCGTGTGGCCATATAATTTGATTACATCAATTGGTGTGGTAACATGTTTAGTACAAAGTAACTCACTATCTACGAGGAGCTCTAAAACATATTTACGCTGGTTAAAGATGACCCCATCCTTGGAGAAGGATATTTCAAAGTCCAAAAAATACTTAAGAGGTCCAAGATCCTTGATACAAAATTGTTTGAAGAAAATCTTTTGTACATTGAATGTCTTGTGAAGAATCTCCAATGAGAATGATATCATTGACGTAGACAAAGAAATCAATAAAGGAATAAGGTGATGTTTTGGTGAAAACGGAGAAGACAGATTGGGATTGTTTATATCCGATAGAAATAGAGCAAACAAGAGTTTTGCAAGATATTGCTAGCTAGCTTGCTTGAGACCGTATAAAGATTTGTGAAGTCTGCAAATCTAGTTAGGAAATAGGGGAGCAAACCCAGGAGGAAAAGACATGTAGACTTTTTCATCTAAGTCATCATGCAAAAGGCATTATCGACATCAAGTTGCTCAAGATGCTAATGCTTAACAATTGCGAGAGCAAAGAGAAGCCTAATTGTGGTAATTTTGGTAGTCAAGGAAAAGGTTTCAAAGTAATTAATCCCTGTCTTTTAAGAGAAACCTTTTTCCACCAATTGAGCCTTGTACCTCTCAACGAATCCATAAACCCAATGATTTATTTTATAGACCCATTTATATACCGTTAGGACTTTGCCAAGGGGAAAAGTGGTGAAAGTCCATGTGCCATTTTTCTCTGGAGCATGTACCTCATCATTCATCATGTAGATCTAGCAAACATCCATGAGAGCTTAGCAATAGATCTTTGGCTCAATAGCAAAAGAAATTGCTCAAAAAAAATGAAGATGATTAGGAAAACAATTATGATAAGAAATATAAGAGAAATAGGATATTTGGACTAAGAGAAATGAGAGGAAGCATTGGAGATAGCTTGAGCATTTAGGACATAATGGAAATCTTGAAAGTACTGAGGAGCCTGACGAGTTTGACAAGACCTTCGTATATTTTAAGAAGGATTTTCTATTGACATATCAAGATGTGGTGGTGTACTAGAGGAAATCCTAGTCAAATAAGATATTATTTGAGAAAGAAGTTCAAGTTGATCAACAGTATGACAAACATCATTATAGTTTGTATTAAAAGTCACCAAAGATGTAAATGGAAAGTGTGTTTCATAAAAGATAACATTGCGTGAAATAGTAATCTTTCTAGTGTTTATTTCATACAACAAATGTCCTTTCTTACTTATTTGAGACCCAAGAAAGATAGTCTTATTACTTCTAGGTGAAAGTTTGTGCTTATTAATGGGTGTAGTGGCAACATAACACAAGTAGCAAAAAACCTTCAAATGATTGAGATTCCTTGTACCGGATGAAATAGGGAGAGTGATTTTGTAGAAGGGGGTAGGGATTCAATTTATTAAATGTCTAGCTTGAGCTACAACAAAAGACTAGAAACTAAAAGGTAGTTTTGCTTGGAATAAAAGAGTTTGGGCCACATTTAAGAGATGTTGGTGTTTTCTTTCAGCAACACCATTTTTTTGTGGTGTGTGACAACATGTAGTTAGATGTATGATTTCTTTATTATTATAAAATTTAGTCATTTGAAATTCCAGACCATTGTCGTTGCAAATTATTTTAAATTTTATGTCAAATTGATTTTCTATTTGGTTAATGAAATTTTGAAGTTGCAAACATGTTTCATTTTTAGGCGTCATAAGTGCAACCTATATAAATCATGAATAATCATCTATAAGGGTTAAGAAATATTGATGGCCTTGAAATGAAGTAATAGAAGATGACCCCATATATCAACATGCATAATTTTAAAAATTCGAGAAGCCTTTGTTTCACTGATGGGAAAAGGAAGTTTTCTTTGACAAGAAAAATGACATACATCACAAGCACCTATAAGTAAAAGGAAAAGATAATGAAGAAGATAAAGGTTGTAATCGTTTAGCAGACAAATGACTCAAGCGAAGATTCCATAAGTATGATTAGGAGATATTAGTACACATTGTATATGATATGTCCACAAGGGGTGGATTTTTGGTCATGCGAACTTGTAGGGTTATGGGTGATTTCCATGGGGTATAAGCCATTGATGAGTTTAGTTGTACTAATCATCCAATTGGTCCCACCTACATGATGTTACCGCCAAGATCGTTAATGGTAAGATAACAATTCATCTTCTTTATGAATTTACTTACATAAATAATATTGAAAGAAAATTGAAGAACAAAAAGAACATTAATTAATTGGGCAAAAAAAGACAAGCAAATATTGTTAGATAGATTTATTTCAATTTTGTCTCGTTAGGTAGAAAAACGTTGACAACTTGTATTTTAGATAAAGAAATAAAATTTTGAAGAGAATTAGTTATATGATCAGTGGTACCAGTACTTATAATCCAATGGGGGATTGGTGGCTTACCCAGAAGAGTTTGAATATTGTTGATACGAAATAGAAGTCTGATCAGGGGGCACATTCCTAGTATTTGTGTGTGATTGTTGAACCAAAGTCATGAGACTTTAGTATTCTTCTCGGGTTAAAGACTGCTAAAATTTGTCTTTCTTCCTACATTAATAAAGAGAAAGCTTTGCTTATTGATGAGAGAGGCTCTATCATCATGATTTATGATCTAGCATGGGAGAATTGTTCATTAAGGCCCTTGAGGAATCAAAGTACATATTCTCTATCTTGATAATTGTGTATTAATGTGTATCCTTTATAGGAACAACAAGGAGAGCGTTGACAAGATGGGAGAGGCGTGAAGTTATCTAGTTCATCCCATATAAATTTCAATTGTGTAAATTTTTTAGTGACTAAAAAATTACCTTGTTTGCAAGTGAAAAACTCTTCTTGAAGATCCAATACCCTAAAAATATCTCCTTGCGAGAATTTTTCACAAAGATTTTTCTAAACATCAAAAGATTTATCTATCCATAAAACAGAGTTGGCAATAGTATCATTGATTGATCGATGGATCCAAGATAGCATCATGGTGTTACATCGCTTTCAAGGCTCACATAGGGGATCATATCTACCAGGTGGTTATATGGTATCATCAACGAACTTGAGTTTGTTCTTGGAAAGAAGGGTCATCCTCATTAAACATGACCAAGAGTGGTAATTTCTTCCATCTAGAGATGGTGATACAAGAGCCAAAGTTGGATTCTCTCCTAGATGAAGGAAGAAAGGATTGGCTAGGTTGGAAAGGTAATCAGGAATGAGAGTTTGTCATGCGAAAATTGTAGTGGTGTAAAGCTTATAACAGCCCTGATACCATAACAGATTCACATACTGAGATAAAAAGGAGTTGTTTACGTTCTTGGTAAGAATCATTTACAGAAAAGGAGTATATTTATATATGTACAAAGGACTAATAGAAATAGGGAAGGATTAATAAAAACTAAGAGAAACAGAGGGAAAGAATAATAGAAACAATTATAATTAGTTAGACGGTTATGTAGAGTCCAAGTTTTGTATGATGTGGTTTGATTGAATTATATCCTAAGATTGCATGTCTTCTAATCCTCTGGCATCTTAACATTGTTCTTTCATATTTCTTTGTTTTTAAAGCTTCGCTCCTAAAAACTAATACAAGATTTCTTTCTTTGGTCCATGGATGTAACTTGATGCTATGAAATTCGGGTACAAAAATTTATATGCAGAATCTTTTTTGAACTACTAATATTGAAAATAGTGTAAAATTTTTCTTTTTAAAAATTTACTAAAAATGTGAGTCTCGTCATAGCAATTAACGTAACTTAACAGAAATGTCCAAACATCATCACTTATGTCAATTTGATAACTTAGTTATGTAACTTATACACACCTAATGCTTGTTACAATCACTTTGGTTCTAAAGTTAGCACAAACATTTATATGACATGAATTATATAGACATTATAGTCATACAGTCCATTAGGTTTAAAAAAAGTTAAGCAAGACATTCGTGCCTTTACATACTTAATCATACACATTATACTACAATACTACATATTACTTCTTTATTATACATTCATCCTTGATTATATTATAGAAAATTTACATTATTAAGGGAAACAAAATTCCTAATAGCGTTCTAACTATGAGGATCTTGAGGCTTCAACCATCTGGTTTACACTGTCAATCTCTACAAATACCATTGCCTTCACAGATGACGTTATTGGGGTTTAGGAAAGAAAATGATGGGAGAGGGGTTAAAAACTAAGTTTCTTAGTAGGATTCTACCCTAATTATAGTGTCAACATTTTCAACTCAATCACTTTAGTTTATTTAGAAACATGATATACATACAATTTCACTTTTAATTTTTAGAAATCTTTAGTTAAAGTGGATTTTTTTTACAGATGTAGAAACTAACTTCTATTATAAACATACAAGTTACTTATTTTGGATTCCATACATTTTACATATTCTTGATATCATATTACATCATATCACAAGTATCATTTGACTATCATTTCGTTCATGTCTTAATCATAATTATTCTCATTTCTCTATCACTCTCTTAGTGATAATCTTTACCATAGGTATATAATACATTTTACTCAAATAATATCTTTTCACTGGCTTTGCTACTTTATTTTTTATTATTAGGACATGAATTCATTCCTTGATGGTCATCACCATCATAACCATTAAAGAGCTCACGCTTCATAATAAAAGGATTTTTGGAGAATCCTTTTGTCTTCATCTTAGAAAGACCTTTTTGCCTTCTGAATGTGCTTAAGACACATTAAAAGTGGTATTAACTTTTCACATAAATTCTTTCTTTGGTGATCTCTTAATTAATTAGGTTCCTTCTTATAGTTTTTAGATAACATGCATGCTTAAATAATCCAATCAATATGTCACACATATATTGTCTCTAATCCAAACTACCTTCACATTTATCATCCACACATGAGCATCATATTACATTTCTAATCAATCAAGAGTATATTACATACATTTTAAATTCATATTTGTGTACTCATAAGCCAACACAACAAGTTAACATAACTATTCTAATTATAAATCTACCTTCTAATCAAGATTTCTCAATTATGATTGATGTAAATTTTTTGGATAGCATGCAACCTTCCTTTGGGAGCTTGTCCATGTTACTTTATTTCCTAAAATCTATGATAAATCTCTCATAACTAGTCCACTCATCTTTATAAATTATCTCTCAACCCTTCATTTTCTTGAAGATTAAGTTTCTCTTAATAAACTTTAAGCATTCAAATTAATCTACTTTACCTAATTATCCTATAGGTGGCGGAACCTACTCCCTAAGATCTTAAAGTATTATGGTTCACTTTTTTCTTATATTTGGAGGTGATTTATACCAGTTATGACTTAGGATATTAACCTACACCAACTTAGAGATTTTTAAGACTTTTCCTTCTTATTTGGTATGCATGGCCAAATGGCTTATCACACTCTGACAACCTCATAATTGATTTCTAATCACCACCTTATATATAATTGAGTCCATTTTTAAGTTCTAATAAGATTTTAACTTACTTTCACTAATTTACTCAAGCATGGTCGAATTACCCAAACCATCACCAAGTCTCTTTCAAACTTATAATTCCCTTCTTATACATGGTTAGGCTTCTTAAGTTCCCTTAATTTAATGGATAGTGGTTGAATCCAATCTTTGTCCAAGAAAGGGTCTTTTTCTCAATTTCTTCTCACTAATCTTTGTGTCTTGAATTTTAACACTTGTTACATCACATGCTTTTGGATCCATCAAGATTTGTCATTACTCCATAACTTTGGTCATGATCATGGAAGGTCTTAAGTGTCTTGTTCAACTTTTAGTCCTCAAGTTCACTTTTACTCTTACTAGTTTTAAGGTACAAGTTTTGAGTTAAATTTGTAACTTGTATGACTTAACCTTTTTAGTATTTTAGGCTTATTATCACATGGGTCCAGATCTAAACTTTTATCAAAGTCTAAGTTCAAGATTAAAGCTTTCAAGAGGAGACATAAGCAAACTTACAATTTTTAATATAAAGATCATAAAGAAAGTATTTTTCAAGACAATCAAGTAGAGATCTACTAGATTTACTCCAAGATCTATCTATCCCTTACTTTGAGAATTTAAAAATGTTTCATAAAAACTTTCAGATCTATTCAAATTTTAAAAAAAATCATTGTTAAAAATTTTAATCGATTAAATTGCTCCAAAGGTTATGACAAGCACTTTAACCCATCAAAATTCCCTTTTAACTTTCAAAAATCACTAAAAACTTGGTGATGCTCATTTTTAACCATCAAGGGTAGTTTTGAACTCCATCAAACTCAAGCAAGTGGGATCCATAGAACTTAGAGAGATCTACCAAAAAGAGAAGAAAAATAAGTCATAATCATATAATTAAAAGCTTAGAAAAAATGTATGGTAAAGATCCTACTTGTTGAAGATTTTTTTAAAGATTTGGTAGGTCTTTTGAAGTTGGTTCCCTTTTTTTTAGTGGTCCACACAAAAGCTCCTAGTGATTATGGTGGAGTTTTGTTGGTTTGTCTTGTTATAACTTAAACTTTGAAGATAGAAGTTCAAGTTTAGTGCAAGTTTTGGTGTTTTGAGAAAAGTTGGAGTTTTGGATGAGTTTAAAGAATTCACTGAAGTGTTTAGAAGGTTGATAATAAAGCAAATAAACCTCTTTAGCCTTAGATCAAATTTGACCACTTTAGCGTATGTGGGAATTAAATTCTTATTTAAGAGCATTTTGGTTCATTTACATGTAATCTCTATTTTTCAAATTAAATGTAAATGTATGAAATTATCCTTTAAGATAAGTTTAACATTAAGCAACTTTAGTTTAACACTAATCAAAGTTATTTTATTTTAAGCATGGCTAATTTTAATTAATTAAGTTTAATTTATTTTTAACCATGATTAATTTTATCTCTTTTCATTAATAATTTTGTCTTACATGCCATAAATGATTTGATGACTCATGAGGTAAGTCATCACCTCATTTCCCACATGCCAATTTCAGGCACAATGGATAAGATCCAAGTCCTGACCTTTGCTTCATACTTTCTTATCCTTTCAGCCCTCCAATAACATTTTGATAATTTTATGAGAATTTTTCAAAATGTTTCCAAATTGTTCTCTAGATGTTTGTAACACTTATATTTGTTTCTAAATCATTCTTATGTCATTTTCCATTTTTTCAGAAACAATTTATCCCTTATAGAAAATAGCTTTCTAAGGACGTTTTGGTTATTTTTGGACATTTTCAATAGTGTTTTCGTTTTCTCTTTATTTCTATTTTTTTCTTATGACTTTTTAACCATTATTATGGATTCTAAACCTTCATAATGTCTGTTAACTTTTATTTTGAATTATCTGCACATTTATGTATGTCATTTTAGTGTAAAGATATTTTTGTTATTTGTTAAATTTTTTTAAATTTTTCTAAGTTTTTGTTTTTACCTTTACTTTATTTTTTTTAATAAAAGATATTTATAACTTAAAAAATCTATCATAAAAAATTATGAATATTAAATAATTATTATACAATCATTTATATAGAATTTGCCATATATTTTGATTTAAGTGAATTTGTTTTAAAATTTAAAATATAAATCTTAATATTAGAAGATTAGGATTTGATTCAATACTCATATTAAATAATAAGAAGTTTGAATATTAATTTTAAAATGGTTGATAAAATAAGTATTTTTTTCAAAGTTAAAAAATAAGAATATACTTATGCAAACTATAAGTTTTTTTAAATTTAAATTTAAAATATTATAAAAAATAATATTTTTATATTGAATAAATAGAATATTTAAGATCATTTAAAAAGATAAAAAAATTAATCAAATAAAAATATAATTAACTTAAATAATAAATATATTATGTTTAGAAGATTGTTTCAAGTTTTAAAAAAAGTTATATCATAGTAAAATAACTATTTGTATTAAAAGTTGGTGTAATGATATTTTTAATTTTTAAATCTAATATATCTAGAATTGTAATATTAAGAAAAAAAAAATAGAGGCAAGCGACAAGCGGTGCGGCAACCGCTTGCTGGTTACACTGCTTGCCTATCTCACACACACCATGCGCACTATAAACAGGGGAGGGGGAAGGATTGAAACACACTCACTCACAACACTTTAATAAATTGAAAAAAAAAAAGAAAAAAAGAAGTGAAGGTGCACTGAGGATTAATTGCAGAAGGCAGCAATTGGAATTGAAGAGTTTCGGAAAATCGAAACTGAGCGCATCGGAGCATTTGGATTAGCCAATTTTCTAAGGGTTCATTGAGAAATTAAAGAAAATTACACCGCCGATTTCCAATTCTGTGTAAGGGAATGAAAGACTGTTAGAAAGCATATGAGTAGTTCTAGAATCCCTTACTCTAAAATGAAAATTATTAATTGTATGATAAATTTAGGAGTTAAATTTAATTATATCTGAATCTAATTGTGGGCAAAATTTAATTGTTATAGGGGTATTTCTAGGACCCCGTATTGTAGCATAATATTTTATCGAGTATGTGGTAGTTTAAATTTATTTGTGATGATACTTAAATTTAAAATATTATATGATTATAAATTGATGATTGAATTAGTTAATAATTAAATTAATTTTAGGTAAAGAAGTGTGATATAATAATTTTAGATGCCCAAAAATATATACGTATTTATTTATGAATCACGTTAATAAATTTTGTAGAAAATATAAAATGAGATACCTTGATATAAATTAATATAGATTATAAGAGTTATAATATTTACACGTGTAGTCGTGAAGAAATATTTTAAAAACTCTAGTAATAGATTTAAGTTATACGGATATATTCTGACGTAATAAATATAGTAAAGTTTCCAATTAGTAAATTTGGAGAAAAAAGGAAATCACTAAGCATTTTATAAATAATGTTTAAAAGTCTAAATATCCTAAGATAAGTATTATTTTTTCCTTTAATATACCCCTACGTTATACAAAAATATAGCTACAGATAACCATTGTATATATATATATATATATATATATATATATATATATATATATATATATATATATATATATCTTTATATATATATATATACCTTTATATTTAACCCTTAGTATACAGAAAGCAAATACCAACTATTGGAAGAGATTATATTAGTAATTAATTTACATAAAACTGTGGGCCTAAGTTTTAAGGGATATTTACTAGAGGTTGGAAACCTCGTTTAGACGGGTAGAAAATATAATTAAATGTAAAAAAATATACATGTATAGTGTTGAACAAATCAAATAATTGATTGAGGACCGTGAGGTCCTGTCCCTTGAGAAGAAGGCGATGCCTTCAAGTGAAGTAGAGTTAGTAATTAGAATAATTAGTCGACATGTATCATTTGCATAAAAGTGGTTTGTAAATTTAAAAAGGGATAATCTGCGAGCCCTTTTATGAAAGGGAGCTAGGAAATCTAGGGTCGGTTCACATGGAAGTAGACCGAAGTTCATAATAGTAGGAACTTCTGAACCTATGGGGTACGTGAGCTGGGTTTGGGTCTCCCACTGGCCTAGGGTTGCTCCTTGTAGCCGGGACTGCTCTGGTAGGACTTAGCCGCCTCGAAAGGACCTGATGATTATCGTTATCGGTTGAGTAATTTCAGAATGTTGTGAAATGCATGTGATAATGATTCTAGTGTTGCTAAAGGCACACTGTGGTAGAAATTGAATTCCGCTACCCCTATTATTTTGATAAAACTGTGAAGAAACATGCATGTGCATACTGTAGTTAATTTACATAAAACTGTGGGCTTAAGTTTTTAGGGATATTTACTGGAGGTTGGAAACCTCGTTTAGGCTGGTAGAAAATATAATTAAACGTAGAAAAATATACATGTATAGTGTTGAACAAATCAAATAATTGATTGAGGACCGTGAGGTCCTGTCCCTTGAGAAGAAGGCGATGCCTTCAAGTGAAGTAGAGTTAGGAATTAGAATAATTAGTTGACATGCATCATTTGCATAAAAGTGGTTTGTAAATTTAAAATGGGATAATCTGCGAGCCCTTCTATGAAAGGGAGCTGGGAAATCTAAGGGTCGGTTCATATGGAAGTAGACCGAAGTTCATGATAGTAGGAATTTCCTAACCTATGGGGTACGTGAGCTGGGTTTGGGTCTCCCAATGGCCCAGGGTTGCTCCCTGTAGCCGAGACTGCTCTAGTCGGACTTAGTCGCCTCGACAAGACCCTGATGATTATCGTTATCGGTCGAGTAATTTCGTAGTGTTGTGGAATGCATATGATAATGATTCTAGTGTTACTAAAAGCACACTGTGGTAGAAATTGAATTCCGGCACCCCTATTATTTTGATAAAACTATGAAGAAGTTTGGACTCACATGCATGTGCATACTGTAGGGATGTACATATATGTATGCAATTACCAGTAGCTTGTTTATTCGAATACATGTATGATTGACAAATAAAATATATCATAACCGTATAATTATTCGGTACCGATACGTATACGTAAAAAATGACGTATGAATAATGTTTTTAATAGAATATAGGTAATTTGGAAGCTGTGACAAGAATAATTTAAGGTTTTATATTTTTTATTTATATAAAAATATAAATTTTTATATCAAATTTTTTATAAAAAATTGACAATGAAATAATAAAATAAAAAAGTAAAATATAAAAAAAATAAAATGAAAAAACTAAATAAAAGACAAAAATGAATGCTTAAGATATTTTTTAAAATAAGTTAATTTGATCATAAATGAAAAATCTTTGATTTACAATATAAAATATTAATATAAATAAATAAATCTAATTTTTTATTACGTATCAAAATAATAAGGTACCGCTTATTTATAATAAGTGTTTATTTACATGATAAAATCTTAAAATCAAGACACGTATTCCTAAACTTACATAACTATCCATAAAAATTAAATAACCATTAACTACTAAAAATTGTTTCTCCCTTATCAAAATGCTTTCTAATATTTCTAAAATTCTTCTAAAAATCCCCTCTCCCCACCTTTTTGTGCAAGCTTTTTTGTACCTTGATCTTCATTCATCCCTATGCATTACCGTTCTTTGACCTTTATGACTAGCAATATGAGACGAATTTATGCCTCTTGATCAACTCTCATCTATTTCATTAAATTGGATAAAAATACCATGTATTGTATTAATTTCGATATTATTTAATACTTAGCATAACTACCTTTCTTTTATCATCTCTTTCAACCAAAGTCTTTCGATAATCAAAAGTTTAACCTTTACATTATAAGTTAGCAAAATTATAATCCGCACTAACAATAATATCATATTTTATAATATTTAAATTTATATTAGATAATTCTTAAAATATTACATAAATATTTCAAAATATTTTAAATAATTTATAATAATTTCTTTACAAAAAAGTATAATATAAATAAAATTTATTTAATATTTATATTAATATATTATATATATTTGATAATATAAAAAACTAAATACATTTTTATAAATCCGTATATTATACTAGTACAAAATATAGTAATTAGATAGTTTTTCCTAAAGCACTACAAAATTTGATTCGTTTGACACAGTGCAGAGCAAATGTGACGTAAAAACGACGTCGACTCGTTTCGTTGCTAGTACGCTTTAAACCTCGAAAGCGACCATTGGCATTGCCTTGCATTGCTTTGCTTCCACAGTTGCATCTTCCAATCCAAAACGAAATGGACCCAACCGATCGAAATCTATTGCATAATATACAACAATAATCACAGTTTCTTCCCACACACACAAAACATTCTAACATCAATCCCGAAAATCTCTCCTTATAGGAATCACCAAAAAAAACCAGAAAGAAATGGACGACAAAACGAAGTCCGAGAGTAAGAAAAATGACGACGAGAAAGTTGTGCAACAAGGACAAGACCCTATGCCGCCACCAACCGGCGGCGGCGGCGGCGGAGATTGGGGCGGGTGGGGCTTTTCTCCTCTCTCTTTTCTCTCCGATCTTCAGAAGGCCGCTGCTGTCGCCGCCGAAGAGATCTCTCGCAATGTGCGTTTCGAAACGACATGAATAAGATGCCGTTTTCTTAATTTATTTTTATCTATTTTTTGGTTGCGATCCAATGCATTCATTTCAATCTGTGATTTTTTTTAAAATTTATGTGCTATAAATGTTTTTTAAAATTGTTGATATAATTTGAAATTGGCTTTATCGGATTTTCATTTGTCAATAGCTTTAAGCTTTTTTTTTAATTTGTTACTAATTTAGCTGATAGTGGAGTTTACTGGTGTGAATTGTCAAGTTCCACATAGGGGTTTGATTAGTAGCCCGTAGATTTATTGTATTTTATTTTCATTACTTTATTTTGGAGAAGACTGTATAGGTTTTTTGCTTGGTTGGAGTCGAAATGGGTATGGGGGAAAGAAATTAATGCTATATTTTTCTAATAAATAAATCCTATCTCAATTGCTTAAAATAGACAACATTAAAAGAAAAAAAGTTAAGGAATTAATGACTTGGGAATTGTTTAGTTATGGAGGTTATTAGGTAGGTATCCAATTATTTATTGTGGAATAATTGTGTGTCGTAATGCAGGCTGCTGCAGTTGCACAGACAGCATCAAAGAGCATTGCTGAGTTGCAAGATGATGCTGAAGATTCAGAATCTTCTAAAGAGGTTGAAGGGTCTAAAGAATCTGCAGCTGACAAGGAAAGTAGCGATGAGGATGACAAACTGCGAAAATCTGCTCTGGATAGATTGGAGAATGCTAGTGAAGATTCACTGCTTAGCCAGGCAAGCATAAAAGGATGCTTTTTTAATTGGGAGGGGTGGGGGGTGGTAATGTGCAATTTAGATGGTAGCTTTTCTAATGCATTTCCATATGTAAAAGAAATTGAGCCTCTTTGTCTACAATCTACATATGTTCCGTGGTTTTATTCTCATATATTTTGCTATGAATTAGCCAATATGCACATTTCCTATCCACAATCCCTTTTGCTTATCTTTTGCATATATATCTTTCAGCTGAGTGATGATTGAAACTAGTGCTCAATTGAGCTTCTAGCCCATGTTTTTATAGGTTTTGCCTCTTGGAGGCTTGGTTTTGTTTCATGATTGTCTTGACTAATTGTAAGCAATGCTGTTAAGAAATCAATGGTTTAATGTTGTTGCACTGTTCTATCTGAGAAAAATAATAATTCTGTATTTTTGGTTTCAAATTTTATGCTTTTAGCTAGTCTGTAGTTTATGCATTAAGCACTTATAGCTGAGCTCCTTAATGTGTGCAGGGTTTGAAAGCTTTTGATACTTCTGTGGAGACTTTTGCTTCTGGTGCATGGGCTGCTTTAGGTAATGCATGGAGAGGGAGCACCGGTTTAGTTCACAGGTATAATTCATTGCTTTATTTTTTATTTTTGGATTTTTTTAATTTGACCCCCATGGAGGTTTATCTGCAAATCTAGTCATCAATCATTGTTCTGTTTGATATATCTAGATATTTTGGTAAAATTAAACACTATGGTACTTGAAAATATGTAACTAGTGTATTATGCAATTTTTTTAAAGGGGAAATAAGTATGGGTTGACGAGTGTTTCACTGTAGAAAAAAGGACCTGCAAAGTGTAAACTACTACTGTGGTTAGTCTTGTTATGGTGTAGTTAATAAATTGGTCCCATTCACCTTACGTGAGACTATACCATCATTCCTCAATAGATATTACACTTATTCTATCTGATGCATTTATTCCTGATCCTATTATTTATGTATAAGTTCACTCATCCCCCACTTACCTTATATCTCCGGCACTGAGCTTAGGCTTTTGTTAATTCTTTATAGCCCAACATTTAGGATTAGAGTTCTATGGATAAATGAATTTAGCTTGTCATTTCCTGACTTTCAATGCTTATGGGATAAATTGATGTCTATGTTTTGGTCAAGATGGTTGAGTGGTACCTTATGATTTGATGTGTTTGGAACTTTGGATTTACTCAGTGACTGTGTAGTTTGGGGTATCACACTCCTGCAGTTTTCTTTAAAGCCATCTTACAAAGTCAACCATTTTTTAGCTTGATTCTAAATATGGTTGGAAGGGTCTTTTTATTTTTATCAACAAAGAAAGAAATTTTATTAGAGAAGAGAAAGGGAACAGTAAAAAGGGCAGAGGGTAAGATCTCTTCTTAGAAGTAACTGGAAACTAAAGAGTTGATTATGTTAACCACTGACTAGTGTTACTTGTGCTTGATTATAAAAATTAAAATTTATTCGCACTGAATTATACACACTCACCTGTAATTTTTATTGTTGGCGACAAAAGTTCTTTGGACTACATTGTTTAACCCTCTCCCTGGTTAGGTATTGACTGGTGCTGCATACTGATAAAGGAGTAGGGACATACTCAAAGGAGAGCTATTGTGTGTGTGTGTGTGTGTTAGTTAGTAGCACCTGCAACACCTACTTCATTAATCCTTTTAGATAATTCTGCATAAAACTACTCAACTGCCTTTGGTTGTTTAAATGCTATATTTCTCTTCTCTCTTTCCTTCCTGTCTTGTTAATATTTAATACATGGATCTGACTACTGTTGACTGAAATATTTTTCATGTTAAAGTTGAAGTCATGGCCTTTCTCTCCCTTCTTGCATTTGTTCCGAGTATCTGTTGGTATTCAATTGGAGCCTTGTGACTTGTGTTGCCTTTTATTTTCCATACAAGTTGCTGAACTAGGTTTAATCTTAGAATACTTCACTAATGTCATAAAGGATGTGGTTGCTTCTACTCATATGACAGACTCTTGTGTTTAAAGGCTATTAACCTGAATAATGTCTGTGTTCTCTAGGCTCGAAAATTCTGCTTCCAACCATGCTGGATCTGTACAGCATGATGGGCCCAGAGCTGCAGGTTCCAATGCACCTTCCCTTTTAGAGGTTTGGAAAATTTAGTATTCTTCGTTTGATATTCTTTGTCAATAGTTATAGATATCCATGCTTATTTCTTTTCACTGTACTACAGACTGGAAAAGCTTTTACAGCAAAGGGAATGCAAGTGCTCGAGTTTGTTGGTAAGGAGACAATGGACCTATTAATCAGTGAAACTGGAATTCAGGTTGAGAAGGATAGAAAGGAAGGCGATCAACAAAATGATGAGGATCAATTATTAGAGGAAGTGACATTTGATCGATGCTTTTACATTTATGGAGGTCCAGAGCAATTGGAGGTTCCTCATTGTTAAAATATTTTGATATTTTATCATAATATGGTTTTTATATGTTGTAGAAAATAGATTTTTTTAGAGTATCTTGGATGATCTCTTAGAACCAAAGCTTTTTGACCCAAGTGGCGAAGAGCTTGGTTTTCTAAAGCAAGGTCTTGAGTTCAATCATCATTGGAAAAGTTTTGTCCTCTTAAATAAGTCCATCTAACTCAACTTGGATTAGTTGGGGTTGGGGGCCCAAAGTTGTTTCTCCAGATACTTGGGGATCCTAAGACCAAAATGATGATCTCTTGGAACTGGTTTTCATATTTTATGATTTGTTGCCTTTTTCTTATTAGCATTAGGGGTTTAGTATTAGTATAAATAGGGGTTAGTGCATTGTATTTTGTAACACATCATTACGTATCAATATTGTACTCTTATTCAAGAGTTTGTTCTCTTTTTTCTTCCCCCTAAATCCCTATAATTTCAACACATATCATGATGTATTAAATTGTGGTATTCTATATTTTAGTTTTAACAAATCATTTCATTTGCAATACTCAGGAACTGGAGGCTTTGTCTAGTCATTATGCCTTGTTATTTAACCGAAGAAAAACAAAGTTATCAGCTGAGCAGAAGTCTGTATATGATGGGAAGCTTAAAGAGGTTCAACAAATTTTTAATTTGAGTACTGAAATTGATAGCAGTGTTGATTCAAACAAAGGAAAGACAATAAAGAGAGGAAATGAAGGAGGCAGTGATGAAATGAAGAATTTACATGATTCAAGTGTCAGCAAGGCAGCTGAAATGGCCGCTGGGTAATTTAACTGGTCCATATGTAATTATTGATGTTTTATTCCCTTAGCATTTTTGTCACAATTTTCAAGTTAAAGTGGTCAATTTAAATGGTTACAGTTCTATCTGCAAAGGTGTGAAAATATGGATTTAGAAAATCTGTATCTAAATAATTTAAATGTTTGGATGCAGGATAGTAGAAAATGTACTTATGATCATAGGATTAGAACAAAATGCGTTTGATTTTGTCTATCATTTCATTAGAAGTGTTATGAGCCTTATCCCAAAAAGTTATTAGGTGGAGATACATAACTGGTTTACATTTGGGTAAACAGTGTAATTAAGCACTCATTCAATAAGCTTTTATTATATGAGGACATGAACCATAAATTTGATCATGGAACTTATTGGAATAAGTTAAAAAGAGCATATTTTGCTTAGTTACACCTTGAAACGTATTGAAATAAGCTAAAAAAGGCTTATGGGAATCATTAGCTCCCCATAAGCTCTTCCATATGCCCGAGCCCGTTGTGTTTGAAGCACGGTATAAGGAACCTGGTATTTTATTAAGAAGAAATAGGGATAAACCCCAATTACAAAGATAGAATACCGCAGAACTTTGAGGGTCTGCACCTCCCACTGCCCAAATGGCCCTAAATTCCTCTTCAAATGATCAGATCCCTTTCTCTGAACCTCTCCTATTATAGGCAAACTGCCTTGATTTCTCTCTATCTCAACCCAACTAACTAAAAGAAATTAACAACTAATCTAACTAATTATTTATTGTAAAACAGAAGCCTAACTAACAAGGGATATCTATCAATACTCCCCCTAAAGATTCACCTTGTCCTCATGGTGAATGACTTGTGGCTGCTAGAATGAAGTTCCACTATTGTTCCAACTGATTGAAGCATGATGATCATGCCAATTCCATTCCACAGCCCAGAAAATAGCTTGCATTCCTCCTGGATCAAACACAAATATATGAGTGCCCTTATTCAATTTAGGTGCTCTGTTTTCTGCTGTCCTTTTGACCTTGAAACAGCATGTTAGTGCCAACTTTCCTGAATCTGCACAAGCAATAACCTTGACTTGTTCTTGAAATTTGAAAATTGTTGGGTTGTTGACCCACTGAAATCTGAAACCATGAACAGTTCTTGAAATTTCTGTTTGCGGTAAGAGAAGCAAGTCTTTGCTCTCATTCTCTGATGCCAATGTTTTTGAGTCAATCAAATTGGCTTCTTCTCCATTACTGAAATTCAGATTCTTGATCTTCATCTCTTCATTTTTATTTTATCTTCTTTTCTCTCCAAATCTTCATATTCTTTTATGCTTTCTTGCGTCAAAGAACCTTCATCTTCAACCCAAACTGGTAGATTTGGGTCATATTCAGGTTGAAATTGCTTGAGCAAAGCCTTCACGAAGCCCTACCATGATGCACTTGGATGGTCCTCTTTCCATACATACCACCAAACAAAAGCTTGTGCTCGCATAGCCTTCCCAACCATCT
The DNA here is from genome assembly GCA_026541065.1 of Canavalia ensiformis. NCBI lineage: Eukaryota > Viridiplantae > Streptophyta > Magnoliopsida > Fabales > Fabaceae > Canavalia > Canavalia ensiformis. Next base: position 1,417,118 of record JAMKYM010000437.1, read on the forward strand.
TTATTTTTTCCTCTTCAAGTATTCTTACAGACTCAAAATGCTGCTCCACATTAATCAGCCACCAATAGGCTTCTTTTCCTTCAAAATCAGGAATCATCTTCAAGATTCAATATCCATAGCTCCAAGATTGGAGTCTCTGATACCAATTGTAAGGAACTTGGTATTTTATTAAGAAGAAATAGAGATAAGCCCCAATTGCAAAGATAGAACACTGCAGAAATTCGAGGGTCTGCACCTCCCACTGCCCAAAAGGCCCTAAATTACTCTTCCATTGACCAGATCCCTTTCTCTGAACCTCTCCAATTATTTATAGGCAAACTGCCTTGATTTCTCTCTATCTCAACCCAACTAACTAAAAGAAATTAACAACTAACTTAACTAATTATTTATTGTAAAACAGAAGCCTAACTAACAAGGGATATCTATCACATGGATAATGCATAATGCCATTTTGTGCTATAATTCAACTTTTTATTTGAAGAATTGGGGCTGCAAGGATTGAACTCTAGACCACTTTGTCATAGAGGCTTTGATACTGTGTCATTAGTTAAGCTGTTAAGTTAGGTGAAAACCATGAACGGTTTTATATTACATTTTTAACAGAAGTATTTTCTTTTTATCCCCTCCCACCTTGTGGTCATGGTCTTTTGAGCGGCTCTGGTCATTATGTAAGTATGTTCATCGTTTACATCTATAGATTAAGGAAAGCCCCTTTCATCATATCATATGCTATATGTGATGCTTCTCTTATTGCAGTTTCACTAACACCTTGGCTGGGCTAGCTGTTAATGATATAATTCAGAGAACTACTGCAAGATTGGAATCTCTTCATTCAGAGGGAGTTCATGTATGTGAAAACATTATGGAATTTGTGGGCAAACTTTTTTCTTCTTATCACAACATTTGTTACAGGAGTAAACAGGTGCTACTTTTCTTTGCAGAGACTATCTGAAATGTGCTGTTTTGCGGTGTCTCAACTTCTAATGTTTGGCAAATCCATAATTTCTCGTGCCAACAAAACTGAGGATGAAACTGATGATGATAAGGTGAACTTGGAGTGGCCTGAAGATGTTTCTGCTAAAGCTAATATCATAAGAATGAATGCCCAAACAATGATAGGATATGTTGAAGCAGTTTCCAACAGTTTTATTACAGGTTAGCTGTCTACTGCTTTCATCCTTATTATCATCATATAGAAAAGTATATCTATTATATGCCAAGGACACTTCACATACTTTTTACTTACATTTTTATACCAATACTGATTAGAATTCTGTGATAAATACACTCCTTATAATGCATTGAGTTACAGGACAAGTTGGACATGATATAACAAATATTGTTACCACAGTACAAGTTTTTGTTCGGTTGGATGTTTAGTGATTAATAGACAATACAAATAATGTTGTCATTTTCTTCAATACCCTTTATACTGTACAATATTTATTTTCATACTAAAAAACACAAATTTATATATTGTTATATTATATCATATATAATTATATACAATATCTTGTATTATAATAATATAAATTAAATATAGTATATTTTTAATTGTATATTATATAGTATATATAAAATTTTACATATTAAATTAAAATATTCATGATTATATGATAGAGAGAAGGTGGTGAATGAGGGAGAGGGAGATAGAAAGAGTAGTATGATTATTAATTAAGGAAAAAAAAGAATATTTTTTTGTCTTTTAGCTTTGTTACTTGGGATAAATTGTCCCTTGGTTTAGTGGAGGATACCATTTCAAATTTTGTAGTTCTATCTCATGATCATTTTTAAAATCTAACAGGAACTACAATTTGCACTGTCCAGTCCCTTTATTTAAAGCAAATTAATTGCACCTTTAGATAAAATTTGTATTTTATTATGTTTATAATGACTTATGCTCATAAAACATGAATTTTCTCTTGTGATTTAAAATTTTTAGTTTATGTGAACTTTAGATCAATTTTATATATTATATTATGTGTATTGTGTACTATAATTTTTAAAATTTGACAGTGTTCAAGTCGTATTACACCTGTCTTCTGTATCGTATTTGTACTTCCTAGTTGTCTACTGACTTATATTTAATATTTGGTGTTTGTGATGTATTTATCACTATCAGGCATATCTGATGTAACTGAGGCCTATCAAGCTGCCATTAAAGCTGTTACTGCTGAGTCTCACGCAGCTGTTCCCCAGACTTCAGTTCAGGAAAAAGCCAGTGCCTTCTCTGAACACCTCCGAGCTGATCAAACCACTGCGATATGCAAAATCCAGGACGGAACGCAATTTTTGGCGCACGTTCTCCTTTCAACATCTATGAATGCTGCTTGAACACTAATATTCCTACTTGTAAATAGTCAGTTTTAATTAGAAAAGTGATACACCACTCAACTATGCTTAGTTTACTTCAACCGTGCATTGATGATTGAACGTTACTCGGTCTTTGTAGTGTCTGAACTGGGGCATATTTGTCCTATAAAGTTGATTCCTGCAGCCGTATTATTCTTTAATCTCTCAAATCAGTCGGTCATATGTGAAAGATTTTAGTAATGCATATTCTTACATATGTGAGTTATTTTTGTTGAATTATTAACCATATGTGGTAGTTTTAGTTGGAAGTATTTGATTGCATAACTGATGTATATGTTTACTTGTTTAGTGGTGTAATGAGACTATGATAGCGTTTTTCACGCTGTTTACATGAAAATTTCCGTCACAAAGTTGAAATTTCATTTCGGATCTTAATTGGTGGAAGAGAAATAGTTCTGTGAATTCTTCAGTGACTGATTAGGTAACTTTGATCATCAATATCATGTAAATATTATAAGAGTGGTACAAATAAAGAAATCAAAATAAAAGATCTGAACAAGAAAAAAGATGGAAAGAAAGAATTGTGTGAAGCGTAATTAAGAAAGGAATTGAATTGGTTGAAAATTTGTGGTGACTTGTCAAATCTTTGGATGTGTGGTAGATGTATAGGGATGTTATAAGTTTAAATTATCATGCTTTAACCTTTATTATACTGTATTAGTTGATATTTATAGACGATTGTTCAGGTTAATAATTTCTACTAACTATTAATAATTTCTAGTTTTTTTCCTTCTCTTAAAATAAAATAGGGATAAAAATTAAAATAAGTAAAAAAAAAAAATTAGAGAGGATGAAAAAATGGGGAAGAAAAGATAATTTTAGAGATAGAGATAAATATATTTAAAAAATATAAAAAAATTGAGAGAAAAAAAAGAAAACATTTAAAGAAAAATTGTAAAGATAGATAAAAAAATATTTAGAGAAAGATAAAAATATAAAAAATAAATAAATAAAAAAATATTTTAGTACAATAAAAATATTAAAGATAAAATTTTAAGAGAGAAAAATAAAGAAAAAAAATTAAAAGGAAGAAATTTTAAAGAAAAAGAACTAAATATTAGATAACATTGTAAAAGTAAATCCACACATGTTTTGTTTAATTTGAGAATTATGTGAATTAAAATTTAAAAAATCTTACTTTTAAAAAATCTACAAAATAAATGAGTTAGTCCACCCCAGTTTGAGGGTTACGTGAGTTTCCAGCTAAGGTACAAAACAAAAGGTTATAAGATAAGATAAGACTAAGATAAGACTGAATGAATTAATCTTTATTTGTTTAACTTAATTTGAGGGTAACTAGAGTTAGGATTAGGGATGAAAGTGAACAAGGCTTTCCAACAAGGATCTATCACTCGACTTGTTTAAAACTTAACTTGACTAGGCTTGTTTAATAAAAAAAATAGACTCATACTTCTTATAAATTCTTTTTAGACTAACAAATCAAACTTAGACTTACAAACCTATTTAGTCTATTCGTATATCTATTTATCTTTGTATATTATACATTTGTATTTATATTTATATTATATATATATATATATATATATATATATATATATATTAGGCCTATTTAATGGCCTTTTTATCTTGTAGGCATTAAGCATGTAAGCCTTTTTAATCAATAATTTATATAGACCTTAAGTCTATTTATTGGTCTTCTTTTGAAATATAGAATTTTAAATAGGCTTATAGGTCTTATAGGTTTTAAATTAGGTCTTGACAAAAAAAAAGTCTTTAATAGGTAACAAACTTAGGTTGAGGCCTCAAAATTTTTAAACAGGTCAAGTTTGAACATTCAAAACCCAATTCAGGTCGACCTACTTCTATCCCTAGTTAGAATTAAAAATTTTACTTTTAGATAAGTTACAAAATAGAAGAAAATAAAATAGGGATAAATGGGTTGTTCCATGGGCTAGCCCACATTAAGCCCCCTTATATTAAGAGTTATGTGGGTTCGGACTTAAAAAAGCCCTACTTCTAAGTGGGCTACATAACCTAGTGCCAAAGCTTAGCGTTAAATGGGTCAACCCATGGGCTAAGGGCCAATTTGACACCTTTATTCCAAATTTCTTTTTGCATCTCGTGACCTCTGGAAAGGATAAACTACCTAGAGGACATAATATGTAATGAAAATTTTCTTTCTTCTCCTCTCTTCCTTTTATGTGTGATTTTGTTGTCATACATTGTGGGTAATACTTATTCTAATTTGAGTGTACAAACAAGCTCGTTTAGTTTTTAAACTATTTTGTTCTCTTGATTTGAGTTGGATGAGGTTCTATGATTGTCGGAGAAGATGAAGGTGAGTTGCTGTTGTCATTGCATTTTTCGTTCTAAAAATTAATTTGTAGAATGCAAAAAATATATTTCATATATTGATTTGCGGAATATAAAAAATTACATTCTCCAAGTTAATAACTCAACTAGATGGATAACTCTTCTTCTTTAACTAATAAGTAACAACTCCATCATGACTACCAACACGTGTTATATTCAAAGTTTTGCATACCATATCAGCTTTTGTTGTTCCTTCTTAGATCCTTCCTAAACCAATGATGTCCTGTAATAGTTCTACGATTCTATCAAATTGATCCCTAAATTAAATTATATTAATATTAACATAATTTATAATATGATAATGAAAATTAAAACATGTTATCTAAGTAGATAATGAAACCTTTTCCGTTGCATGAGAAGCCTTAGGCTTCGACATCATAGTATGTGGTCTATCAACAACTATCACATAACTACCAGGTGAGATCCTGCAAAACCACTTCATATATCCATTGGCGTATTGTCCCAAGGTGGTAGCAATAGGACCTTTAACCTCCACTACCACCAATGATAGTTCGTAGTTTTGAAAACTATCATCAATGAAGCGAGGACTACCAACGATACCCAACCAGTCAAATGTTGTCATATAGATCCCCTGAACATGACCATACTAACACAACACTCTCTTTAGCGAATGCAGGTACACCAAATCATAACATCTAATGTAATCTAAAAATTAAGATGCATCAACAAATGATCGATGAACTTTGAAATCCTCGTATGGTGTCCATATGACATCCCCATTGTGTATGCGGTCCAAGGCCTCCTTATATGGTCTGACATCTCTCAAACCATGTAACATATGCAATTGCATCGCTAATGACATGTCAGCCCTAAAATCCAACTTAGGATAATGCCACCAACTTGTGGGAAATGATCTATAATTCATTTTTGCAATCAAATTATAAAAAAATTAGTACTTATATATAATTATAAAAATACAAAATAATGTACAAGGGGCAATATTTACCTGTAACAATATCAAATAACCATCCAAGCATCTAGTGATACAAAAATCCCCATAACTGAGGTGGTCATATAGGTATGCTAATACAATAGTTCCCTATGCATACCTACCAATCACGTGCACATCCCTAAATAACTCCAAGTAGTAGAATTTAATAAAATTTCCACTTTTGTCAACACAAATGGTGCAACCTACCAATCAAAGTAAATACGCTCATGCATCCTGTAGCCAACTAAAACTAACAGAAGCACCTTATGTGTGATTTGTCTCGATGTTTGCTTCTAATGATGAAACACCAAGAAGTTCTTTCAAAATGTGACATGCTGACTCTTCTATCATCATCTCAAGGGATCCATGTTCTATTATTGATAGATGTAGTAATGAAGATACATTATCCAATATGATGATCATCTCTCCCACAGGAAAATGGAAGGTGTAGGTGTCCCTATGCCTCTTTTTAGCAAAAGCACACAACAATCTCCTATCTGTTATAAAATGACTACATCATACTAGTGATGCCACCCTTCCTTCTCATATGATGTTCAGTATGTATGGGTCATTTGTCTCTTTAACTTTTTCCCGATGATCAACACCTTAAGAGCACCATGATCTTGAAACAACATACCAATAAATAAACAAATAAATTGTTTAATATTTAAATAAATAAATATATAAAAACTAATGCTGACAGTATAATCGGAGGATAGACATATCCACTGGACCACCTGGGAATGCCTTTTTTAGGAAACAACATCAGCTGGAACATTGACGTGCTCATGATCTTCAGTGTCATCATCTTGGACTTCTTAAACATGTCGGTTGCGGGTAGAAGCAGTTGGTCAAAATCGTTCTTCCGCTTTATCATCCTGTGTACGTCATCCATTATCCCATCTCTGCAAAGTACCACCTATAGTAAATGTATTAAATGCATATAAACTTAAAAAGTAAACGTTAAATCAAATAATAAAAATTAATTAAAATTATTTATATTCTCTAAATTCTAAAACTAAAACCTAAATAATAAATTCTTAAAAAACCAAATTAAATAAATAAAGTTAAATTAAATTTCAGTTCTATTCCACAAATTAGTTTGTGGAATGCAATAGATACATTCTGTATATTAATTTATGGACTGTAATTCATACATTCAACAAATTAGTTTATGAAATGTATCAATTACATTTCACAAATTAGTTTGCAAAATGTATCACTTACCTTCCGTAAATTAATTTGCAAAATTTAATTGATACATTTTGCAAACTAATTTACAAAATACAATAAATGTATTCCACAAATTATTTTGTGGAATATATCTAATACATTTTGCACACTAATTTAATAAGTGCATCACCATCGTCTTTTACCTTGGTTTCACTAGAACCAATTTCCAAAAACTAAACTTACCTTAGACGATGAAAATGACCAATCGATGAAGTACCAACAATGGGAAGTAAATGGTGTTTGCTTGCGGAAGGCAAAAATGGTTACAGAAGTCCAAAGTGAAGAAAGGATGTGTTGAGGATATAATAATCATAATAATCTTTCAAAAATTGAAGGAGGGTGTTAAAAGAAAAGAGGGGATGCAAAAGTATGGGCATACTTGCAATGAACTTATTAAGGTCAAATACAGACTTCCTAATGAGCTACATCTAGGGTTGCCTCTTAAAAAGAAGCATTGAACATCAAATTGATTTCACCCTTTGTGCTTTCTTATCAAATAAGTTAGCTCATAGTAGTAACCCCCAAGAGATTAAGAAAATTCAGGGACAAGTAAGGGAACTTTGACAAAAGAATGGGATTTGGGAGAGCCTAAGTCCTAATGTCACTCATGTTTTGTTGGTACCAAAGAAAGATAAGACTTAGAGGATGCATGTGGATTTTAGAGCCATCAACAACATAACTATTAAGTATATGCACTCCATACCTAGGATAGATTACCTACTTGAAGGCCTTCATGGATCCAACCTATTCTCCAAGATTGACTTAAAAAATGGGTACCATCAAATTTGGATGGGGAAGAGGATGAGCAGAAAATAACTTTAGACTAAATTTGATTTCTATAAATGGCTAGTGATGTCTTTCAAGCAATCCAATATGGTCTATCCAATGCCCCTAGTACTTTCATGAGGATCATGAACTATATTCTTAGAAGATTAATTCAGAAGTGCGTAATGGTTTATTTTCATAATATTTTGATCTACTTCAAAACCTATGAAGAATATATTGAGCATATTAAGGCAATCCTACTAGTCTAAAAAATGAAAAGTAGTTTGAAAATATAGATAAATTTTCCTTCTACTTGGATAAGGTTATGTTTCTAGGCTTTGCTATAAGTAGCCAAGAAGTCCAAGTAGACAAGGAAAAAGTCAATGCAATTCAATAGTGGCCCACCCACTAATGTGGGAGAAGTCAAAATATTTCATGGATTAACAACTTTTAAAGGATATTTTTAAAATAATTTAGTACCATCACTTCTTCTTTGAATGGTTTAGTGAAAAAAAAATGTTAAGTTTGAATTAAGGGATTCTAAAGGATAAACTAACTGATTCACACATTATAACTCTACCAAACTTTGATACATCATTTGAGTTAGAGTATCATGCCTCCAACATTGGGTTAGGGGTTGTCCTACTTCAAGATAAGCATCCTTTAGCTTACTTTAGTTAGAAATTATAAAGGATTTTCCTTGACTACCCTACATACAATAAGGAGATTTATTCCCTTATTTGAGCATTTTAAACTTGGAAACACTATCTCTTATTAAGAAATTTTATGATTCATATCGATTATTAATATTTTAAATATTTGAAAAGCCAAGAAAAAATGAACAAAATAAATTATAAATGGGATAAATTTTTAGGACAATTTTCTTATATTATTAAGCATAAATAAGAAAAATCAAACAAAGTGGTTGATGCCTTGTCTTGAAGGCACACTTTCATCCTACAAATAAAAATTCTAGACTTTGATAACCTTAAAGATTTGTATGAACAAGATAGAGACTTTTCCCAAATTTTTAATTCTTATGAAAATAAAGCATGCAATGGCTTGTTTAGGTATGATAGATATATTTTTAGTTTTAATAGATTGTGTATTCCAAAACGTTCCATGTATATCTTTCTATTAAGAGAATCTCATGAAGGAGGTCTCATTGGGCATTTTGGTACTAAACACCCTTAAGAAGCCTTCAAGAATAATTCTACCAGCTTCGCATGTATAAGAGTGTTAGGAGGTTTTCTCATAGATGCTAATTCTACAAGAAGGATAAGTCTAAGGTTTTACCACATGGATTGTATACACCTTTTCCTATCCCTAACTCTCCTTAGGTTTACAATATGATGGATTTCATCCTAGATTTACCTAGAACCCAAAGGGAAATGAAATCAATTTTTTTATTATAGATAAATATTCAAAGATGACACATTTCATTCCTTACCACAAAATATATGATGCATGTCATAAGCACTATTTTTAATAGAGATGTTACGTTCCTTGGACATTTTTGAAGAACTTTATGGAGTAGGCCGGGAACTAAGTTGTTTTTCCATCACTTATCATTTCTAAATAGATGGTTAAATAAAGGTGACCAATAAGATTGATGTGAACGTGGGCACCACGATAATTAAAAGAGATCATCTCGAAGATTATCTACAAGGAACGGAAGGTCCTATGACGCGAAATAGGACCAAACGTATGGAACAAGCACGTGAAGGTCTCATCAAGGAAGTTCAAGAAAAAGACTACGTGGATCCAAGCCTAATTCCAACATGGGTTAATTTATGTAGCCATATCATTAAAGATCTTAAGTGATAAGGTTTATGATTTGTTATAGATTACATTAGGATATGATATTTATCTAAAAGTTATTTATTTTAAATTGGTTGCAATTCAAATTGCAATCTAATTAGGATTTTTAATTTGTTATCCTTTTACTAGATTAGGTTCACTATAAATAGGAGTTAGGGATTCAGTGAAAAGACAGATTTTTGAGTACTAATCATATTTTCTCTCTGAGAGTTTTTCATCTCTGTGTGAGTTGATTCCCTTGGTTCTTGGGCAAAGAACTACCTTTGATAACGTTGGTTCTTCCGGCAGGTCGCGGTAAGGGTCACGTTCCTCTTGATAACTTCGGTACTCTCCGGCAGGTCGCGGTTTGTGTCGGGTTCCTTTATCTTATCTTATCCTAATCTTACCTTATCCTTTCTTATCTTATCCTGATTCTTAAGACGTTCCATTATCGTTTTCGCATTCCGATTCATTCGCGTATGGTGAATCATATCATCATAGGACCTTCCATTCCTTGTAGATAATCTTCGAGACGATCTCTTTTGCTTATCGTGGTGCCCACGTTCACATCAAAGATCCTAGCCATTATGCTTAGGGTCATGGTTGGTCAAAACCTTAAAACATGGGAAAAGAGATTGCCATGTGTGAAACTCTTTTATAATAGGATTCCTTACACCACCACACAACTCTTTTCTTTGAAGGTGTAATTTATTTTCAAACCCCTCAACCCTTTTGATTTGTTGTCTCTATCTAACCAATATAATTTTACACATAAAGAAGGTGAATAAAAAGTCCATTATATTAAAGATCTTCATGCCAAGATTAAGGCATAAATTGAAAATAGAAATAAGCATTATGTTAATGTTACCAACAAGGGTTGAGAAAAAGCATTTTAAACCAATGAATTAGGTGTGGGTTCACCATAGAAAGGATTCCTTTCCTTCACTTTGGAAAACTAAACTTTACCCTAGGGGAATGATCTTTTTCAATCCTTGAAAAAATTAACCCTAATACATATAAAATTTATCTTCTGTATGATTATGATGCTAGTGTCACTTTTAATGTTTCTAATTTATATCATTTTTATGCAAATGTAGATGATTATCATTCAAATTTATCTCTGGTACTACATGAAGTGAGATCGGATCTCATCTTATGATTTGGATCTAAATCTTGAGGTTTCTTCATCTTTTCCATGCTTGCATCTTTAGATCTGAATTCATACAAGACATAAAAATAAGTATAAAATAACCAAATAAAATTTAAAATGAAAAGAGAGAAAGAAGAAAAAGAGAATTAAGAGATAATGGCTCCACTTCTAGTGTCTAGGAGGAAGATAAGTTAAGACTAAATCACTATAATGGTAAGGAAATTATTAATAAAATTTCAATGTAGGTTCAATCAAGAACCAAAGAGAGGATTAGAATAAAGAGAACTAGCTAGTCTTATTCTTTGGAAATGTATGTATGCATAAAATGAATTTAAAGTTACATGAGAGAGGTGTAACCTATATATAGGCAAGAATGGGGATGACTACAAAAAGGAAGAAAGGATTTACCACCTTTAAGCCCATAGAAGCCCAATTTAATAAAATAAAAATTATAAGCTAATTTAGTTATATTCTAACTTATCTAATACAAAGTGGGACTATCAAGTGAACTTGATTCAATAAAGAAACACACACCTATGATTGTTATCTATAAGTATTATCATAACCGAAATTACAATGAAATAATGAATCCAAAAAAATTTAGAAAGAATTATTTAAAATTATAGAATCACCTCCAAATTTTGATTTTAAAGGGAAAATATTTAGAAAATTTCTAACAAGGAAAGAGTTATAGGTTCGGGAGCTGATTATGAATAGGGAAGGTATTAGCATCCTATTTTCCCGTTCTAAATAATGGTACCTTATATTGAGTGTGAAATTTTAAATACTTTTGAAAATTATTTAATCCCTTAAATAGACTAAAAATAAATAGATTTATGAAAAATAGTCTAACAAGATTTGATCTTGATATGACATATTCTCTAGTACAATGAAAAACTCAAGGTTATGTACTTCTGATTAAGAGACTTGATCTCCAAATAAAACAAAGTACTTAGAGACATAATAACTCGTAAGAGTGTATTGGAACTTTTAATCCAAATATGTACAAAGTTCAGGTCAAGCAAAGGTTGCATCAAGACCTGTATGATTTTTAAAATACAAAATGATAAAGATCGCTACCCATCCGTATTAAAAAACTTGTCGCGTAAGATTTAAAATTTTTTAAAGGTATTTAAAAAATATAAAATAAATTTAGTGGAGACTTTATTAAATTAAATATAGTTTTAATTAATTTTCTTAAACCCACACATGCGTAAGGTTTGAGTGTTGCATTAGAACCTGTACGATTTTTAAAATATAGAAGGGTAGATAATGTTACCCGTTTGTATTAAAAACTTGTCACGTGAGATTTATAAATTTTAAAATATTAAAATTTTATTTTTGAAAGAAAGTTTAAACAAAATTTTGTTGACTCCAAAATAATTTTTAAATTAATTTTTCTAAATCCACATATATACAAGATTCAAGTCAAGCGAAGACTGCATCGGAACCTATATGATTCTTAAAATACAAGATGGTAGAATACGCTACCTGTCTATTACAAGTTCGTTGCATGAAATTTAAAAATTTTAAAAATTATTTATTTTTAAAAATTGAAAAATAATTTAAAAGAAACTTTTATTTTAAAATAATATTTTTAATAGATTTTTAAAAATAAATTTAACTGAAATTTTTGTTTAAAAACTTAAATATAATATTAAATTAATTTTTTGTAAACCTATGTATGCATAAGGTTTAAGGCAAATAGAGATGATATCATAATCTATACAATATTTTAAATACAGAATAATAGAAAAAACTATTCATCCATATTATATTAAATTCATTATATGAGATTTAAAAATTTATAAGACATATTTTTTTTAATTTACAATAATTAGGAGTGAAATATTCTAATTAATAGCGGAAATTTTATTAAGAGAAAGTTTAGAAAGGACGTGCCGAATTTATGATATAATAAAATTATTAACATTTGCTATTACCCCTTACGTTTTTTATTTGAAATTATTAGCAATTAAAAACACTGAGAATCAATATTACTTAAATGCCAGCGATTGCTTTATGTACGTATATTCTTTACTGGACAACATAACGGAATACTCCACATAAAATTATTAAGATCATATCTCTTATTTAAAATTCGTGAGGAACACTTGGCATTTTGGTTAACTCTTTACTAGAGACCATAGATTTATAAGTCAAAGATATATTTCTACATACTTGGATTCGGACCCTTTTTCGCACAAATGGAAGAAAATCATATATCTTAACACTATACTTGGGGCCCTTTTATACCAATTCAGACCAATTTCTTCCTTTAGTAATTTGATATAGGTGCATTCATTACTGCCATTTTGTCATTATACTTCGCACGAAGTGATCATTGTAAGTTCACGGGTTGTTCCATGGGGAATTCTACTAACCGCAAAAATTCCATACACATCGTTTGCCTTCTTTTTATCATCGTTTTGACCAAACATGCAGATACAGTAGAAGCATAAACATTATATCACTTAGTTTAGTTTTATCAATATCGGAATGTGTCTCTACTGGAATAGTAGATGAATGCATTAAGATCATTCCTTCTAAGACTAGTTCTACTGATCAAAGACTCTTGATTACTATTTGGCTAAGAAAATTTGATGTCTATTCGTCCCTATAGTTGATATGTCCGTAACTGCTCCTCCAACACCATCAGATCTCAACGCTCAAATTCTGAATCTCAACGCTCAAATTAGGTGGTGGTCGACGTTCAAGCGACGACTATTGGTGGCTTCATAAGGACAAAGCGTCTAGTTGAGGCAATGGAAACCATACGATGGTTATGGCATCATTGTTACTGAAGATTTTGATGGAAAAGATGGAAATATGAAGATTCTTGAACTTATCCTAGTGTAACAGATTTTGGACTCTGATTTGCTACCAGATTATATGAATCATCACTAATGCTAATGAAGTATGATCAAAATATAGCTATACTTAGCATTTCACTACCACACTATAACTCTGATTGCAAGCACAAAAATGAGCAGTAATATCCATAGTTTTACATGGAGATTTTGCGGAGAGTCTTGATGTCAACATCCTTAGATCGCGATTCCTCTGAGCCGCTTCTGCGATTTCAAAGCGAGAGAGAGCAATAGCTTGTTTCGGGTTCTCCTTTTTAGCAAATCCAAAAAATGTCCCATTCCCTTTTACCCTTCAGTGTTTATAAACTTTTGAATTAATTAACCAAACTTTAGTTAACTTACCTAACCATTGTTGCTTTTTTACTATACTTATAACCAATTAACTGACTTTCAACTAGATTATCACTTTTTTTTTACATACTGCTCTTCTCCTGGGCTATTTTAGTAATGTTAAGCAAAATTATTTTCCTCTTCTTTTATTTAATTTTTTTATTTCTTATACTTTTATATTTTTTTATTTTATTATTATTATTTATTTATTTATCTATTTATTTAATTAAAAAATATTTTGAACATAAATTAATATTCACAAATATAAAAAAATATGGTTTGTTCTAATTATCCTTGAGTTTTTTTGGCCTAGATCCTAGTCACAAGTCCATTCAAAACTCCTAGATCCTTTAACCTTGCATCTTTAGGTGATGATATGCGTAATCTTTTTTGTAATTATTCCATATAAAAGATTATACAATATTTTAATCCCCTAAAAAGATTATACAATATTTTTAAAATATTTATATAAATTTTAAGATAATTTAAGAATGACTTTAATTTAAATTTTATTGCAAAAGTCTTTATTTTAAAGTTATAGTGTATAATAAAAATTTTAATCTAATTTAAAATAATTTATTTTTTTTTTAATAAAATGTTACTTTATTCTTATGCATGTTAATTCACTTTTTAAAACATAAAAACTTAAATACAAAAATAAATTTTTTTTTTTATAATTTTTCTATCACTTGCAAAGTTATTTGAAGAAGATCGTTGATAAATGGTTAGGAAATAAAATCATCACTCTCGAAATCTTCATTACCCAATTTACATTTCTACTAGGTCTTTATATATTATTTTTCTTCCCATTTAACCATCTGAAATAATAGGTTACGATGTAAATTATCTAACTAATCCAAAACACACACACATACTGCAAGGATATATAGGATAGGATGTGTTATCTTATAGAACCAACTATCTTTTTCTTTTATGGATTAATTTTTCACTCTTCAAGTCCTGTTGAGCAATTATAAAACTTATTGTTATATATTATTATATGGTTGTTATCCCTAATATTAATTACAAATTATAGCCAATGGTCACAGTTTTGATTGAATATTACTTTATGATCATTGCGTATTATTTTCTGGTTAATTTTCTGACCATTGCTTATTTATTTTCTGTCATTTTAGTCAATTGTAACTATAGCATATCACTGTATATAGTGCAATAGTACAATGACTTACACGAAGATTTTGAGTGCACAATCTTTTTGTCAACTTCGAAAGGTAAAGCTGGAATCATTTTACACGAGACATCTATCAATTTTTTACCTTTTGAAGTAATAAGATCCAACATCTTCTATTTTTTATTATTTGTTCGTCTTATTTTTCAACATTAACACAACTTTTGTTGTAATTGTTTATCGATTATCTTACTCTTTGACATATAAAAAAAATGTATAATATATAATATATATTATTTAAAATATTAATAAATAATAATGATTAAATTACATATATTTATTAATATGTAAATTATATATATATATATATATAATTATTATGATAATAGATGATAAATCAACAATAATTGATTAACATGTGAACTTGTATCAAGTGTTGTTCATAATTAATTCGACATTAAATATGTTGTGTAGGCATTCTTTAGTCAATAACTGTTTTAGTAACATGATTCACATAACAACATTTACTTTGTATTCTTGCCACCCTTATAAGCTTTTCTTAATGAAATAAAAAAGTTGAAATCCTGCAGAAAAAAATGAACTTTTGAGTGTGGTAACATAGCTACCTCTAACAGTTATTTAGGATTCAAACCTGAGCAGTTGATCATTATATCTGTTCTGTAATTCTATGCCCAAACAATCTGTTATCTAAATATAAATGAACTTTGGTAACCAAACTGATTTCAGCAATCACTTTTTTTAAAAAAAAAAAAAACTTCACACACACTTATGAAAAATCTCCAACTGAGAAAAAGGTAACTAGTTAAAAATAAACTAAACTATTGAAGTTGATCTATTGATAAAAGTTTGATAAATTTATATAAAATACTATATTTAGATTATATTGTGTTTACTGTACATAAAAAAATTAAAAAAAAAATTCAATCAAGAAACATGTTTATGATTATGCGATGCAACAGTAGTTATTTTTAGTTTTTGATAATTGCAAAAAAATTTCAATATGTGTGTAAAATATGATCTAAAACGCTTCTTTAGTTTAAGAAAATATTGAAATTCGTAAACTTTATATTTTTTAAAGTAAAATATGTAAAATAAAATTATATTCACCAATAATCTTAATTAAAATATCTTATAATTATAATTAACATATTAATAAATATATAGATTAAATATATTTTTAATCTTTTTAAAATTATAAAATTTTAATTTTAATTCTTTATTTTTAAAATGATTAATTTTGGTTCCTTATAATTTTAAAATAAACTACTTTTAGTTTTTAAAAATAAACAATATTTAATATCTAACATATATCAATATTTGACACATTAATAACTAAGGATTAAAAATTAATTTATTTTAAAAAATAAATGACCAAAATTGATATTTTAAAAACGAGATTAAAACTAAAATTTTATAATTTTAAAAGAAATAAAATTATAGTTAATCTTAAATATATTTTCACCTTTTTACTTTATATATTTACTTATTTTTAAAGAGTCAAATCTAACTTGAGAGTAGGGATGAAAGTGAATTAGGCCGTCCGACAGGGGCCTACGGCTCGGCTCGTTTAAAACCTAGTTAAGTTCGGCTCGTTTAATAAATAGATAGACTCAAGCTTGTTAAAAAGCCTTTTTAGATAAACAAGTCAGGCCTAGGCTTATAAAAAAGCCTATTTAACCTATTCAGGAGCCTATTTATATTTATATATTATATATTTATATTTATTTTAATATATTATATTTATATAATATTTATTTTATATTTTATTTACATAATATTAATATATATATATATATATGTTTTAGGCCTATTTAATGGCCTTTTTATCTTGTAGGCTTTAAATTTGTAAGATTTTTTAATTAATTATTTATATAGGCTTTAAGTTTATTTATTGATTTTTTTGTAATGTAGGCTTTTAAACAGGCTTACAGGCCTTGTAGGCTTTAAATCAGGCCAGACCTTGATAGAAAAAAAAAGCCTTTACTTGGTCTGGACTGACTCTCCTCAAAATTTTTAAACAGACCAGACTTGAACACTCAAAGCTTAGTTCAACTCGGCCTACTTTCATCTTTACCTGAGAGCCTTGAACCAGAACCTTAACAAAATCTTCTAAATTGAAATGCAAAAAATGTTGGAATATCATCCTCAACTTGATAAAGGCCAATCAGCAATGATATGAAAATATAGAAATAGTAAAAATATTTATTTATATTATAAAATTTATTTTGATAATTAATTATTACAAAAAATTATGCATAACATAATAAAAAATATGATTAATTCAGTTACAGATGTAGTTATCAAAAATTAATTTGATAATTGATTATTAATTTATAATAATTTATTATCAAATTATAGTAATTAATTATGTAAGAAATAATAATCGATTAATATTATTTGCATAACTTAGTTACTACAATTTTTATACGGTTAATTATAATTTTTTTAAATAATCAATTATGAAAATTTGAGATGTTCAGGAATAAATTTTCTCTGGTTAAATCATTTTTTAGGCCCATTCATATGGTCCACACGGCGAATGTACCTTGCAAGCATTAACATTCTATTGAGTCTATTCTATTGCAACTTCGCCTATTGGTTCGTCCCACCTAATCCCCCAGCACTTTTCTGACTCTTAAATATTGAAACCGTAAAATTGGTTGAATTACAATTTCTCTCATTAATTCTCATTTAAGATGAAACACAAACGTCAAACTCAACATCAAGTAGCCTGTAATATTTAATCTAGATCTCGTCTCACTCAAGCTACAAGAAAAAGAGAACAAAAAAATAAAAAAGAAGACGATCTCTTCTCACTCCAAAAAAAAATCGCTATACGCCACATATAAATTTATATACATATATTCTTAAATTGAATTTCGTACAAAGCCAGCACCTCTCAGATATAGGGATCAAAAGTTTTGTACATTCAGTACATAATTCTACCACATCTCTCATTAATTTAAGTAAAATATTTTTCAAACAGCACATAGCAATTCTTGAATATATTTTATATATATGATGATTAATAAAATTCTACCGCTAACTAAAAGTACCTATACATACAGATACCAATTGTTTGACAATTAATTTTTCAGCGTGACCAAATGGGTTCCTCGTTAATAGTTTCCAACAAAGGCTTCCTTGACCTACAATAACTCAACCTATTCCCAAACTCTGACTCAATCCCTTCCAAACTCAACCTTGGAACCGAGTGATCACCAAGAGACTTCAATTCGCCGCCACCACCGCGGGAAATCCGGTTCGCCGCCATGAATAGCACCGCCACGTCAGCAGCGGTGACAAAAGAATTGAGCCTTGTCATAGGGAAGAATATGTAAACGTTACCAAATTCCAAGTCTTCATCGGCAGCAAGAGGTGAGAACCTTCGTCCAATGTGTAAGGACTTTGAATTTGTTAAGAAGTGAGTGGCACACTCCATCATGAGTTCCGCGGCATTCACTTGCTCCTTGTATTGCTTCACTTCTCCTGTGGGAAACATCACACGTGTCGCACGTGTGTTCTTTATCAAAGGAGAAGCCAAAGCGCAAGATATGTAATTCCCCATCACAAAAACAGAAATTGGGTTGTGGCCTCTCAGTTTCTGAGAGCTTTTTAAAATGGAAATACAAAATGAAACTGGCCAAGCGGTTTTGGTTTGGTTCTGAGAATGTTAACATACGCAAAAATGAAAACAGGCAGGTATATATATATGTACAGGACAAGCATTTTTCATTTTGAAAAATGTTAACATCACTCGTCCTAAGTTTAATTATAACCATATTTTAAATTTGGGGTCATAAATATAATATTTATTATATTTTTATATTGAATTTAATTTGATATATTATTAGTGATCAACTAATTATATTTTAAATCTAATTTTTAAGTAATTATTGTAAAAATAATGATTTTTATTTATCTGATAATTTAAATTAGATGATAGAATAAAAAATTTAATATTATCAATATATATTTTTGTATATAATAAATGTAATAAAATTTAAATTTAAGATGTCATACAAATTATTTAAAATTCCACAATGAAACTAATTCTAATAGACTCATTGCTAATATATTTAATTCTTTTTTATATTAATAATAATAAATAGTTTTAATAAAATTTTATAATTTTAAAATTAATTCTAGAAATTGATAACATAAGCAAATTAAATTTTGAGTAATGATACTTTTACTTTGGTAAAATATAAAAAAAATGAATAATATGATAAAAAAATAATTATAAAATAATGTGATAAAAAATTATTTTAGATGGTCGATGAAAGTAAAAAAATGTTTAATCAATAAAAATTACTCTTTTATTATAAATTATACTTTCTATGTTTTATTTATTATTTAAAGTTCTTTTATGTATATTAAAAAATATTAAAATTTTCATTTATTTTAAGATTATTATGATTTTTACTATGTAATAATAAAATAATTAATTTTTATTTATTTTTAATTTCTTATTTAATTAATTTTTTATTAATTAACATTAATGTAAAAGATAAAAAAAATATAATAATAAATTTTGACTTAAAATTTTAAAGTGATAGATAAAAAAATTAAAAATGATAATAAATAAAAGGAGCAGAAGCAGTAAAAAGTAGGTTTTTTTTATTTTTTATTTTAGAGGGTCAAAGAAGTGTTTGGTGAGGTAGCTAAAAATGTTGAAATTTCACGTTGTGATGAATTATTATGAGTGTGTGTGATGTGTTGACTTGTGGCACTTTGATTTTGTCTTTATGGTGCGTAATGAGTACATGTAGTTTGAGAATGCGCGTTGGGTGGAAAGAACTAAGAAAAGAAGCGAAAATGCAATGTTTTGTGTTTTTTGCGTTGCGTTGCACATCGTTTCTAGTTGTTGTCACCACTCATGGGAGCTGAAATTTCGCTGTATATGCGTGTGGGACCAACGTCATAACTCGCTGTTTCAAGATTAATAGATTATCCCTTAGTTAAAAATTACAATAAATATCATTTTAATGTACTTGATATAAATGTTAATGCTTTTTAATAATAGATTAATTTATAATTGAATAATATATAATTTTTTGTACTTTTCATATATTTTAATTGAATTCTTAGAAATAAATTTAATTTTGATATATTATTGATATTTTTTTTTTTAAAAAAATGAGTTTATATTTTTAAATTTTGATATTGTCATGTAAATTTAAACAACTGCTCTTTATATACGCAATTCCATCTTAAAAAAAGTGAATTCGTCTAAATGATTGTATTGAGCTGTATTTGTTTATGACTAAACTCATGAGTGTGTGTTATTCTTTTTGGATCACACATATGTATTTTTTATAAATAAATAATTTTATTTGAATATAAATTTTTCATTCTATGATCATGGGATTAATTCATAAATAGTCTATTATATATATATATATATATATATATATATATATATATATATAAATATAAAGTTTGACTCAAATTTTATTTAAAAGAAATTAAAATTATATTATTTGCATTGAAGTAACTATCCGTGTTAGTCTTACAAGTTTGTTTTTTAAATAATCAATGTTTTTCTTTATATTTTTTATTTTTTAAATTAGCACTATATTAATATTAATTTAGTACGATAGGCAATATTATGTGGCAAAAAAATTAGGATGATAATTCTATTTTTCGTTAGATATTTGGAAAGTTTCAGTTATTACTTATTCGTAATGATTCTATTCTTTTTCTTTTTCTTTTTATTATTTTTGTTTCAGGGAACCTTATTTTTATTAAAAGTTCCCTAAATAAAATGCAATGTATAACAACTTGTTTTCTTTTGAAGGATGTTAATATTAATAAGGTCGACTTCAACAGTAAAAAAAGTCTTTTTACAAGAAAAATATTAGAAAGATTTACTAAGCCCAATAATATATGGTCTAAATAAGGATTAATTTTACAGTAACACATTTTGTTAACATCAATCTTTGAAATTGATTTTACGCAATTAAAAGATGAAATAATTTGTTTAGAAAAAATAATTAAATTTAAAATAAAAAAGTATAAAAATATTTTTCTTAATAAAAAATTTATTTTTAATTGTTTACTTTTAAACGCATTTTAATTATTGACGTTGATAAAAATGTTATATAATATCATCTACAAGAATACTTGATTGATCAATTGATAAAATTTAAATTTATATCCTAATATAACATCACTTGACGTAAGAAAGTATTTTTATCTTCCAATTGTGAATTGGCACAATTTTCTGAAAAAATATGGATAAGATTTAGTTCTTAAATTTGGATAACAAAAATTTTAATATTTTAATTAGTTTAAGCCTAGAAACTAGTCTTGAAGAGATCTTAACGGAAGCAGACTAATCTTCAGAATTTTTAATATGTTAATCCATGGCCTTGTAATATTTTCTATTGAGTAATAGAATTTATAATATCATTGAGGAACTAATATGTGTTATTAAATTATTTCTAAGTACATTAATTTAAAATGACTTTAAAAATATTACAAAATCAATAGACATGTGAAAATATTTTTTATAACTGTGTTTTTATAACCATGTCAAAACATGTAAAAACAGCGAGTTAAAGTTGTAAATAATCAATTGACCCAAATTTTTATAATCGTTTTCTATGTACATTGATTGGTGAAAATTATCCTAATTATAGCTTCAATTATGAGATTAGAGCATATATAAAATTAAATTAACTTGTCAAGTTATATTGCTTAGCGATCAGAAGAAAACATGTAAAGTTATTATACGTGAATTTAAAACAATATTAATTAGGAAGTAATTATGATATTTGTCTATATGAATGGATAATTATCTCAGCAATAAATGAAGGCTAGTTCGTGCCAACTTCCAAATACCAAGAGGCGTGTGAATGGCTGCCAAAGTTAAAGTTAGTGGGGTTTGAATTTGATTGCTGGCCTTCAGTGTGATAACCCCTATGATGTGTTAAAATAATGTGATCGAGATTGCTAAATTATAAACACATGTAGTTGTTTTTAGCTCTTTGTCATGACCTAATTGGTTGTTTATGTCAACCGTGTGAGGAAACCATGGTGTAACAATGATTGTGAAGTTAGGCCTAAAACGAAAAGAGGTTAAACATTATTAAAGTAATGGCTTATGGTTATGAAAATGATATGCAGTGTTGATTAAATAGCAACACGTCGACTTAAACCAAGTGTGAATGAGTTTCTCAAGAATTAACGTAAAGTAAGTCTAATCAACCGATTTGGATTCTCTCGTTAGCAAGCAATATGATAAAGTTATGTTATTAAAAATGGTAAATTCTATTATAATAAATCTATGTTTATCTTTTTAATAAGATCAACTTAAGATAAGAGAATTTTAATGTCTAAATAATGAATTGGTTACCATTAAAGTAAGACTTTATATTGTTATGTGAGAGGTTGGCGCAACTGAAATCATGCCAAGTGCCAACATAACAATCTAAAAAATTTAAATATTTAAAATATATAAAAGTAGAATTATTATCGAAGTTTATTTATAAAAAAAATATTTAAAAGAATTCTAAAGAAGTAGTCTTAAATGTGAGATACAGATAAGAAAAATGTTCGTATCATGTATAATATTTGGTGATATTTTAAGTTGAAAAGTGCTAATCTCACTTCTATGTATTTTTTAAAATATGAAAAATTTAAAGTTACATCATTTTAAAGAAAATATCTTATAGAGATATAATTTTTAAAATCTTATAAAAATATTTGTTTCCAAAATAAGTTATAAAAATGATATTTTGATATTTTGTAATAAAGATATAATTTTTTATTATTTAGATAATGATATTTAAGATTTTAAATTTATATATACATAAATTTTAAGATAAGTGATAATTATACAGAAAATATTGTAAAAATTATATATTTTAAAAGATTTTAAATATTAAATTTAATTATTAGTATTATTTTAATTTTAAAACAAATTTTTTATTTATTACCTACTTTAAATCATAATAATTAACTTTTTATTACTAATTTATTTTTATTATTATATTAAAATTATAATTTATTATCTTTATTAGTAAATTAAAAATATAACAATTAAATCTTTAATTATAAATTTTATAGTCATCCTTTTATTACTGATTTTATATCTCATCTCCTATTTAAGCATGATTAAAATTTAAAATTTTATATTTTAAAACTAATTAATTATAATTTAATTTTAAATTTAAATTAAGATATTTAATTAAATATTTTAAAAGTATAACTAATTTTAATTATTAACTAATTTTATTTTAAGTTCTATATAAAAATTCAATCTTTTTATTTTATATATATATATATATATTTAAAAATTACTTCACTTCTAGATTTTTATTTTATTATTCTTACAAATTTTATTTTCTGTTTCATTATAAAAGAAGCGGTTAAATTATGGGAGAATCATGCTGTCCGCACGTAAATCCAATAAAAATAGTGTGATAATGTTATTAAATTTATCCAACAATAAAATTTTAAAATTTTAAAAATAAGAATGATAAAAAAATAATATATATATTTATAAAATCTATAACTAAAAATTATTTAATAATATAATAATATGTATATAAAATTATTTTATTTAAAAAAATATTCTAAATTTACGTATAGATAAGATTTAAGATAAACAATTCAAAAGATATAAATAACAGAATGTTTTACTTATTTATTTAATTTGTTAAATAAAATTTAAAATTTAAAATTATTTGATAATATATATATATATATATATATATATATATTGTATTTCTAATAATATTCTAAATCAATATATATACAAAGTTCAACATAGCTAATAATTATTCTATAAATTTTTATTATTTTAAAAGTATGAATGATTAAAAATGATATACGTATGTATTTAAAATTCATCATATGATATTTAAAATTATAATTTATTTGATAATATAATATATGTATATATATAAATTTATTTTATAAAAAAAATTTAAATTTATATATATAAAATGTTATAATTATATAGGATTTAGGTTCATCACATGATATTTAAAATTAAAATTTATTTGATAATATGATATATATATATATAAATTTATTTTATAAAAAATATTTTAAATCTGTATATGCAAAATATTATAATTGTATTATAAAATTTTATATTTTAAAAATATAAATTATAGAGAATACTATGCATAGATATTCAAAATTTATTAAATGAGATCTAAAATATATTTAATATAGTTATAGTAAAATAACAGATACAAAAGTAAAAAAATGAATAATAAATATTACAACTATGCTATTATTTGAAAACCCTATTTTAAAAATTAATTCTTAAAAAGTTAAGCATAAGCTATTATTATTATTATTTAAAGGGGGAAAGACTAAGCTTACATATGTGAAAAGTAATATGGCGCTCATGCAAAAAACTTAAATTCACAGTTGGCTAGTCTAATGGTATGAGCCCGATTTGTTCCAACCTTAAAAAATGCACATAAAAACTCGCTGATTCAGAAAAAGTCTATAACTGAATCTTGTTTGAAGATCCTGCATCCTTTCAAACCAAGTATGTCCAAGGTTAACCAGTTTACACATTAGGTCAAATTCAATTAAGACAACCGTCTAGAATCCATTACAAAATAATAATAATAATAATAATAATAATAACTCATCAGATTGGCATTTACCAAACTTGACCCATGTTTGTAAAACTCCAGAAGTTCTAGAGCTTTAACAAACAAATGCAGAGCCTTATGTTTAAATGGAATTAAACGTTAGCAAAATTTGGACTTTTTTATTTCTTGATTTACTGTTTTTTAAACTTTCTTTATAATAACTATCAATTTTAATGCTACAAAATTGTTACTATCTTTCATTCTTCTTCTTACAATCAACTTTATGAATACTTAATCATTTTTTAAGTTACCACAACACGTTTTGACATATTAGTTATTCTTTTACAAGATATACCAATAATTTTTTTAAATATCAAAATTTTAAGACCTTCTATATGTAGATCAATAATTAACAAAATATATATATATATATATATGTATATAATAATTATCTCTTAAATAATATTGAATGAATAATACAGCTTATTATTTTAAATTTTTAAATTTTTAATCGTTAGCCAATTCTTATAATTATTTTGTAGTCATAATTTTTATGGTATTTAATTGTTGGTACAAACTTTTACAATTATTTATAATTAGATTTTTGGTGGATTTGAAAAAATTAGTAGATAAATTAATTGAAAGTCAAAAAATAAAATTAAAAGTTGATAAATTAACAATTAAATTAAAAATATTTAATAAAATTAGTTATTTAAATAAATAATAAATATATAATTATAGATAAAGAAATAAATAACTAATACATTAAAATTTGAAGGGTGATTTAGTTTTTTTAATAAAAAATATTAAAAAATCAATAAAATTTGAAATTTATTCAAAATAAAATATATAATTTTAAATTTTTACTTAAATGATTTTTAAATAATAATTTAAAAAGTTATATTTTAAAAATTTTAGTTTTTTTTATCAAAAATTTAATATTTTGTTTTAAGCATAAAAAAATAATATAATAATTAAAATATGTTGTATATTGAAATAATAATTTAAAATATAATATTTTATAAAAATGTAAAAAATTAATATATAAAACTTATAAATATTATTATTAAAAATTAAATAATATTAAGCTTCTGAAAATAGATAGACAAATAAGTTATTAGATTGTGAAAATATATTAATAAAAAAAATATTTAACTTAAAAGCTAAAAGGTATGAAATCTAGTTCTAATAACATTTAAAACAAATTAGTTACTGTTTAAAAAATGTTAGTAACTACTAAAAATAATTTACCTTACCAAACAAAATTGAAATATATTAATAAATTTTTATCTAATAATTTTATCTTTCATCTAACTAAAAATAATGATGAATATATCCATGATTTATGATATCTGAAAAATATTTTATTTATATTTTCTTAAAATCTTATTTAATTTATTATTATATTCAGATTATTTATTATTTTTTATGTTTTTTGTTTGTTCTATTTTATTTTTTATCATAATAAATTTGTATAAATATCATTTATAATTAGTACATATTTTTTTATTATATGATATTTTTGTAAAATTATTTCATTATATTTTATGTATTTTATAATATCATTTTAGTATTATTTTTAATTTACGATCATTTACTATTATTTTAATATTCTTTGACAATAGATTATTTTCTTGGAACCTCAACTAAAATTTATTTTTTTAAGAATAATTAATTAAGTTTCAAAAATTTTAAAATATTTTAATGATAAAAAATATGATTATTATAAATATTTTATAAACAAGTGCTTAAGTTACTCGTTGTTGAGGATTACCACTTGGTAGACATTAACTCAAACAAAGCGTAAAAAAATGCTCTCCAAACTTGTCTAACTGATCTCAAATAAATAAATAATTTTTTATGTTTCTATTTGATAAAAAAAAATTTGATAATAAATAAAAATTTGAATCAAATTAGAAAAAGAAATATTATCTTTAACAGAAAGAAAAAAAAAGATGAAGTAAAACTGCTCTGAGATAAATCCTTCTGAGCAAAAAGAAGAACTATTCATCTATTGTAAAGTCATGTATTTAATAGATGTGTTGAAAATATTAAAAACCTTTGTTCTGTCTCGACGACTAATTTATTTACATTTATATAAATATAAAGAAGCTTATGAAGAGAAAGCAATAAACATTATTATACCAAGTATAACTTATCTATTTTGTTTATAACTTGTGCATAAATTATTCTTATCTCCATTTGTATATTTTTACTATTGTTTGTAATAGAAAATCTAGATGGAAAAAGTCTAGTTTAAATGTGTTGGATTATTAAGCCTAGAGAGACTTGTGTTAGTAGTAGTTGTTTAATGTTCTATAAAACTTTGCATAGTGAAAATTGTTGTTGGTAGATAACAAAGATTGGATGTAATGCTTGTTTGTTAAAAGGTGAACTAGTATATATCTTGGTGTTTTTCTACCCTACTCTCTTTTCGTTAACCTATCTAATTTGTTTAAATCTAGCTTTATTAAAAGATTTTATAACAAAATATTGTAACCAAAAATACAACGAAATGATGAATTCGTTAGATATTAGAAAGAAATTTATATGATTATGGAGTCGCTAGCAAATTTTTATTTTGAAGAAAACTCTGAAGAATTCTAGGTTTGGGAGCCGATTACAAATATGAAATGTATTAGCACCTTACTCGCCCATTATGAAGAATGGTGCCCTTAAATTGAATGTGTGACTTTAATATTTTTAAAATTGTTTGATCCTTTAAATAAAATAGAAATGAATATGTTTATGAAAATAGTCTGACAGGACTTGGTCCTGCTCCTATGAATTCCCCGATGCAGTGGAAAACTCAAGGCAACGTAGTTCTGGTTAAGAGATTTGATGTTTAAAAAAATAAAAACTTTAAAGAAAATAAAAGTTTGTAAAGATTTATCTGCATACACACAAGGTCTGAGCCAAGCGAGAGTTACACTAAGACTGGTACGATTTGAAACACGGAATGTTAGAGAATGCTACTCGTTCGTGTTAAAACTTGCCATGTAAATTTTTTTAGAAAATTAAAGATTTTTTTTTAACATATTGAAATAATTTTAGATGAAACTTTATTAAATTAAATATAATTTTTATAAACTCACGTGCGCATAGGATTTGAGCCAAGCGAAGATTGCACCTAAACATATACGAATTGGAATACAAAATGGTAGATAATGCTACTCGTTCATATTAAAACTCATAACGTGAATTTCAGAAAATTTAGAATTTAAAATTTTGGAATAATTTTAGATGAAAATCTATTGAGTTATAATTTCCTTAAACTCATGTGTGCACAAGATTTAAACCAACTATAAGTTGCATCTAAACATGTACGAATTAAAATGCGGAATAGTAAAGAACAATACTTATTCGTATTAGAACTCGTTATATAATTTTTTAGAAAATTTAGAATTTTAAAATACTAAAATAATTTTAAATGAAATTCATTAAATTAAATATAATTTTTTTAAACTCACGTGTGCACCAAATTTAAGCCAAGTGTAAGTTGCACCTGAACTTGTATGAATTAGAATATGAAACGGTAGAGAATACTACTCGTTCATGTTAGAACTTGTTATGTATATTTTTAAAAAATTTAAAATTTTAAAATAATGAAATAATTTTAGATAAAATTTCATTAAATTAAATATAATTTCCTTAAACTCATGTATGCACAGGGTCCAAGTCAAGCATATCTTAAATCTGAACTTGTACGAATTAAAATACGAAATGGTAAAGAACACTACGAATTAAAAATACAATTAAAAATTTAAAATTTTAAAATAATGAAATAATTTTAGATAAAATATTATTAAATTAAATATAATTTCCTTAAACTCAATGCATATTAAGGTCCAAGTCAAGCATATCTTGAATCTAAACTTATACGAATTAAAATACGAAATAGTAAAGAACACTACTTGTTCATGTTAGAACTCGTCACGTAAATTTTAGAATTTTAAAAATTCTGAAATAATTTTAGATGAAATTTGATTAAATTAAACATAATTTACTTAAACTCATGTGTGCACAAGGTTCAAGTCAAGTATGAGTTGCATTTAAACCTATACGAATTAAAATACAGATTGGTATAAAACGATACTCGTTCATATTAGAACTTGTCCCTTAAATTTTTAAAAATTTTAAAAATTTATTTTTGAAAATTAAAAAATAATTTGAAAAAAATTATTTAAAATATTATATTTAATAGGTTTCCAAAAATAAATTTAACAGACTTTTTTTACAAAAAAACTTAAACATAATATTTAAATTTTTTTATTTTTTAAAACTCACATATACATAAGATTCCAATTAAATGGAGTTGTACCCGAAATTTATACAATATTTTGAATACAGATAATAGAGAATGCTACCCGTCTATATTAAAAACTTGGTTGATAAGATTTAGAATTTTAAAAATATAGAATATATTTTTAAAAGCTTAGAATTAAAAATAAAATTTAATCAATAATAATAATAATAATGATAATGAAAGAAATAAGAAAATTAAAAAAAATTACATATTATTTATTTTTTAATTATTTGTATTTTTTATTATTATTATTATTATTATTATTATTATTATTATTATTATTATTATTAATTATC
Organism: Canavalia ensiformis; assembly: GCA_026541065.1. NCBI lineage: Eukaryota > Viridiplantae > Streptophyta > Magnoliopsida > Fabales > Fabaceae > Canavalia > Canavalia ensiformis. The sequence continues at coordinate 1,446,240 of JAMKYM010000437.1, forward strand.
CAAATATGCTCAGTGTCATCCTTCAGTTTTGAATTGTATCATATTTGTAGATTATTGGGTGTAACAAATATGTTAATGCATGATAAAAATAAGAAGAAATTTTTCACTATTTCATTGTATGATTCTTCTGAAGACCACGAGATTGATTCGACAAGAATTGTGAAATGACTTGGGTTTGGAGGTGATATAGTATCCTCAAATTAGATATGCTGTTACATTCCACTTTGAACCTTGTTGGGCATTCTTGATTGTAAACACTTCTAATGACTCAAAAGGTATAAGCTTATGTATTCTATTCGACCCATAGTAATTTATAGGAAGCATTAAAAAGTGACAATGACAATCACGAACACTCGAATGCTGCACACAAATATCCTTACACAAACCACAGCATAAAGAGTAGCAATGCATCATCCCTGCTCACTGCACTTCCGATCTTGACGCATTTCATTACCCAAAAAGAAATACATTTGGATTACAAGCCATGCCCACCGCCGGCACACACAGGAACAATTTGTTGACGAATATCAACGAGCCAGACTATGGTAAAAGAGTGAGAAAATGCTGAAGGAAAAAGCGACGAACAAGTCAAGGCGTAACGGTCAAAACTCGCAGGCCACTGCCTCACGCTCTGCTCCTACTTCACAGGAGAGGAGATGGGGCTTTAAGCAGCCCTGTGCTGAGATTGAGTTAATCCCCAAGATTTGTTGCGTCTCCATCTGCAGTGGCGTTTCTCTCTCTCTCTCCATCTAGCTTCCTTATCTCACTATCTTCATCTCTTCCTCCATCAATGGTAAGACTAACGATGTGAAAGACCGATAAAGAATCAACGCCTGATTCTGGCAGAAGAAATAGGTGATCGACGAGTTATGTAAAAGAGATGGGAGTGTAGCTGTTACAGAGGAAGCTAATGTGGAACCTATGCATTTAGTAGGCTACAATTTGAACTATCGGATTAAGACAAGAACGAAGATCTCGAACGATCTTATAGAGACTGATTCGATATCGAGGTAGAGTGCTTGGAAGGTGGCGTGACTGAGCGGTGGCTATAGGAGGTTATGGTGATGTCACCGCCAAGAGTTTGAGGAAGAGGAAGTCACTGATTACTGAACTTTGATTTTTACTCATGTAAGAATTATATGCACAATACCGACAAATTATAGCTTTTCGCACCATCTTTTAGCTAGGGATTGCATAGGATTGCATGAATTATTTACGGCAATTGCATGAGTGAAAGCTATATTTCCTGCACAAATGAATGTGGTTGTGAGATTCGTACCTGAAATCTGCAAAAATTTGGATGTTGTAGGCGATGAATTTTCAATTTCTTTGAATACCCACACCACTGAGCAAGAGAGAAAGATTCTTTCGACTCAAAATTTTCCCGAGAAAATCCCCTCTCCCTTTTATTCTTTTCGCTAGGCACTATTTATAGATTTTTCCATATTCATCCACAAAACTGTTCCTTAACCACATTTGTAACTAGCTAACAAACTTTTATGCTTCTAATCTCTTTATTTTTTTTTTAAGTTTTATTATTATTTTTTGTTAGGTACCCCTTTCTATCCTATTAGCTTTATTTCTCTAAAGAATTAACCCTTTCTTTTTTATGGTTTAGATTTCTTTACTTATATATTTATTTATTTATTTCTTTTAAGTTAGTTACTTTGAATCCAACATTAAAGTATATACATTTCTCTTAGTTTTATTTTATTTTATTTATAAAAATATATTCTTGAACTTAATTATATATTCACAGTTTGTCCCTCTTTATTTACTTTTTTACCAGATAACATAGAAAATGATTTATATATTATCATGGTAATAAATAAGTAAAGATGTGAATAAATTAAGTCTGATATAAAAAAATACAAACGTGACTATTGAACATATTTGTAAAGGAAACCTGAGGAATAATAAGTGCAAGCCTTATTTAAAAGATTTGAAGATGCCATAAAGGTAATGGACTTGAAGGATGATTTAAGAATGCCAAGAAGGCATTGAGCTTAAGAGAAATTTAGAAAAGTGAAATAAAAGGAACCTAACGTGATAGGCTTGAGAGGTATTGGACTTTGATGCAAAAACTAAAGGTGTTAGGACATGTGCTAGATTTTTGAAGGAAATTTAGATGATCCTTGTGTGGCAGCCTAAAGAGAAGCAAGATGCAAGCCTCATGTGGTAAGCTTAGGAAAGGAAAAGGCTGGCCTTATGTGATAGATCTAACTGCAGGAAATATTAAAATGCAAATCCTTTTGTGATAGGATGATAGAATTTAAACATATAAGGCCTTGTATGATAAGCCAAAATGTAAGAAATTAAAATGCGAAGCTTTGTGTGATAGGTTGACAGAATTTAAACATGCAAGGCCTTGTATGATAGGCCAAAATGCAAGAAATTAAAATGCAAGGTCTTGTGTGCTAGACTGGTAGAATTTAAACATGTAGAGTCTTGTGTGATAGGCCAAAATGCAAGAAATTAAAATGCAAAGTCTTGTGTGATAGACTGACAGAAATTAAACATGGAGGGCCTTATGTGATAAGCCAAAATGCAAAAGATTAAAATGCAAAGTCTTATGTGATATAGACTGACAGAATTTAAATATGCATGGCCTTGTGTGATAGGCTAAAATGCAAAGCCTTGTGTGATACATTAATAGAATTTAAATATGAAAAGCTTTGTGTAATAAGCCAAAATGTAAGAAATTAAAATTCAAAGTCTTGTGTGATAGGCCAAAATGCGATAGATGTCTTATTGTTGACAAGAATGATGAAAACCTATTAAGATAGGTGATATGTAGAGATGTCTTCTTGTTGACAGGAATGATGCTGACCTGTTAAGATAGGTGATATGCAGAGATGTCCTGTTGTTGACAAAAATGATGCTCACTTGTTAAGATAGGTGATATGCAAAGATGTTTTGTTGTTGACAGGAATGATGTAGACTTGTTAAGACAAGTGATAAGCAGAGATGTCATGTTGTTGACAGAAATGATGCAGACTTGTTAAGACAGACAATATGCAATGATGTCCTGTTATTGATAGGAATGATGTAGACCTGTTAAGACAGGTGATATACAGAGATGTCTTGTTGTTGACAGGAATGAAGCAGACCTGTTAAGGCAAGTGATAGGTGAACCTATTAGCACAGGTAGGATGATGGTTTGTTAAGATAGTACTAAATTTTGAAAGAAAATTAAAGAAGCCTCATGTGATAGGCCAAAGAGAAATAGAAAAATTGAGAGGAAATAAATACAAGCCAAGTGTGATAGGTGGAGAAAGAGTAAGTGTGAAAAATATGCAGAGAGAAAAAACCTAAATAGATGCAAAGGAAAAGACCTACTAAGATAGGTTATACACAGAAACGTCCACCTGAAACAAGTAAGGAGTAGACTGGAAAGATTTATCAAGACAGGTAAAAGAAAAAATAGTGACCTTTTAAAATAGGCAAAGTGAAATAGGAAAGATCTGTTGAGATAGGAATAAAAGAGACCTGTTAAGATAGGTCAGGTGAAATAGAAAAGATCTGTTAAGACAAGAATATAAGAGATGACTTGTTAAGATAAGTAAGGTGAAATGGAAAAGACCTGTTAAGATAGAAAAATGTCGATTTGTTAAGACAGATGAGATGTAGAGATTTAAAAGCCTAATAAGATAGAGGAATAGTTATAGAAAATGGAATGAGAGTGTGAATAAATTCTTGTTAAGGTAAAGATACAACTCTTATTGCATAAATCAAATGTAAAGGAATGATGTGACTTGGAAAAACAGGCACACTGCTTGATGCATGAATAGGTGAGGAAGGAGTAGAAATGGTGTAATTTTGAAATTCATTTGCTTCGATATTAGATGTTTTAAAAAAATTTATAATTGGCTTGGGCAATTTGCACAAGTTTAGAATAACTTCTCTCTTTTTCTTAGTAATTACCAGTTGCCTGAATTTCAAGTTCATTTAGGCAAAATATTTACCTTTCTCTTTAATTTTTAAGTTTTTATTCTTATTATTATTATTATTATTATTATTTAATTTTTACTTTTTAATTTTATTTATTAATCTAGGCAACAAATTTATCTGAATTTTTGAAACTTTCATGCAATTGCCTTAACTTGTTGATCTAGATGATAATTTTTTGTAGTTTAAGGTGTTTTGAGGCATTAGAAGTGTCTCAACTAGACCTTTTTAAGTGATTTTATAATTATTATAATTTTAATTCATTTAAATAACAAATTTTGTTCTATCTTTGAACAATCTGGTGATTGTCTTAATTTGAATGGTATGGGCAAAAAGTTTGCCCCAATTTTAAAATTTTTATGCAATTGAAAATTACCTCCATTTGAAGTAATTTAGGCAAAAATTTGCCTTAGTTTTAAAGTTTTTAGTAATTAATTGCCTTAATTTGGACTTGGTTTGAGCAAAAATTTGTCCCAAATTTTTTTTTAGCAATCGAGGATTGCTTCAATTTAGAATTAATTTAGGAAAAACATCTTGCTCCAATTTTAAAGAACTCTTCCCTATTCGTAATCGGTTCCTGAACCTAGAACTCTTCCTTTGTTAGGGATTTTTCCAAATATTTTTCCTTTAAAATAAAAAATTTGGTGGCAACTCCATGATCATATAAATTTCTTTCTAATATATAACGGATTTGTCATTTCATTGTAATTTCGATTACGACAGACAACATTTAACCTCCGTTTTGTTTGTTACCTATGGTTCCATATTTGACATTCGAGCTCGACATCTTAGGTTAAGCACTCTAAAAAGTGACGAGGAGATAAAGATCCTACTCATGGCAGAATCTAGCAAGAAACTCATTCCTAAAGGTGAATATATTACTCATTCTTCAAATTTTTGTGGAGAAGATTATCCATACTAGAGAGATAGGATGAAAATGTTCATTAAGTTCACCCAATATAGTCTCTAGAGTGTCATCATGAAAGTTGACTATGTATATTTAGATGTCCAAGGAGAAGTTCTCGAAGAATGATGGACGCTTAAATAAGTAACAAAAATGCAAAACAATGTGAAGGTTATATTTATGCTAATCTATGGCTTATGCAAAACTAAGTACAATAAAGTCTTCAGATATAAAATAACCAAAGAAATATGGGACACTATTGCCACCATCTATGAAGGAATAAATTAGGTCAAAAAATCAAAAATAAGTTATCTTGTTTCATAATATAAAGGGTTCAAGATAAAGGAAGGAGAAACAATCGCTAAAATGGCAGGAATATTCCAAACCATCATGAATGCTTTTAAAGCTCTTGGAAGAGAATATGATCATGAAGATACGATGAGAAAACTTCTTAAAAATCTCCCACCTCTTTAGAGACCTAAGAAAAAAACTATTGAAGAATCAAAGATCTTAGTAAGGTCAAATTTGATCAAGTCAAATTAAATGAGAATGAACTAGATAAGAAAGGAAAAGAATATCTCTCAAATCTAAGCATTATGACCAAAGTACTTCTATCAAAGCTATGAAAGCAAATGAACCAACTAGCTAAGAAAAATAAGTGAGGATGATAATAAAATTGATGATGAACTATCCCTCATATTTAGATGTTTGAAAAATATTATGAAAAAGAAAAATAAAAGGAGTAAAACCTTTCAAAACAACTAAAGGTAAGAAATCAAAATTTAAGAACTATCAGAAAATTGATATTATTTGCTATGATTGCGAAAAACTTGGACACATGAAAGTAGACTATTCAAATTTGAAGAAGGATAGAAAATTCTTCAGGCCTAAGAAAAAGAAGGGTCTAGTTTCTACATGAGATAACCTAGACAACAACAACTTAGATGATGAAGTTATTGAAACTCCACAAGTTTTTTTTTTTATGATAGATATTGAAGTTGGTACCTTCTGAACTATAAGAACGTGAAATTGTCTCTAAAAATTTGTTAAATGATTCAAACACTTTGTTAATGAAATATTCAGTATTAAAAAGAAAACTCTTAAATAAATATAAAGAACTTCAAGAGATTAGAAATGAGAATCTTGAAATTCTAAAGAAAAATTTATGTTTATCAAAATCCAACAATACATTGTCTCTAAAGATTTAAGAATTACAACAAAATATAGATGAGGTTATTACTAATCTATACATGGAACTATCAAACTATATTTAATGTTGAAAAAGGGACATCCAAAATAAAAAATTAAGATTGAATTTTATGATTATCATAAGAAAATTTCAAGTTATATTTCTTGTTTAAATTCATCCTCTTCAATATGAAACAAATTTAGATATGCCTCAACTAAATGTCTTTATAGATATAGGAAAAATGACAAGTAAGGACTAAAGAAAATATGGATAACGAAAAATATAATTATTCCTCTCATAGTGGGAAGATTAAAAATACCAACATGGTACCTAAAAAGTGGTTGCTCATGAAATATAATGGGAGACAATTTTATATTCCTAGACTTGGAACTATTTGAAGGAGGAAATATATCCTTTGGAGGTAAGCAACAAAGGAAGATAAAAGCTATTAGTAGAATTGGTAAGGCTACCTACCCTCAATTGAAAATGTTTTATATATTGAAAACTTGAAATAATCTACTAAGCATAAGTCAATTTCGTGACAATGGATATATAGTTTCTTTCAACAAAAATCAACGTATAGTAAAAAATAATGATAGTTTTATACTATATAATATCAAATGTCATCAAAATTCATTACAAAATAGCTCTGTAAGAACTATAAGATCAAAAAGTAATGTGTCTTTTCTCTAGTGAGAAGGCTAGTTAAAGGTCTACCAAATGTATCTTTCAAAAAGGATGTTCTCTATGAAGTATGTCACGAAAGGAAAGAGAGTTAAAACAGATTTCAAAAGTAAAAATCTTATTTTCACTTCTACACCGCTTGAGTTACTACATATGAATCTTTTTGGACCAATAAACATACAAAGTTTTGATGGTAAAAATATAGATTTATAATTATAAACAACTATTCTACAATAACATCGGTCTATTACTTAGCTTACAAAAGGAATCTTACTGAATTTTTAAAATATTCTTCAAAAGAGTAAAAAATGAAAAAAAAAATTGTATCTTGTCCACAAAAATAATCATGGAAGAGAATTTGAAAATAAAAAATTAACAAGTTTTGTGAAAAATATGGCATTTGTCACAACTTCTCAACATTGCAAACTCCTCAACAAAATGGGAAAGAAATGTTCCTAGAGATGGATAAAACGATGCTTGGTGAAAATTCACTTTTAAAACATTTCTGGGTTGAAAAATTGAATCCTACATGTTACGTGCAAAAAATTTTTTTTGATTAAACCTAGGTTAGACAAGAATCCATATGAATTATGGAAGTGTAGATGCCCCAACATCTCATGCTTTCAACCATTTGGATACAAATACTTTATTTTAATTGTGAAATATCAACTTGGAAAATTTGATTCAAAAGTATATAAGAGAATTTTCCTTAGATACTTAGATACTTCTATGGCCAATCGTATCTATAGTACTAGGACCTTAGTAGATGAAGAACCAATTCATGTAAGATTTAGTGAAAACATAACTATTGACAATAAATCTTTCTGGTCTCGACATAAATAACAAAAGTTAACAGGACTCTTCATTGTTCAAACTTAAGAATGAAGCATCAAATTAGAACTTTTCTAGTTAAATCCCAACATTTATTAAACAAAATATTGAAGCTGTCAAAGATCTAAATTTCATACCATATGATCTTGATGAGAAAATTTTGGAATAACCTTAAAAGAATATCCTTACATGATCAAGAGAATCTGGCATTATTCTATGAAGTAAAGCCAAAATTAGTAGATAATGTTTTTCTAGATGAGGGATGGGTATTAGCAATGAAAGAAGAGCTAACTCAGTTTTCAAAGAATGATGTTTGGACATTGGTTCCAAAACCATGGAGAAAAATAATTGTTGGCACCAAATAGGTATTCAAAAGCAAGCTTATTGAGGACACCAATGTAGCAAGAAATAAAGCAAGGTGAGTTTCTCAAGGATATAATAAACAAGATATATAGGCTTCAATAAACTTCTGCACTAGTAGCTAGATTAGAAATAATTTGTATAATGCTTGCATATGTATCTCAGCATAACATTATTCTTTTTCAAATGGATGTCAAAAATACCATTATAAACGGCATCATAGAAGAAAAAGTATATGTTAAACTGCTTAGATTTGTTGATCACATTTTACCTTAGCACGTCTATAAATTGAAAAAATCCTTCTAGACTTAGTTCTTGGTGCTTGGATTTGTTAAACTGCTTGGATTTGTTGTTCTTAGTGCTTGGTATGATAAACTTAGTTCATTTCTTCTAGAAAATAATTTTACAAGAGTAAAAATGGATACAACTTTATTTAAAAAATATCGTAATGTTAAATTAATTATTGTATAAATATATGTAGACGATATTATTTTTAAACCATTAATAAAAATATATGCAAAGAATTTGCTAAGCTGATGTATAATGAATTTGAAATGAGTATGATAGGAGAATTAAACTAACTTAGAGATGGTGCAACCGTAATCTCGACGAAACGACGAACTCGATAAAATTTAAAAATAAATTTATTTTGAATGTTGTGGAGCCGCCACTAAATTTTTATTTAAGGGAAAAATATTTGGAAAAAACCCTAACTCGATGATGAGATTTAGGTTCGGGAGTCGGTTACGAATGGGGAAGGCATTAAGCACCCCATTCGCCCGTTCCGAAGAACGATACCCTTACACTGAGTGTGTGATTATTTAAAAATGGTTTGATCCCTTTTATTAGAGTGAAAATAAATATATGATGGTGGCTAGCCTGACAGGACTTGATCCTGCTCCTACGTATTCCCCGGTGCAATGGGAAACTCAAGGCTTACGTAATTCTGGTTTGTTTTGAAGGCTTGACCTTCAAAGGTGCTTTAAAAAGAGTATTTAAAGATTTTGCTTTTGAGAAAATTATCTTTGGGAGGGATCTTCAGTCCACTCATGCACAAGGCCCGAGGCGGATGAGGCAGCACGGGGACCTATACGAACTACTAAATGTTGAACAATAGGTGAACCGCCAGTTCCTCATTTAGAGTCCATTGCGTGAGACCTAGAATCCCAAAATAGTAGAAAAGGAGATTTTAAATGTTTTGAAGAGGGCCTCAAGTCCACTCATGCACAAGGCCCGAGGCGGTTAAGGCAGCATGGGAACCTATACGAACTACTAAATGTTGAACAGCAGATGAATCCAAAATTATTTGGAAAAAGTATCGATCATTGAGTACAAGAAAACTTGAATTTGATAGAAGAGTTTCATTTTAAGTTTTGAAGTAATTGGAGTTGAAATGGGATTTTGGTGCAATTTTGTAATCATTAGAAATTTTGGGGTAATTGGGTAATTATTAGAAATTTTGGGATTTTATCTAGAAATTATGAAATTTTTATGAATTTATTTAGGAATTATATAATTTTATGAAATTCCATAATTTCTATGAATTTATTTAGGAATTATATAATTTTATGAATTTTCTAGGAATTATAGAATTTTTATGAATTTTGGGGGTACAATGGTAATTATGAATAAATATGGGTCAGTTTTGCAATTATAGGGAATTCAGGGGTCTACATGTAATTATGAATAATATGGGTCAGTATCGTAATTATGGGGAAATTCATGGGTCTACATGTAATTATGAATAATTCCAAGATCTTCATGCAATTGTGGAGAAATAGTTTTAAGGGCAATAATCAAAAGTTCCCCATGCAAGGTTCGAAGACGTGCTGCCAAATATAAGGGAAAGCATGTCTACCACTATGTTGAGCTTCTATTTGACCTTATGACACCCAATTTTAAAACAAAACATATACCATTTGCTTGTACATCTATACTGTAGGCGCGACTCTGTTTACACCCTCCTCTCCTCTATTTCTGGTCATATGGATTTTTGAGGGATTTAAACACTGCTGACCTCAGGGTCTTTGGGTGTCGATTCTGAACGACTCTGTGCCGAAGGGCCTCTGCTATTTCGAGCTAACTATAGGCGTGGTCGTTGACGAGGTGTCGCTCTGTCCTTCTCCGACCATGGCTGAAGGACGTTCTTCCTGGACCAGAACCAAACTCACCCCGCAATACGTCGAATGGCTTTCCCTCGCCGAGAGAACTCTTCGGTTTTGGACGTAGCATCATTGCTTTCAATCCTATATGGATTCGGTATAAAGGGAATGTGCAATGAGGGCAGCAAAATGTAGGATACCCATCCCCTGTTTCAGTGTGACTGGGCGCATTCGTGCAACCTGACGCTACCTATTTGATCTCTTGCTAAGGGGTATGTCTGTTTTGCAGTCAAGGCCTACTAGGTAAACGTGCAAAGATGCACTCTTCTATTCTAGTACCAGGGCACTAAACATGATCTTATCCTGACTTTAGATTAATGGAGACTTCCCGGAGCTAAGTGCAGAAACATCGGGTTCTACGAGATCGATTTGGGCGAATGATCATGGTGCTTCCAAGAAGATATGGCACCATTCTCATGAGCCTCTCAGCACCTTACCCTATCAGCGCTTAAGCCAGCTCGCACCTGATACCTATTGCTGGTCAAATGGTGCTTATCGAGCCTAATTATCTCCTATGGCTGCTCGAGAATTCAAGAGTCTTGCAAGCATACCTTTAAAGAAGGAATGTACCTAAAGATCTCTATACCTATGACACTCCAAACACTATGAACGTCGACATGAAATATTTGTTCGTATTTCTGGAGTTATGCCCGCATCCTGGCTCACGAGGTTCGTGCCAAGTCGTCCCTCCATTTGGTGCACTGATAACAGAGTTGCACAATATGTAACTATAGGGGACGTTTCCTTTTGATGCATTTCCCCATTTCAGCGAATGAGATCCACAGACCAGGTGCTCACCATGGTCTTTTCATCCCCAATTCTTGGCACATTTAACCATCGCTATAGTTTCTAAGTTATATGTATGAGCGGATTTCAGAGAATGTATGCATGGCCCTCAATATCACATACCCACACTCGAAATGAACAGTGTGATCGAAGTGGGTCTGTGCCGCCTGTGAGGCCTATTCTTTAATTCACATATGCGAACCTAATATTCTATCAAGGAGACGAAACCAAAACCTAGCATAATCTTTATCATTTTAGCACATTTCTTGGGCCAGATTTCCATATGGAATGGTGGATGATACAAGAAAAGTGCTAGCCGATCTTGGCTCCAGTGCATGCTATTAATATTCAAACATAATATTCATGAATCGAGGAAACTGTGACTGACCTGTGTATGCCAAGAACTCCCTCAAGATTCAGCGATGTTAATCCTCCTCTAACTCCAATTTGGATCCATAATCTTGGAGCTTGGTCTCAGAGACTAGGAGCGTTGCAGAGCAGCACCGTAGCTCTTCACTCGAAGAATTACGGGATTTTCTCTATGACTCTTTCCTTCCTTCTCCTTCTTGCAGAAAATGAAAAAATCGCTAACCCCAAAACCTTCTTCTGCTCCCTTTATATATATATATATATATATATAGCTTCGTCTTGGTGCTATTCCTTCGTTTATATTTCTAAATTCTTCGTATTCTTCGTATTCCTCATATATATATATATATATATATTACCTTTTCTCTTCTCTTACTCGAGCTTTCACCTTTTTTTTCTCAGCCAAAAAGCCCCCCCAGAAAAAGAGACCCCCACGATCTTCTTCTACTTTCCTTTTCTAATCCCTTTTTTGGTTTTCGTTTTGATTTCTTCTTCTTTTTTTTTAATTGCCTTTTTTTTTTGCTTTTTTGCTTTGTTTTTTTTTTCAGATTTAAATTTTGATTTTCTTAAATTTGTGATTTTTGTTTTCTGATTTTGTTTATTTTATGATTTTTGTAGATTTTTAAAATATTTTACTTTCGGTTTCTTTTTAAAAACTCAGAAAAGTGATTTTATTTTATTATTTTTTTAGATTTAATTTTTTCCAGAATTTTGTTTATTTAACTTTTCACAATTCTTCTTAATTTTCTTTACTTTTCCAAATTTTAATTTTTAGTTTTTAGAATTTTTTAATTTTCTTTAATTTTTCCTTTTTCTGATTTTTATTTCTGCTTTTTTTTTTCTTTCTATTTTTTTTCTTGTTTTTTTTCGTTTTCTATGATTTTGATTTTTTTAATTTCCTGTTCTTTATTATATATTTTTTGATTTTTTACTTTTTGCTTAATTTTAATTTTTTTGTAATTTTTGATTTTGTTTTTTCCCAAATTTTAAAATTTTATTTTCTTTAAATTTCATTTTAATTAATTAGGAATTTCTGTTTTTGTTGTTTTTTTTTAATCTTAATTTCATTATTTTTCCAAATTCCTACTTTTATTACTTTCGGATTTAGTTTCAGATTTTAATTCTTTATTACTATATTTCTTTTATTATTATTTTTTAGGATTTTAATTTCTCATGGACATTTATTTATTTTTTTCTTCTTTTGCTTACCTTTATTTTCATCTTTTTCTTCTGTTTTCACTGTTCAATTATGTTTCTTTATGTATTTTGAATTTTTTGTGATCTTTAACTTAGGTTTATCCACTAATAGACTTAAAATGGGCCTCGGACATAATTGAGTGTTAACCAGAGATCACCGAGAATGAGTTTTTGTTGTAAGTGTAGGAGACGAGAATATGAAATCAATTTTAAAGGAAAATAAAAAGGATAGAACATAAGTACAAAGTTATGGATAGAAATGGGAACTTTGGATCCCCTTATGACTTTACCTATTTTTACCCGTAAATTTTCATATAAATGATCTAAACATCAATTGCTAACCATATATTATAATGCTATTAGTATTCAATGATCATGCAATAATAATCTTTCCGCTAAGTACTATCCACAATGATAATGTAAGATAAATAGTTAAGAGAATCATAAAGTACATAGGATTTGTTAATTTAATAACTAGTTAGAAGCTTAGGATACCAATTGATCCTCCAAAATTCTTAAACTCAATTACCTTATAGTTCCTACAATCGGGGATGGCATGATCGTCTATCCTCAACCAACTTAGAGATCAATAGGAGTGACTAATTCTCGTCAATTGATTAAGCCCAATAAAGCAACATAATTGGATAAAAAAACATGCAATCATTCATATTGAAAACATATAGTCATTCACATAGAAGATTGGGGTTCAAATAGTTACATTAAAAGGTTTACCAATGCCCTATGATTTGGGGGTTAGTTACATATAGCAAAAGATGACAAATGAAAACAAACCATCCTAACAAAATTATTTATAATCTCAATCTGAAGATAATAAATACAAAACTATAGTGCAAGCACGAATGATAAAAGACTCTGTAACTTGCATTGTTTAGGAATTCTTTTTGTCAAGATCCTACATGAGGATGCTAGAAAAAGAAATGGGAATACAGGAAGTGGAGATGAGAGATGGAAAGAAAGAGATGGGTAAGAAGACCCCTTAAATATCAAGGGTGTCGAAATTTGTTTTTCCTTCAAGGCATAACTGTAAACACTGAATTATGTCTGAGGCCTCATTTTCAAAATTAATCTAAATGATTAAGAAATAAACAGACAACAGAATTAATAAACAGAAAACAGACAAATAACAAAAACAGAAGCAAAAGGAAGAGAAGAATGGAGATTGATAAAAAATGGTAACAAGAAGAAAAAAGAAAAAAAAACAAACAATAATAATAAAACAAATTAAAACATAAATAAATAAAAGTAATAAAGACAAAATCGGAAATAAAAAAAATAAATGCAGAAATTAAAAGAAAAACAAAGAATAAAATATATATTAACAAAAAAGGGGAGAGAGGAAGAATTAATAAAAACGATAAAACAAGATGAAGAAAAATTTTAAAAGGAAAAAAGGGAATTAACAAAAATAAATACAGAATAATAAAATCTGAAAATCTGAAAATCTGAAGTTAAAAATAAAAAATCTAAAATTAAAAAGATGAAAAATCTGAAGTTAAATAAAAAAAATGGTGAAACTTAAAAATAAATAAATAATAAATGAAAAGCAGGAAAAGTAATAATGCAGAAAATAATAAAATAATAAATGAAAAAATAACAAGAATAATATAAGAACCAAATAAAAATAGTAATAAAAAAATATAAAAATAATTGAAAAAAAAAGAAAGAAGAAACTAAAAATAAAATAGGATGTTCGGAAAAAAGAAAAAAGAAAAAAGAAAAGAATTTAAATTTGGAAATAAAAATCTGAAATTAAAATAAAGTTTTTAAAAATCAAATCAAAAAATAAATAAATGATAAAATAAATAAAAGAAAAAGAACGAGAATTAAAAAAATCAAAAAAAAAATAATAACATAAAACGGTTTTGGGAAAAAACGGAAAAAGAAAAAAAGAGGGGGTTAAGAAATGAGAGGGGTATGCCCGAAGAGAAAGAAGGAACTTTTGCAGTTTCCAGCCACGGGGGTCTCTCTCTGGTTTTGGTGCGGGTACTGACTAAAAAGGACCTGAAGAGAGAAGGGTTAGTCTCTCGGTGGGAGTTGGAAGAAGACACAGGCGACGATACTTTGAAAAAAGAAGGAGAGTGTCAGGACCTCATAAGGCATTAGCACATATTTTCAAGAATTTCAAGATTCTGGAGTCCACCTTAGAAATTCACCACAGGTTTCTGCAGAGCTTCCAGGTACGGTCACGAATGTCTTCCTCTTTAACTAGTTGCTATAGCTGTTAGTAGGGTATGATCAATGACGCATGATTTTTAGTGCAACACGTATAAGAACTTAGACGTTTCCTCTAAAACTCTATGCGGTTCTGTCAGCTTTCGTTGGTGTCATAATCACGAGACCAGTAACCATTATAATTTGTAAAAGTTGAGTTCAAGAAATGAAAAATTGAGAAGCATTAGGATTAGTCTCAGAAACATAGAAAGCCATAAAGATTTTCTAAAAAGTTTGCTAATAGGTTAGCTAATAATACTAACGCAATAATGGCTAATGATGTAATGCTATTTGCAATTGTCTATTAATTCAAAAATAGTCATAAGATACGGGACCACGTGATCTATTAAACACCAAAGTAGATAAAATTTGGTAATGGGCAAATGAATCTTCACTTGACCATTTATCCCTTAAAGCACAGTATGGTGAGCCAGGTTAAGGGTGTTATTTTAATCTCTTGCTCCCACCTAAATTAAATCATTTCACTCTTCCCATTAAATTTAAATGCCCTCTGTAAGTCTATTTAAAATGGACGTGATTTCTATTTAAGTCTTCAAATTTAAAATATATGCAATTAGACCTTACTGTAAATTTAAAATAGACATGATTTTTATTCAACATCCCCTCTTCAAATTCCCATAAGTGATATTTTGGGTTTCCATTTTATTATTACAATTTAACCTCAAACTTTCCCTTAAATACCAATTCTACCCCCAAATTGCATTAATACCAAATCTGTCCCACAAATTCATTAATACCAATTCTGTCCCATAAATTCCATTAATACCAATTCTATCCCCCAAATTGCATTAATACCAAATCTATCCCACAAATTCCATTAATACCAAATCTGTCCCCCAAATTCCATTAATACCAAATCTGTCCCACAAATTCCATTAATACTAATTCTGTCTCCCAAATTTTATAAATTACAATTCTACCCCTATATTTACAATTTAACCCCCATAATTCCTAGTAATTGCAAGTAAGCTCCATAATTCTTAATAATTGCAAGTAAGCCCCCATAATTCCTAGTAATTGCAAGTAAGCCCCATAATTCCTAAAAATTGCAAATGGACCCTCATAATTCCTAATAATTGTAAGTAATCCCCATAATTCCTAATAATTGCAATTAGGTCCCGTATTTCCACTAATTTTAATCAAGCCCCCATATCCCCTTTACACTCGATTATCTCTTTTTCGTTTTATCATTCATCGCTTTTTTTCTCTTACAAAATAAAAATGTTATTTTGCGGTTCTTAATCTCACGCAACGAGCTCTAAGCACGAACTCGTAGCTTTTTCTGTTGTTTGCTGTTTAGGGATTCGTATGAATCCAAGTGCAGCCGTAGTTGTCTTGGGCCCTGTACATATGTGGATGGGGATTGTCTTTCCTTTTTACAAAATAAAAAATCTTATTTTAAAATTCTTAATCTCACGCGACGAGCTCTAAGCACGAACTGGTAGCTTTTTCTACTGTTCGATATTTAGGAATTCATATGGATCCTAGTGTAGCCGTAGTTGTCTTGGATCCTGTGCATATGTGGACTAAGGGTTCTCATTAAAATATTTTCGAAACACTCTAGCTATTTTCAAATATCCCTTTTCAAGCAGTTTCGAAGGTCAAGCCTTCGAGCACCATACATTGTCAAACACTCTATTCAAGTACCTTTGAAGGTCAAGCCTTCAAATCAAATAACTAGAACTACGTAAGTCTTGAGTTTTCCATTGTATCGGGGAATACGTAGAAGCGGGATCAAGTCCTGTCAGGCTAACCTCCATCAAGTATTTATTTTCATTCTAATTAAAGGGATCAAACCATTTTCAAATAATCACACACTCAGTTTAAGGGTACCGTTCTTTGGAACGGGCGAATGAGGTGCCTAACACCTTCCCCATTCGTAACCGACTCCCGAACCTAAATCTCATCCTCAAGTCAGGGTTTTTTGCAAATCTTTTTTCCCTTAAATAAAATTTTGGTGGCGGCTCCACACATATCAAATCATATCCATTTTTTAAATTTTAGCGAGTTCGTCGTTTCGTTAAAATTACGGTTGCGACAATAACCTCCCTTTTATAGGTATGGATTAGGGTTGCCTGTGTTGTAAATCAGGTTGAGCTAAGTTGTCTCCTCAGCGTTATAGCTACCCTATGTCATCTACAACGTTGTCAGGGTTGATTGAAATCCTTTCCTACATCATTAAGGCTAATTTGGATCATTTCGAGCACCTTTGAGGGTTGGCACGACCATGTCAGAAAGCCTGGTTCGTTGTTGGGGTGTGTTCTAGCTAGCATGGTCATGCTTGGCTTTCTCCAAGGAGAATTTTTATCTTTTTGCTACTCCTTCATCTTTTTATGACTTTTTTACCCTCTTCTTGGCCCAAAATTCTCCTAGACTTTTATTATCTGCTTGCATGACTATTCCTACAAAATAAGAGAAATTAGGTAAAATTACGATAGAGTAATCCTTAATTTCACAATAATTATAGCTAATTTTCTGTAGATAAATCAACAGAATGATGATTTATCATATTCTTAAACTTAAATTTCTCTTGTCTTAAAGTAATAACCCAAGGATTGAAAAAATAACAAGTATAAAATTCAAAAACCTCAAATTTTGACATATATAAAAGAAATACAATTACAATCATAGGAATAATCAACAATATTTCAATTAGGATCTTAGTTTTTTGAAAAAAGTCTCACAAAGAAAGGAAATTGTTTTGCTCACCGTCTCTCACATGTATGTGGATATAAATCATTAATCTTATGTCCTTCGAAACTCTATACTACCATAAGTTTTTCCATAAATCTCAATTTCTACTAAAAGTTAGATTGCATACAAGAATCAAAAGAATTTTATTAATATTATAACACGATCAAGGTAGAAATGAAACTTCCTTGAAGAGAAGGGAGATGATCTTTCTCCTTAAACTTAAAGGTCAGCAATGCCCTTGATGTGTTCCTCGTTGGTTGCCAATGATTGGGAAAGAAGTCCTTGTGCTTTTGGTTCTCCTTCTCACACTAATAAACACATATATTAGAGTTAGATAATCATAATAAATTGGAATTAATAACTTGCAATCAGAATCAAAATAGGAAAAGAAAAAGTTTATGAAACTATGCCTAAAATATTCCTAATGTCCTAAAAAAGAGAAAAATAATTCCTATTCTAATAATATAAGAAAGCTTGATAGAAAAAATATCATTCACTAGGAGGGTAGGTGGCCCATCTAGCCCTCAATAATCATAGCATAATTGTTCTAAAATTTAGTACGATCTTGTAAAGTACTAAGCATGGTCATGCAGCAAGGGCACAACATTGCAATAGAGATACTTTTTCCTACATAATCATGCTAACTGGGCTATGGTCATGCTCGTTGCACTACCTAATTAAAATCAAATCATCATAAAATTAAGAAGATAGGTTGTCTCCTACAAGATCTTGTTTAACATCGAGCCTGATGTACCTGCACTCAATGGCTAATCGGGGTCACGGGTAGCTACCTTGGATCCAATAGCATATTGGTGAGCTTAGGGTTCTTGTACGCATTCATTCTGGACTTCTTCACTCCCTACTTCACCCTTACCTATTACTACCTTACTTCCACCAGTCTCCTCATCACCACCACCTTCACCCACTACTAGAATAACCCTTACCCGCTTCACCTTTAGAGCTAGGGTGAAAATAGATCCATTCATGATAAACTTTGAGTGTTAAAGCTTAGAATGTTAAAAAAAAAAAAGGTTTGAATCTGAATCTATTACCTATAATTGGCTTTTTTTTTGTCATCTAACTTGTTTAAGGTCTATTAAGCCTACAAACAAATTTGTTTAAAAGCTTACAATATAAAAAAAAAATCAATAAATAAGCATAAAGCCCATATATAAATGATTAAAAAAAAGTTTACAAATCTATTCAAAATCTACAATATAAAAATTCTAATAAATAAATCTAAAATCTATATATATATATATATATATATATTTATATTTATATTTATAAATGATTAAAACGTCTATAAATTTAAAATGTTACAATATATAATATATATTTATATTTTATATATTACATATTAATATTTATATATTTTATTATATATATAATATTATATATTATATTTTTTATATTATATATTATATATCTTTGTCGTAACCGTAATTAAAACGAGATGACGAACTCGCTAAAAAATTTAAAAGGACATCAATCGATTGTGGAGCCGCCACCAAATTTTATTTTAAGAAAAAATATTTGGAAAAAACCTAACTCGAGGAAGAAATGCTAGGTTCGAGAGTCGGTTACGAATAGGGAAGGTGTTAGCCACCCTACTCGTCCGTTCCAAAGAACGGTACCCTTAAACTGAGTGTGTGATTTATTTGAAAACTGTTTGATCTCTTAATAGAATTAAAATAAATAGGTTTGTATGAAAATAGTCTGACAGGACTTGATCCTGCTCCTACGTATTCCATGATGCAATGGGAAACTCAAGTTTAAGTAGTTCTGGTTAAGAGACTTGATCTCTTGGAAAATTGAGGAGGTGATTTAGGCGGGATTGGTTTTTTCAAATGAAATTAGTGAAAACAATGATTCTCTAAAATCATGTACTTGCAAAATCTAAACCGTCGTAAGTCGTACTGGAAATCGCACTAAAATACGAAATGGTAGAGGACGCTATTCATTCATATTAGAACTCATTGCATGAATTTTTAGAAAATCCAAAAACAGACATTTTGGACAGAGTTATTAAAAACGGTGATTTTCTAAAATCACGTATTGCAGAATCTAAATCGTCGTAAGCCGTATTTGGAATTTGCACAAATTAAAATACGGCACAGTAGAGAATGCTACTTGCCCGCATTAGAATCCGTTGTGCGAATTTTCAGAAAATTTGAAAACAGACGTTTTGGATAGGGTTGGTAAAAACAGATTTTATGAAATCATGTACCTGCAAAATTCAAACCGTCGTAAGTCGTGTTTAACCTGCACAAATTAAAGTACGGTACAGTAGAGAATATTACTTGTTCGTATTACAATCCGTTGTTGCACAAATTTCAAAAAATAGTTTTTTTTAAAGGAAACCAAAGATTTGATACTTAAAATTTTAAAATATATATATTTCTTGAGTTTTAAATCATACTCACTAAAAGGATTATTAAAAATAATTTTGGCTTGAACGTAATCTTGAATTAATTCTCCAAATTTGAGTTTTTTTTACGCAAAATGGTAGAAAGTGTTCTCGAGTAAAGGATCATAATTTGCTTTTTAAAACAATTGGACTCATGAAAGGAACATTTATTAGGCCCAACTTTCTTTAGCCATGCAAAACCCACTTATAACCATCCCGCCATTCATTTACTTACACTAAAAGCATTAAAATAATGACTAAATTGGTCATTCACTTTTGCAAGTAATAAAAGCATTAAAATAATGATTAAATTGTCCATTCTCCATTTTGCTAGTTTACTTGCGCCTAGACATAAGCTACATGATCAGCCACTTGTTTCCTTTTTCTACATAACATTTATTAATCAGTGGGCCCACCTTATTCAATAATTAAACTAGAATATTCCTCCTCACTAGTAAAAGGGCATAAAGGCATTCTAATCTCTCAAATGTCCATTTCCGTCTCTTTCACCAACGTACTGGCTTTTCGAATCTCCTAATACCAGGTCACAGATGTTAGCTTCACCTACGATTTCTTAGGCCGTCACCGGGGTATCGGAAATATTATAACTTATAGTACCAAACAACACAAGAATTCCCTGTAGGATTTACAAAGGGATGAGGGACATTATTAATATGGCAGCCATTGCTTGGGAGAACAAGGAACGAATGTGGATTTTTGTGGTTTGAGGGGGCGTTGGTGATGTAGAAGGAGGCTCAAGCCCAGTTTCAACGGCAAGGCTGGTGCTACCTTTACTTGGGCCTATGCATGCTACCAGTTAACAAGAGGATAAGCATGGTACCTTCTAGGCACTGATGCATGAACACTAACTGGTTTCTCTGCAGTTTGCCTCCCCTTTGGCTGACTCTCTACCTGGCTAAGGCCCAACCAAAGGCATGGTCACTCACTAAGCCTATAGTCATGGCTGATCTAAGGGTGTAAATCGGGCCTTCATCTACTCACCAAGTCTTTATGCATGCAGCTTATCATAGAGATAAATTTGTGCAAACTATAGAAAGTGGGGTTAGGGCCGACTCTAGAAAGATAAATGGAGAGGATCGCCATTCCTACTACACCTCCTATCGTCATGAATGTCATGCAGGCTCATCATGCCATTTAGTTCAGCGCCATGAGTGAGTCCTTGTCCTAGAACTGCCCTTGACAGATTTGGAAAGCAACCGGTATGGAATAAATCCAATAAGCTCTATTGAAATCCACCTTTTCCCCTGGTTAAAACTATGTAATTCTATTGTGAGAACCCATCTATAAATTCATATCTACAGAACTATGCACATTAGCATTGGTTGAACACCACTCGTGGCACTTACAAGTCTTAGATAAAGGTTGTTTCAATAATTATCTTTTTACTTAATTTAATTGTGGAAAATGACAGTTCAACTCTTCCTTTTCTTATCCACAACCTTGCTGTTTTATCAATATTTCATTTGCTAAGCCTATGGTATTGGTTATCGGAAAATTTTTGTGCAGTGCTCGTTATTGCTTTAACTTAGTCCAGGACTCCCTGGATGAGTTTCTTTAAGGCTAGAATTACACCAGCTTAGGATCTCTGATAGAAGTTTTATCCTACACTGTTAATTCATCTCCTATGCCTACAGGCAATGAAGGATCGGGGCAGATTACTGGGTTCGCTACTCGCTTTAGAATCGAATCCAGTTTTGAATGCAAGGATGTCGATATAGTTACGACTCTCAAATTGACACAAACAATGGCACCAATACAGAGTGTGAAGGATATTTTTTAAGCTTATTTCAGAAAGTGATGAATCTTGACTCTAGCAATAAAGATATACGAATCCATGCTAATAAACATAAGCTAAGATCTGAATCATGATTCAAGAACATCGCTATTATGCATAAACACAGTTGAAGCGCTCAAGATCCTGGTGATTTGCAGAGGAAAGTGCTTCTTCAGGGCCTTTTGTGATTTCTCGTTTCTGAACCTGTGCTTCAAAGCAAGAATCCAAGGAGAACCAAGCTACCTTCCGCCTTTGAAGTTCAAGAAGTCATGAGAGAGGGGATTTCTATTTTTGCTAGCTAGAGAGAAAACTTCCAGAGCCTCTCATCAAAGGTGAAAAAAAGAAAAAAATCCCTCCTTCCGAGCCTCTCTCCTTTTATATTGTCATTCTTTTCAAAATTTCCGCCCCCTTTTCTTTATTTTATTTTCCTTTTCTTTCTTTTATTTATTTTATTTTTATGTTTATTTTATTTTTATTATTTTATTTTTAATTTTTTCAATTTTTTGAGTTTTATTTTTTATTTTTATTCTATTTTATTTATTTTTCTTGTTTTCTAACTAATTTTTTTAACTATCTTTACCTACCTTTAACTAACCTAACTAACCTGAAAAATTTATTTATTTATTTATTTTTATTTATATTATCCATTTTGTTTTTTTATTATTTTTTTCTTTCTCTTTTTTCTTGAAATTTCTTCTATTTTTTATGGAACGAAATTTGTATCATAAATATGATTTTAGTCTCGAACAGAATTAGGTGTTCACAATCTTATATCTTATAAATCATATATTTTGTATATGATATATTATATATTATATATCTTGTATCTTATACCTTATATATATTTTGTGTATAATATATTATATTTTTTATTTTTTATATATCTTATATATTACATATTACATATTAAAATATAAGAAATTCATATTTTTAACATATTTTTAAATAAGCTAAACATACTTTCTTATAATCTTAAATTTGATTTGTTTATTTAAAATCTTTTTTAACAAGTTTAAGTCTATCTATTTATTAAATAGGTCAAACTAAATTAGGTTTTAAACTGGCTAAACTGTAGGCTCATGTCAGATGACCTATCTCATTCCCACCCCATTTGAACCTGCTATCTCCATCACTTCCTCACCTTTCGTTGTCAAGAAACCAAAATCCTTTATCTTCTCCACCACCACCTACATCATCACCATTACCTTCTCCTTCCCCTATTACTAATGATGCAACTGTTATTGCTTTACTTTAGTTTGAGGGATACCTAAAAACGTTTGTTACATCAACTTCTCACCCTTTACTTCCTTCTCCATCATCCCATCACTTGCTAAAGATATACCATCCTCCTCTACTTGTCGCCCCCCCACCCAACAATTCCCTACTTCATATCCTGTTTTTCCATCTTTTCCATTTCCCCTACGCTAACACCTTCCCTTCTTATCTCTACAAAGATGGGAAAATAAGAGTCAATCCATCTCACTACCGTCCTGACCATGATTAGAAGACCATATAGTTAATGTCCAACAGGAAAAGAACATTTATCTACAAAAAATGCTCTGAGAGTTCATTACAACTTGGCGACCAGATCCCACTACCTGTCTAGCTCCATATACGATCATCAAGATTCATCTTAACTGCATTCCCTTAATTTTCTTTCACAAAAGAGCCTAAGCTAAAAGCTTCTTTGATGATGCAATGCTTCTCCTCAAACCTCTCGTTTACTTAGAAGGATAAAGAATGGCACTCTTAATCTTAATATTAGTATCCTTACTCCATATGCTCTCCTATCCCTATTCTAAACCCTCATCCCTTTCCCTATTCCATTTTCTTAAGTTCACCTTGTATTATTCCCCCTACTTTTTCCCCTTTTCTTTTATCAATTTTACTTGTTTTGTACTTTTTATTTTTGCTGTTGGTGGGTGTCCTTATGTATATTTTGCAATTTTTTTCACCCATCTCACACCAATCCCTCCTTTTGTATTCTTTCCCATATTACCCTGACCTCATTGCTGTGTAACCCCTGGTTTTTTCCTTTTCCCATGGCACACCTCCACTTCCCAAGATATTCAAAGGCTAGTTGAATAGCATTGAGTCTTGTTTGGTTCAAATTGGACAACTTTAGTAACATAATTGACAATAAATTTGTCGAATTGAACAGACCCAAACGGGATTGCAGAACATGCTTAGACAACTCTGTCATCATATTGACCAGACCCTTGAAGAAACATTTGATAAAAGAACAAATTATATTCACACCCTTTGAGGTTAAGTGAAAAAGCACACGATATCTCCGCTTTTTTACCATTACATTTAAAAATCTTACCCAAACTATGTTAATGTATTGTCATAGTTAAAGAGTTGAAAGAATAAATTGCCTTTATCCAGTTGAGCATATCTTGATTGTAGATTACATCAATGGTGGATATCTAATTATTAAACATTAAAACCTTCAATCCCTAATTTCTCATCTTCCCAAACCAATCATGACCAAACTCAAGTCTTCCAACCATGATTTTCTATGACTTCAACATCTCCAACAACATTCCTTTCAATTGTTGAAATGGATATTGGATAAACAACATTTCCAACTTTAACATCTCCAACAACATTTTCAACAACTTCAACATGATTTCCAATTTGAACAATTTTTTATGTTTATGGGATAGATTGGATGAATTTTGTTGATATATGTTGAATGTCTTTGTAGCGTTATTTATTATTTGTCTACTATTGCTGAAAAATTGCTATGACTATTGATATGCATTCGCTGAAATGGATTCTAGTTTAAAATGTTTATTGCGCAGTCAACTCATCTAAAAGAAATTTTTTTCATCATAAAAAAAGAGATCATTGAAATATAAACTAAAAATTATTTTTTTAAAAATAATTAATTATATCTTAATACTTTTAAATTATTTTATGATGACAAAAATACGTCTACTGTAGATATTTTATAAATATCGGCTTAAGTTACTCACTCTTGAGGATTATCACTTAGTAGAAATCAACTCGTTTAATGTACAAAAAATATTCTCTGCAAGCTAGCCCAGCTAACCCTTGAAGAAAGATATAACCTCTTTCATATTTTTGTTTGGAAAAAGAATAATATGATTATAAATGAAGATCTGACTGAAAGTTAAAAAGAGAAATACTATCTCTTTTAAATAAAATAAAAAAATGAAGTATAATTGTTACAAGATAAATTTTTAAGTAAAAAACAAAACTATTTATTTAATTTAAAATTATCTATTTAATGTATATGTAGAAAATACTAAAAATCTATCTTGTGTCTTAATAAATTTGTTGACATCTATGTAAATCCTAAAACTTATGAATAAAAGACAATTAACATTATTACACCAAACACAATTCACTTACTTTCTTTGTAACCTATAAAAAAAGTGTGAAAAATGACTTTACAAAAAAATACCTGTAACACAACATTCAACCACCTTATATTACTTGTGATTTTTTAATTTTATTATATTACAATAACAAATATTTATAGAAATAAAAATATACATAAAAAACAATAAATATTTTATAATAAAAATTGTTAACTTTAGTTTTTGTTTAAATTTTTATTAAAATATTTTATTATAATTATTTTAAGTAAATAAAAATAGAAGTAATTATTAAATCTTTGGTATAAATTGACAAAATTCATAATAATTATTATTATTCTAATATTTTATAAAAAAATTCTTTTAATTTCAAATATATTACTATGAAATTACTTTTATCTTTTATAATAGTAAGATATAGTTATATTTTTTAAGATAAGATTTTTTGTGCAATATTATATATAACTTGGAATTTTCATAATAACATGTTTTTAATTGTAAATAATTCTAAATTTAATTTTTGTTTACTTGTATAAAATATGTTTTATTAATTTTAGATATTATTTTTTATTAATTTAAATTTGAATAAATTATTTGTTAGCATATTTTATTTTTAAGATCTTATTTTATATTATTATAATATTATTTTAATTTTTGCACAATTTTCGTTTTTAATTTTTCATAAATTTTTTAATAATGTGAATTTTATATTTTATATTTTTAAATTGTATATATTAAGAAAAATTAGAGTTAATCAGGTGATTATATTATCTTTAATGTAGATAGATTTATATATAATAGATTTGTAAAAAAATAAAACTTTAAGATTTAAAATTGATTTATATGAATTATTATGTAAATAAATTATTTTAGATATATATTAAAATTTAAAATAAAACTATTGATATAAATTAAAAAAAAATGTTAAACATTAATTAAATTGTCTTTAAAAAGTATCGATATCTAATTAAATGTGAAGATAACGAAACAATCACCTACATATAGGATTTCTCCTCTCAATTAGATTTAGACTTTTTAGTTAATGCTATAAAAGTTATTAGACTGAAAAAACTTTTTTTTGTCTTTATTTATTTTCTGATTGGTAAAAAGACTATAATTAAATTCTATGAAGGCGCAATGGGTGTAAGTTGAGTCCTGCTTAATATAAAACCAAGTATATTCATGTCATCATTGGATTAAGCCCATATATAATCTGATTAATTTATATACACTTGCATTTAAATTCACAGTTAAACTTAAACGGACTTGCCTGTGTACTTAGTTTATTATTATTTTTTGTAAATTAAACAGTTTATTTGTCCTAAAGATTTTTATTTTCACGTGACGCTTAGAATAGGTCATATATATTTTATTTTTTATGCAAATTAGCAATCTTGTATATTATACCTGTCTAATCAGCAAATTTTAACGTATCTATCTATGTACGTAAATCCATAATTAAAGGACCAAAAATTTGTTAGTCTAAATCTGTGAGCATTGCGGGTTGTGCAACCCGTTCATGCCACTCATTCAAAGAGAAAACTGATATTTATTTTGAGTACGTGGCGAAGGGATTATTTAGTCAACACCTAGACACTAATCCTTTTAAGTATAAAGGTTATAAAAAAAATATTTTAATGTACATTTTAAACAAAATATATTAAAATAAAAAATAAGAAGAATATGATGAAATAAAACATAAAAATATTAAAATTAAATATTTTAAAATATATAATCATTATTATATTATAAAAAATATTTTTAATAATTTTTTCATACATATAATTACCTAAGAAACAGAATTATCTAACAACTCTGTCAAGTTTTCTTGATAAAATATTTGCACATACCTAATAAATAATTGTATAAAGAAATATTTTAGCTGTGTATACATTACTATATACCTTAATTAAACCAAAATGAAATGTAAGATGAGTATCACAAAAATGAAAGGAAAGAGTAGAGAAGGAATTGATTTATTACAAGCAAGGACAATTCAAGATATATAATATAACATAGTATTACAAATGAATTCAATCAGAATTCAGGGTGGTAAAGTTAAGGTTTGCGCAAATATATTTTTGGAGTTATAGCAAAAATAATGACAAAGATGTTAATGGCATTGCAGACTTCTATTTTAGTATCCGACAATTGTTGGTGGAGGTGGCGAACTGTATTGAGATCCAAAGTGTGGTGGGAGGACAACGTCTTGCCATTGTGTTGGTGGTGGAGGCGAGTTAACTGGCGGTGGTGGAGAGTAAACTGGCGGAGGTGATGGCTGGACTGGGACCGGAGGTGGTGATTGGACTGGGGCTGGAGGTGGTGATTGGACTGGGGGTGGAGGTGAGTGAACCGGTGGTGGAGACTGAACTGGTGGTGGAGGTAAGTGAACTGGTGGTGGTGGTGACTGGACTGGGGGTGGAGGTGACTGGACGGGTGGTGGTGGTGACTGGACTGGTGGTGGTGGTGACTGGACTGGTGGTGGTGGAGAGTGGACTGGTGGAGGTGGGGAGTGAACAGGTGGTGGTGGAGAGAGGACAGGTGGTGGTGGAGAGAGGACAGGGGGAGGTGGTGAAGATACATGGGGTGGAGGAGACTGGACTTGAGGTGGTGGTGGGAATGTCTTTGGTGTTGAAGGTGGTTCAACCTTAGGTGTAGGAGATGGTTGAGCCTTAGGTGTAGGAGGTGGTGGAGACTGAACTGGTGGTGGTGGGGAGTGAACAGGGGGAGGTGGTGAGGACACAGGGGGTGGAGGAGAATGGACTTGAGGTGGAGGCGATTGTACCTTAGGTGTTGGAGGTGGTTCAGCCTTAGGTGTTGGAGGTGGTTGAGCTTTAGGTGTGGGAGGTGGTGGAGAGTTAACTGGTGGAGGTGGGGATTGAACAGGGGGTGGAGGAGAATGGACTTGAGGTGGAGGTGGTTGTGCCTTAGGTGTTGGAGGTGGCTCAGCTTTAGGTGTAGGAGGTGGTTCAGCTTTAGGTGTAGGAGGTGGTGGAGAGTGCACTGGTGGAGGTGGGGAGTGAACAGGTGGAGGTGGTGAGTACACAGGGGGTGGAGGAGACTGGACTTGAGGTGGTGGTGAAGGTGGTTGTACCTTTGGTGTTGGGGGTGGTTCAGCTTTAGGTGTAGGAGGTGGTTCAGCTTTAGGTGTAGGAGGTGGTGGAGAATAGACAGGTGGTGGTGAGGAGTGAACAGGTGGAGGTGGAGAATGAACAGGTGGAGGTGGTGAGGACACAGGGGGTGGAGGAGAGTGGACTTGAGGTGGTGGTGGAGATGGTTGTGCCTTTGGTGTTGGGGGTGGTTGAGCCTTAGGTGTAGGAGGTGGCTCAGCTTTTGGTGTCTCAGGCTTAGGTGGGTTGGGCTTAGGCTTAGGTTGTTCAGGCTTGGGTGAAGGTGATGGAGTTGGCTTTGGTGATGAAGGGACATGGCTATTCCCATTGTCATTACCACCGCCTCCACCACAATGTTTGCTACATTCCACAGGGCGAGTTAGCACTGGCAAACACTGCTTGGATGTCTTCTGATTCTTCTTTCCTGATAAGCAATTGTTTGAGTCATCAAAAGCAACCATTGAATTGGAAGAAGGCACACAAGATTGAGCTTCCCCATTGAAGTAGTTTCCAGAGAATGTGAAGTTCTTCAAATATTGTAGCTGGCAAATAGAGTTGGATACATATCCACTAAGATTGTTGTGTGCAATGTTTATGATTTCCACACTCTTCATTCCTGACAAGTTAGGCAGTGTCCCTACAAACCCATTATTGCTAACATCTAAAATAGTCACATTTTGTAGCTGTCCAATCTCTTGTGGGAAGCAACCTCCAAATCCATTCCCCAAGAACACAATCTCATTCAAGTTCTTCATGTTCCCTATTGACTTTGGAATGCATCCTGTGAAATGGTTGTAAGCAAAGGTCACAATTGAGGCCGTGGACTTTCCTACGGTATCTGGGATCATAGATGTGAAACGGTTGTTGTTCAAAAATATAGCATCAAGTCCCTTCTCAAATAGCTGTGGAGGCAAAGCTCCTTCAAAGTCATTGAATCTGATATCCAAGTACTTCAAGTTTGGCCATTTGAGGACCACAGAAGGAAAACCACCAACAAAGCGGTTGTTGCTGATATCAAACTCATACATAAGTGTGAAATTCTCGAAGATCTCTGGGACGATTCCACAGAATCTATTGGAGTTAATGTGGAAAAGTGCAATATCTGTCAAGTGGATTAACTCTTCTGGGAGGCGCCCAGCAATGTCTGCATTGTTAAGATCAATACCAGCAACTACATTCAATGAGGGGTCATCAAGGGCTGGAGCACAGAACACACCTTCATAGGAGCAAACATCTTCACCAACCCAATTACCAGTTGTGTTGAAAGGATCAGAGTGAATAACCTCTTTCCATGCTTGAAGAGCTACATAGGCCTTTTTTAGCCTTTCATTTGTAGAACCTGCAGTGCTGGGTGATGGAACATTACCATTTCCTGGGGTTATCGTTTGTTCTTTTTGATTAAAATGGTCATGAGCATAAGAAAATGTTGAAAGAGAAGACACAACAAGGGAAAACAAGAGGTAGCAACCTAAGGCCTGGTTTGAATTATGATGAGCCATCGCTGACCACCCTGGATGGCCCAAGGCTGCATATAGATGAAGGAGTGAACAAATGGTGTTATAGTGAGAGGATGAGACAAGGTTTGTGTGGGGGACAACCATTAATGGGTTGTAAAAAATAGCTTATTGCTAGTTTTAGTTCCGAATACCAAGGATTCTCTCTAAGCTAACCACAAATTTTGCCATGCCTCTAATTGGTTATTAGGCATGCATATTTAGAGAGTGTGTACGTTGTCATCATGATAAAAAAAAAAAAAAAAAACCTATATAAAACAAAGTCAATTAATAATAAATAGATTGACTTGGTCATTCTTCAACAAACTATATACTAATTTTGCGTATATCAAAATTAGTCTTCGTAAAGTCATAACCGAGGGAAATAGATCTATATCAGAGAGAGAGGGAGAAAAATATAGGTATTATGTAATTTTTTATTTTTTAATCATTGATTATAGCTTCTGATTGAGATTGAACTGTCAAATGTTGTCGCAGCTAAAAAAATTATCTTGCGTATTGATTTCACCAGAACGATCTTTGGCAACAACATTTATTATCTACAAAAGTGAAAGAAGAAGTAATATAATATTTTTATCAAAATATAACATAATTACAACATTTGAAAAAGAACTCGGTCAAGTATATCTAAAATCCTTGATACAAAATTCACTTAATTTTAATTTATCTTCAACTAGCATGTTTCTTGCATTTCACAATTATTTTTAAATTTAAATAAATTTATAAATAAAAATAAACAAAATAAAATTAGATATTATTATTAAATATTTTTATATTAACTAACGATTAATTAAAATATGAAATTAGGCTGACTAATTATTAAATATTTTATTAGAATATACTATAACTAATTGCATATGATAATTTAGGATCTTTAAATATTAGATATAAAATTAGGATATTTAAATGTATATAAAATCTTAAGATGGAAAAAAAATTGTATGAAATATTAAAAAAAAATTGACATATTTAGTTGGATATTTATAAAATTTAATATAATTAGGATTACAATTCTTATTAAAAAAAATTAAAATATTGGTTTTAATTTTTTTTTAATGTGGGCCGACATAAATATGAGTCACTCTAGGACTAACTTCGGTTTTGACAAAAAAGAAAAAACTATTCTTAATGTCAGTCTAGCGTAAACCCCAATTAGGATAATGTTAACTATTAACTGAGTGCAGTTTAGCATAATCCTAACACCAATATTAAGGAATTATTAGCGTCAAATTTTTATTTAAGTAAAAGTTTTGATGGACACTAATAAACTGTGTTGTAGTAGTATATTTTAGCTTTATTAATTCGTTACCTCTATTTTTATGTATTAATAATTTAATATGAAAAGAAATCTGGAAAATAATACAAGGGAAATGGATAACGTATACGTACTTCAAAGATTATGAAATTCAAAAAATAATTTATTTTCTATGGAAGTATTGTAGTTCGAGTTTATGAGCTTGTGCATGATAAATAACAAGAGTAAAATTCGTAACACATATTTTTAAGTCAAAATTTATGTAAATCTTATTAAATTAATTCACTGTAAAAAAATTAGCGCTTATTTTTTTGTGGTGAAAAATCATATAAAAAATTACAAATTTAACATTTTATATAAAATGCAATATATATATATATATATATATATATATATATATATATATATATATATATATATATGAGTGTAAGTTTGTAACCGTTAGAAAAATATTAAAAAGAATATATTTTCTTTTTAAAAAAAAATCAATTTTTTATTTTGTTTTCTTTATTAAGAGTTTTTCATGTATTTTTACTTGGGTTTTCATTCTTTTTTTTCACTCTCATATGTCTTTCCCACTCCATCTCATATTATCAATGAATGATATCTTTCTTTTAAAAAAATCTTCGATAGTGTCTTTTATCACTTTCATTGTTTCTAACTCATTTCTTTCTTAATCTTTTAAGTTTGATTCTTCTTCAATCCTTAGGGATAGATTTTTTTAATGATGGTATTCTTTGAAACTTCAATTTCATTTGTATTTTTTAAAAAATATTATTAATATTTCATCTATTTTCTCTCAAAAATTAACCATTTTACTAAATTATAGTATTGTGAATGCAATAGTTGAAACCTAAAACAGTTCTTCCATTGCATGGGTTATTGGTTTTTTTGTTGAATTTTGGTTTATTAGAGAGTACAAAATCGTTTTGTACTAACTTTTATGTTATCTCCTTTCCACTCTTTTAACAGTTCTGTTATTTATGTTTTTAGGAAACGAACCTGAGGGTAACTTTTGTTAGATAAAATGATAGTATGTAAATGTTTGTAATAATTTTTAATTATACACACATAATATATATATTCTGTATGTAAGGAGAATCGTTTTGTAATTGTTGGGATCAATTGTTGGTTTTTCTTGAATTTAGATTTATGGTTGTCGGCAAACATATATTGGTTGATATGTACCTTTGACGGTTGTACTAATGCAGAGAGAGAGACCAATATGAGAAATCTGTATCTATTTGTTATGGTTGTGAAAAATAGTTTAATTAGAAATTGATAATTTGCATGGTTAGTTGGGTCATTAATTACATTGTAAATAAATTTTGATGATTTGGATAATATTGTCCAAAAGTATTGTAAATATTGGATGAAAATATAACTTTAAATGTAATTGATAATAAATATATAATTGCATAAAAAACAGTGATGTTGTCTACAGAGCAAGTCAATAATATGTACCTTTTTTTGTGTTTTCATTCTGAGGAGATGAGAAGGGTTATGATCTATAATATATAGAGTTTAATTTATTTAAAAATTTTAAAATATAAGTTTAAATTTATTATTTATTATAGATTTTTTTATTATTAAAATTTAACTTATTTTAAAGTTTATCAAATTTATAAGTTTCTTCAAAAGTTTACAAAAAAAAATAATAAATAACTTAAAATTTATATAAATAATTAATTAAAAAATTTATAAATTTAAAATTTACAAGGTAAAAAGGTCACTAAATAGATTTAAAACCTTCAAACAAGCTGTTGAGGATTCTTTTTATTTAAAATTAAAAAAATATTTAATTTTTAACATATTATATAAATATATTAATATTATATAAACAAAATATATTAAAATAAATATAATAAATATATAATATATAAAGATAAATAAACTTATGAATAGACTAAACAAACTTTTTTATAAGTCTAAGCTTGATTTCTTTATCTAAAGATGTTTTTAATAAGTTTGAATCTATCTATTTATTAAATAAGTTGAATCAAGTTAGACTTTAAATAAACTAAGTTATACATCTCTATTAGATGACCTGATTCATTTTCATCCCTAGCAACAAGTTCTATGCTCAATAAAATGCTTTCTATTTTGTATTTTTATTATGTAATTTTTCTCTAAGATATTTGTAAATTGAAATGTTTAAATCAATTATCTTTTATTTTTCATCATTGCAAAGATATTGATAAATACTATTTATCATAGTTGATGTGACTCAAATATATTTTATGCTTTTAATAAAAATTTGATAATAATTTATTGAATGATAGATATCAAATGCAGATTGTTTAGAGTGACTTGCAAACTTTTCATCATTTTTCAATACCCTTGCAAGCTATAAGTTTCAATCCATTAATATTTAAGCACATTAATAGACTTATCTCGAAATTTTTTAGATGATAAATTTCAGTGATACGTGGCAAAATAGGAATTCCCTCTATATTTTCTTACAAAGATTCACTTAACAGTTTCCTTTTCCAGATTTTAACCTCTTTCACTTTCCTTTAGGTAATTAGGTCAGAGATTTTCATTGTTCCTAACAAAGAAGCAAGTTCTAGTAATATATATAGATCTAAGATGTAACTTGAATTTGGTCAATGAAGGTAGAAGAAGATTAAAGGAATAACGTCACCTTTCATGGAAAAGATAAACCTTCTTCACCATTATTGGAATGCTCCGTGAATAAGAAATGTTTCATTCTCAAACTTAGATCTAGAGGAGAGAAAGGAGGAGAGAAAATGCTCTCAAACTCACTCAAATTTAGCAAAATAAACCTAAAATTACAAAATACACATGGTGATACCTTTATATAGGTTAGGAGGAGATACTAAGGAGGTGGAGAATGGACCCTTATATGGGATTTGAATTGGGCTTGTATGTGAGTCAAATTTGAGTTCCTTATTCACTCCTTAAAGCAGCTTCGTGTTTGTGAACACTGAATTATGTCTGAGGATAAATTTAAAATCCAAAATAAATTATTTGGCTAAATTTAAAAAATAACAAAAAATGATGAAAAAAAAGAAAAAAAATTGTTAGGAAGCAGTTAGAAAGTTAGATAAATTAGTTAATGTTAGTTAAAAAAAATAAAAAAAGAGAAGAAAAAACTGAAAAAGAAAATAAAAGAAAAAGAGAAAAAATTGAAAAAGAAAATAAAAGGAAAAGCTAAAAAGTAAAAACAAAAAAACAGAAAAGAAAAAAAAAGAAAAGAAAAAGAGAGATTATTTTAAAAGGTTGTTAGATAGTTAAAAGTTACTTAAAAGTAAAAACAAAAAACAAAAAGAATAAAAGAGAAAAAAACAGAAAACAAAAAAAAAAAATGTGGTGAAAAGAAACGGACTAACCAAAAAAAAAACTTAAAACAAGGAGTTGATGTTTAAGAAAAAAGAACTCCTGAATGGAGGGGGGTTTTGGATTTTTTAGAAACAAGAGCTCTTTCTCTTGGGAGGGTCATTCTTCTCTCTAGGAACCAAAACCGAAAATTCAGAGAAGAAAAACACTAGAAGTAGAGGTTTCCTTCTAGAGGTTTCTCCTTGGCCGTGCTAAAAGTCCTCTTCAGAAGTCTGCAATTGAAGATTCAAGGCGGAAATCACAAAGACGCAGTGCTCCAAGAACTCAATCGGATTCAATAATAGAGAAAAGGTTCAAAGAATTTCAGCTCGCCTTTGCAGAGTTTCTAGGTAAATCTGTAAGCACCCCAATCCTTAATCTAAAGTGTGATTGCTTTTAAGATATAGATGCAAAAGTAGAGAAGGCTTGTGAATCACAGTTCAGATCTATAGGCAGTAAGTAATATTAATTCACATCTCTGTCCAAGTATGGGATTTACTGCATTAAAAAAAATTGCCTTGTAGATCACTGCATTCGTACTTGCATTTTTTTTTTTTTTGCATCGTGTAGATCGAGAGGTAACCTTGCCATTAGATCATATAGGAAGGTTCTGCAAGAAGGTCCTACAATTAAGCTACTTAGCTGTAAACACCCAATTATGTCCGAGGCCCTATTCCATTTTTATTTATTTAAATAATTAAGAAAATCAATAAAAGAGAAATAATGAAAAGAAAAAACAAAGGATTAAAAAATTGAAAAATTAATAAACAAAGAAAAAAATAATAATAAACAAATAAAACTAAATAAGTATATAAATGAATGATAAAACAGAAAAATAAAAATAAATAAATAAATAATAAAACGGAAAATTAATAAATAAGCTAATTAAGAAATAAATCTGAAAAAACATAAAAACAAATAAATAGAAAAGTAATAAAGAAAATTTAACAAAAAGAAAATAGAGAAAAGAAAGGAAAGGCGGGAATGTCAAGTTGGTTTTGGAGTATAAAAAGGAAACCCTCTGTGAAATTGAGGGGGATGGATCTTCAAAATTTCGAGGGGAGAATTTCTTTTGGAACTCTTTCACCACTCCCTGGATCTGGAGGCTAAAAGGGAAGAGGAGGAGAACTCGAACCTGTCTCACAATGTGTTGTTCGATTCAAGATCCACTTCGCTTCTTGCGGATCATCTCGATCAAATCGGTATGAACACAGAGGAATTGTCCTCAATAAATTCAAGACTCAAATTCATTGTAAGAGAATGCATGTGTTCGTTTAATGTTAAGCCGACATTTGCTATGTTAACATCCCGAATCAAACACTGTGCATAGACTTGGTTGAAATCATGCATGAATCTTGTGAGCAGAGGATATATGAATGCTAATGATCTCCACTGTGAATTCGTAGTTCTTGATCATAGATTGCATGCACCTGGTTAATTCACTGTGCCTAGGCAATTTGCTGTGTTATCATCCTCGATCAATTAGAGACTTGGTTGAAATCATGCATGAATCTTGTGAGCATATCTCCGCTGTGAATTCGTAGTTCTTGATCATAAATTGCATGCACCTGGTTAATTCATTGTTCCTAGGCAAAGACAAAAAGCATACAGAATTGGCAATAATATAATTAGAGCATAGCTATCGCATAGACGAGTGTCTTCGATATTCACATCATAGTCCAGAAGCACATGTGTATCGACCTCGTGGTCCTGGATCTCACGCTTGTTCTACAAGGATTGGGGCTGCGCTTCCCCACGGCCTACGTGCGAGCCTACTGTCATTCGCAGTTATTATGCAACCTGTACCTGGTGGCGTTGTTGACACATGGGCATGTATGGGTGATGCGCGTCCTTTTTCAACAATATACATGGTATTATGTGTTTGGTGCACGTTCCTTTTCAACAATAAGAATCCCAGTACATCGCATGACAACCGAGTTGTTGAGTCGAGCCAATGATCAAGTATCCTGAGTGTTTCGAGACGTCTTGCCCTCTGGGGTTTCACTAGGTCAGGCGTTAATTTTGGGATGGAGACTAACACTGTGTAGCCTAGTAAAAGTTTATTCTTCAACGCTCCTAGGCTATGAGTATGAAATCCAGGTTTGTGTTTGTTTATTGGTGATCTTAAGTACCTGCTTCATCCTAGGGAGTTAGTGGAAATGGGCCATCAAGGAGCTCGGTCTAGGTATGATTTGAATGTTGACAATGGATGATTACAGAGAGTAGACTAGTCGACGACTTAAACTTCAAGGTCCAATTTAGGCAATTCGACTTCTAAGATATTGGCAAGAAACGTAACTTTTGCATGGGGGCTATGCAGTGCTCCCAAGGGTTTGACTAGTCTTAGGCTTTGTCAAAGAAAGACCAAGTAGCCCCTATATAGGGTGTGTTTCCACAAGCCACAGGCAGCCTCTGAACATGAGTTCGCAGGGCTGCAGTTGAGATTACTTGGCGTTGTGAACGATCTTAACTAGAGGCTTCGGTCCAATGGTTCGTTTGTTCGCACACCGACCCCAAGATTCTGTGCTCGATACCCCACAGGCAGCCTTTTTAGCCATCATAGTAACCACATTTCAAGTTGACCAAGCCAATCATAAATGGACCTTTCTCAAATGCTGCCTAGGTCACGTATAAACGAATCCGTACCACCGGCCAAATTCGGCCCCTCAAGTCAGACCATTACTGTCCTTCAACTCAATTCAACTCCTCCATGTTGTCGCTCACTTCTGGCTGCACCTCATGTTCGCCCATGCTTGATAATTTTGTTGATTTCACATGCCCGACCCCCAAAATCCCGGGAAGGTATTAACCGGGTGGCTAGGAAGAACTAATGCATGCGAAACGAACCCATGTATGTAATTTTCGATATTCCATGCAAGCATTGAAGGGTCATGCACAGGAGTTTGAACAACAAGGGGAATAGCATGAAGAGCCCTAGGCAACATCCCTGCACTGTTGATACAGAATGGGGAATGGGTAATGGGCAACAACATGCTTGATAGCCAAACATCATGGCCAATGAGAGTTAAGGAAGAGACCCCATGCAGATCACATGCAGGGTCCTAATTCGTGCTCAAGAAAATTCCCTTTAGTTTAATCCTAGGTGCTAAAAGCGTAACCCCGAGCCTGGTTCAGTGGTAAGGAACGCTGCGCATCAACCCCAGACCCACAAGTTCGAATCCTAGAGTTAGCTTTTTCTCATAAATGACTATTAAGCGTTCATTTCCTTTAGAAATATGAGGAGGTAGAATTATACTCAACCAATAGGCGTGGCCAAATGGTGTGGCTGGTGAATCACCACCTCTAAGACACAGGTTCGAACCCTCCAAAGGAAAATTCCCCTTTTTAAATATAACCCCCATCACGTGCCCGTCACGTGCTCAAGGCCTCCAAGCTGTGAGCCACTCCAATGAGCCGCCCAGATGAGCCATGAGCCGCGAGCTTCCTTCCAAAGCCAAATAAATCCTTAGCCATAACAAGCCATGCAAATCAACCATGTCAAGCCACATGAGCCAGCCAAGCAAGCCAACTCCATAATTCTTAATTGCAACCAGGCCCTACACTCTCTAGAATTGTCATTCTGCCCCTACACTTTCCAAAATCGCGAACTAACTCCTAGACTTTCCATAATTTAAAATTAACCCCCAAAACTGTCCATAATTGCAAACTAACCCCTAGACTTTCCATGATTCAAAATTAACCCCCAAAACTTTCCATAATTGTAAATTGACCCCTAAACTTTCCATAATTCAAAATTAACCCCTAAAACTGTCCATAATTGCAAAACTGACCCCTAAAAACTTCATAATTACAATTTAACCCCCATATTACAATAATTACAATTCAACCCCTAAACTTTCCAAAACTC
Source organism: Canavalia ensiformis (assembly GCA_026541065.1). Taxonomy (NCBI): domain Eukaryota; kingdom Viridiplantae; phylum Streptophyta; class Magnoliopsida; order Fabales; family Fabaceae; genus Canavalia; species Canavalia ensiformis. Next base: position 1,484,255 of record JAMKYM010000437.1, read on the forward strand.
CATTTAAACCCTCAATTTCCTCATAATTCAAATGAAATTTTTTTCTCTCAAAATTCAATAATTTCTTTTTCAAAACTCAAAATCAAGACCATTGCGAAATAAATTCCGTTTTCAAATCATCTTTTCTTATCTTTATTATACTCAAGTAAAATTCTTTTTTCTAACATTTCGGGATCTTTGGTCTCACGCGATGGGCTCTAAATGGGGAACTGACGGTTCACCTGCTGTTCAATGTTTAGTAGTTTGTATGGGCCCCCGTGTTGCCTTAGCTGCCTCGGACCTTGTGCATGAGCGGACTAGAGGTCCTTTTCAAAAAATAAAAATTCCTTTTTCTAATATTTTGGGATCTTCGATCTCACGCAACGGGCTCTAAACGGGGAACTGGTGGTCCACCTGCTGTTCAACGTTTAGTAGTTCATATAGGACCCCGTGCTGCCGTAGCCGCCTCGAACCTTGTGCATGAGTGGACCGAAAGGCCCTTCAAAAAAATAATAAATAATAAACTTCTTTTGAAAATATCATGCTCCTTTTCAAGCACCTCTGAAGGTCAAGCCTTCATGAACCAGAACTACGTAAGCCTTGAGTTTCCCATTGCACTGGGAAATACGTAGGAGCAGGATCAAGTCCTGTTAGGCTAACCTCCATCAAGTTATTTATTTCCGTGCTAATTAAGGGATCAAACTATTTTCAAAAATTACACACTCATTTTAAGGGTATCGTTCTCCGGAATGGGCGAGTGGGGTGCCTAACACCTTCCCCACTCGTAACCGACTCCCGAACCTAAATCTCTTCCTCGAGTTAGGGTTTTTTCCAAGTATTTTCCCTTAAATAAAAATTTAGTGGCGACTCCACATAATCCAATAAAAATTCATTTTTAAAATTTTAGCGAGTCCATCGTCTCATCGGAATTGCGGTTGCGACATTAGCTCACCAATCTATATGAAATTCTGCTGGAATTAGCGATCCGGTATATGAATTCTAGTGTTTAAATGACTAGATGCTCTATGCCATTGATGCTTGATCAGATTTTCATCATCATGTTCAATAAGACTAGCATTCATAGTTTTTCTTTGGTAAGAGGTTACTGGTTTGATATGCAATGCTAAGCTAGGGGATCAGGAGTTGTCCATGGCAACCAAGCCTTATTTTTTGGATTTTTCTTTCACAAATTCAGGGATTACCGCCAAGATAGCGTGTACATGCTTTAGACCTCCACACATCTTTCCCAAGAACCATTGCCAATTCCCATATTGTTCCAATTGCAAATCCTATTATTTTTGACCTCCAATCGAATTCCAACTTCTAATAGCTCCTTAATCATAAGTTCAGATACACCTCAATTGAACATCGCCAAATGAAGGAGAGGTTATTGAACATAACTTGCCTTTGATTTAAATCTATCAGGCTTCAATACCTGCTAGAACATGACTTTGATCAATAGAACAAAATGCATTGATTGACTACAACAGTATCTGGCCATTAGGAGTTAAAAGGCAGAGGCTGAGAATCGGGCTTTGTACCTTTTTGATCTGTAATAAAGTATGCCTCAAGTCAAAGAGTTGAAAGTGACTCTCAAAATTGGCATAACAGTAGATTCGGTGTCAGGCCATGTTACATAATTGTTCTTGAACTCAAACAAAATCATGCAAGCTTCGTTTAGGCTTGTTAGGAGGAAATATGGGACTGAACATATTGTGATGCTAGAGTTTAGAGTCCATTTGAAAATGTGCATGCTCTCTGTTAAGATTCTGAAACCAGCATGTCATGGTCATTGCATAATCATTATGAATAGAGTGTTTAGAAAGTCAAGACATACTGAGAGTTAAAAGAGTGGTTCTCTATCAATTCTAACAATACTGAAATCTTTTACAGATAATCCTTCGAACATTTTGCTGTTTGTGAGTTTATATGTGAAACAAGAACCTTAGCAATGGAAACTGAGGGTTTCTATCCTCAAGCATAGGCAGTAGTTAGCCATACTACAGTCCATAATCAACTTGTATAAATCACCTTAAGTTATGTAAGGCTGGTTAGTTCCATAATTAAACCCCCCCGAACTGCTACTTAATAGTTTAGAATACATTGCAGGCTTAAGGTGGTCATAAAAATCCTTAAGGCTTAGGGGCATAAAGTCATCGTAATTGAAGCTCGGAATTACAAAAGTTGGAAATTTGCCTTCTCGGTTTTTCAAATCTTATTGTTTAAATTTTTCTGGTTTTCAAATCTTAGTTAAATTAACTTACATTGATTATCAAACTAAAAGTGGAAGCTTGGTTCAATGGATAAGCTCGCGGCCTGCGACCCCAAGTCCCTAGATTCTATCCCTCCAGGCAGTAATTTCTTTTAAGTTTCCCCATATACTAGCATGAGGTCGTTGGGCCGTGAGCTAATTCTAATTAGGCTGCAATTCAATTTCCAAGGAAGGGCTTTACTTTTCGCACCCCCCTTTAATTTTTTGGAATTTTTTTATTACCATTTTACCTTTAATACCTCCTCATCTCTTCTGCAAAAAAAGTTTCTTTTCCACAAATGTTGGTACATTTCGCAAATTAATTTACGGAATGCATCAGTGTATTTCATAAATTAATTTGCGGAATGTAATTTTTTATTTTCCATAAATTAATTTACGGAAGGTTACATTTTTATGTTCCGTAAACTAATTTGCGGAACCAAAAAAATTACATTCTGCAAATTAATTTATGGAATGCACTGATGCATTCCATAAATTAATTTGCGGAAAATGTTTAACGTTCCGCAAATTAGTTTGCGGAATACAAAGTCCGTTCGTTTTCTCCAATGCTCCTCCGATGCTTATCCGACATTTATTTTCTTGGTTTTTCCTCCCACCAAAAGCAGACCCTAAAATAGATTCGATTAATAAGGAAGAAAGTATAACAATGGCAAACAGAAGAAGAAATGAGAAAGAAAAAGAAAGAAGAAGAAAAAAGAGGAAGACGGAAGGAGGAAGAAGAAAGAATAATAGACAGGGGTATTTCCGTATTTTTATATACGAGGGGGGTGAAAAAAGCAATCCCCTCCAAGGAAACCCCCTTTTTTAAGCTTTCTTTTCAATTTCTAGAAATTTGGCCCAAATTTAGTAAGTCCAAACTTTAAGAGGGCCCAAAAAAAAGCAAAATTTGTTAATATGGCACATAATTAACTTAAATTAAGTAAATGATTTCATTTAAAATGATTCATTAGATCACTATGTTAGGTTCAACCCAGTTTCTTAGGACCAATTCTTATTTTTATAATTTTAAATGAAGCTCAATTCCTTTTCATCAACTCCATTTTATTTTGGGATGTAAGCCTAATCTTTTAATTTTAAATCAAGCCCAATCTTTTTTTAAAATCAAATTTAATTTTCTTAATTTAGGTCAAGCCTAATTCTTCTTTTATTTAATTTGAAATCAATTCCCTTTTCTTAAAATGAAATCAAACCCAATCCTTTTTCATTAAAAATCAATTTCTTTTTATTTTTATTTTTTTTAAAAATTGGGTCAAGCTCGATTCCCTTTAATTTGTAATCAAATCCATTTTTATTGTTAAATACATTTTCCTAAATTTGGATCAAGGCCAACTCTTTTTTTAAACAAATCCATTCTCCTAATCAAACTCATTTTCTGAATTTGGGTCAAGCCCAATTCCTTTCTGAAATCAATTTCATTTTCTACATTGAGGTCAAGATATCTGCTTTAAGTTTTTTGAAGTTTGTTCAACGGATTCTAATACGAGCAAGCAGCCTTCTCTGCTGTTTCATGTTTTAATTCGTGCGGATTCCAAATGCGGCTTACGACAATTTGGACTCTACAGGCATGTAATTTCAGAAAATCTCTGCTTACTAACTCTGTTAAAAAACGTCTATTTCAAAAATATTTTTTTAAGATTTTATAAAATTCGTGCAACGAATTTTAATACGAGCAGGCAGCCTTCTCTGCTATTTCGTGTTTTAATTCGTGCGGATTCAAACACGGCTTACGACGGTTTGGATTTTGCAAGCGCGTAATTTTAGAAAATCACTGTTTGCTAACTCCGCTAATAAACGTCTATTTCAAAATGTCTATTTTAATTTTTTAAAATTCGTGCAACGAATTCTAATACGAACAGGAAACCTTCTTTACTGTTCTGTGTTTTAGTTCGTGCAAATTCAAATGCGGCTTACGACGGTTTAGATTTTGCAAGCACGGAATTTTAGAAAGTCACTGTTTACTAACTCTGTCAAAAACGTCTATTTCAAAGTATTTGCTTTAATCTTCTAAAATACATGCAACAGATTCTAATACAAACAAACAACCTTCTCTGTTGTTCCGTGTTTTAATTCGTGCAAACTCACACACGGCTTACGACGATTTGAGTTATGTAAGCACGTAATTTTAATCTATTCGAAATCAATTTCTCGCGACATCACCCTCGAAGATCAAGTCTTCAAAAACCAAAACTACGTAGCCTTGAGTTTTTCATTGCACCAGGAAATACGTAGGAGCAGGATCAAGTCCTGTCAGGCTATCCTCCACAAACCTATTTATTTTCATTCCAAACTAAAAGAATCAAACAGTCTTCAAAAATATCAAAATCACACACTCAGTTTAAAGGGTACCGTTCTTCGGAACGAGCGAGCAGGGTGTATAACACCTTCCCTATTCGTAACCGACTCCCGAACTTAGAATTTCATCCTCAAGTTAGGATTTTTCCAAATGTTTACCTTTAAAATAAAATTTGGTAGCGGCTCCACAATCTAGAAATCAAAATTATTTTTTAAAATTCTAGCGAGTTCGTCGTCTCGTTATAATTACGGTTACGACAGATGGTGACTCCGCCGGGATCAATGAAGGTAGAAGAGGATTAGAGGAATAACGTCACCTTTCATGGAAAAGATAAACCTTCTTCGCCATCATTGGAGTGCTCCATGAATAAGAAATATTTCACTCTCAAACTTAGATTTAGAGGAGAGAAAATGCTCTCAAACTCACTCAAATTTAGCAAAATAAACCTAAGGTTACAAAATACACATGGTGATACCTTTATATAGGTTAGGAGGAGATACTAAGGAGGTGGGGAATGGACCCTTATATGAGATTTGAATTGGGCTTGGATGTGAGTCAAATTTGAGTTTCTTATTCACTCCTTAATGCAGCTTCGTGTTGAGTTAAAATAGGTATAAAAAGCCTATGCTAAAATACACAGAAAGTAGACCTAAGTCTACACATAATTAGATCCTTTATGATCCTAGAGTAAAAAAAAATTGGCTAAATCCTATTTTAATATGTGACGTGGAATAAATCCAATTGTGTAAAGCCTCGTAGATTAAATGATTTTGTAACTGAAATCTTCTATAACCAGAACCTTTGCATCCCATTATATTCAATTCTTTTATTTGTAATAGTTTTTTTTATATTGACTTATGTTGGTAATTATTCAAAATAGGTTGAGTGTACTGTAAAAGAGAAGCTTACAACTTGTGAGAACAGGATAACAAGTAATAATCTTTGACTCTGGATCTATTTTATGTAAGCAACCCATTTCTTTAAAATATTTTACTAATATTTACCAAGAATTTGGTAGTTCTAGCAATTTATTATTGTGTTTACGTGAATTATGCTATTTTTGTAATTTTATCTTTTGGAATTGATTTGGACAAATAAATAATTCTGGAAAACTCGACCACAATGATGACTGCAAACACGCTTTCCTTTGCATAATAATCACACTACTATATATGCGTTGAGGCGTAATCTTCCATCTTGTATTAGAGTCTTTTTAGTAAGATAGCAAGATTTAGGTTAAGAAGTTCACTTTGTATTATGGGTTACTTTGTTTGCATCTATGTGGAAAATACTCTAAAATATGAACTTGCTAGGTTAAACTTAACAATTTTCTTAAACTCCCCCCTTTTTTGTTGAAAATTTATTGGACTATGTCCATGTATTCACTTGAATATGATTGTATTAACTGAAACTGGTTGCTCAAATTGAAAATATTTGCAATTTATTTAACTACTCTGTTGTTGAGCATGTTATTGATATATTATAACCTATAGGTATATTTAACTTGATGCATGGTTAGAACTACCTTTTAGCATGCAGGTAACTAAGACTTGAATGAATTTCACTTATTGACATATCTTCATTTTGAAATTGTATACTTGTTTCACTTATGGTGTGTGACCATGTCACATTGTTCCAGTGCGGTGTGAACATGAAAGGATTGAGTTTATTATAATCTTCCATCAATTTGTTTGCTTACCAAGTTTGATTATGAGCTAATATGAATACATTTTTCTAAAGGAAGAAAATAAAATGAATTAAAAAGATCAAATGAATCTAATTTCTCCAACATGTTAAAATTATCTTTTGCATCTTAACTTCAATTTTTAAAAGTGTCACTTTACAACAAGGATTTATATTGCATTCATACAGGACCTGAAATTTCTTTATCTACTATTTTTAGAAAGATAATTAAACCTAAAAACTATACATAGGCCAGTAATGATCTTTTGTTGTCAATAAGAAAGCGGAGAACCTTAAATTGATGGAATGTTTTCAAAAACAAGTTCTGTATTAGAGCATGTCAACTTGAATATCCAACGATAATAGATCTTAGTAGTTTTTTTTTTTTTTTCTTTTTTAGAATGGATATTGCATTGGTATGATTGGTCAATCCTTAAGTACAACTAATACATCTCTTACTTTTAATCTTCCTTCTTAATATTTTGATATTTCTCCTACTCTTGTATGCTAATATCCCATCATCCAATCAATTCCTTTGAGAGGTCGTTTCGTCATGAATCAATGAACAACATAATGAAATTTGGTCAACCAATTTAAGCATGCTATCCATTGTACAGATTTATTTATATTAGATTGTTTATATTTATTATTTTGAAAATAATTACAAAAATATCACTTTATATTTATTATTTTCAAAAATTTATAAATATAACAAATATAATAAAAATAATTTATGATAATAATTTTTTAGAGTTATAAAAGTTATAAAAATGTTTCAACCAACTTATTTTGCTTTAGAAAAAAGACTTTTCAACCGAGAGAGCTTTTGAGTATTTGACGAAAAGAGCTTTTCTGAAAACAAAATAAATTAATCCTAAGAAGCATGTGCCTTTTAGCATGTCTTCATCAAATGCTTCGGGATAGAAGTTACTTAAATCTATAATATTAGATTCATTGGTATTTCTTTGCATGATAATAAGTTTAAAATATGTTCAGTAACAAAAATATGTTTAAAATACAAATGATAAATAATTTTTTAAGAAATATTTTATCATTTTTAAATGAAGTGGAAACAAGTAAATTTGAAAAACAAATTAATACTTATTTTTAAAAAATATGTGAAGCATACTTTTGTCATTTCTTATGTGAATTTTTTGTTGTATTTTAATAAGGATTTAAACTTTTCAAACCTTTTAGGAGAGCCATCATACATGACGATAATCTTTTTATTCTTTTTTTTTTTTGTGAATTTTTCGTTGAACCTTTTTCATATGTTCTGTCAGCCAAAGTCATCTTTCTTTCAAGTTCTATCATATTTGCAATCTCATATATGTAACACACGTATTTTGTCAAAGATATAAAATAATAACAAAAATAAAATAGATAACTTAGAAAAGATAAATGAAAAATAAAGAAACCTAAGCTAGAGGCAAATATGGAAAGGAACAGTAAGATGGTTCCAATCACCCTATTCAACATTAAAATTACGATTTAATCCTGGTTGTAGAATTTTTATAAGATTGAACAGAAATTTGAGACGTCCTCCTAGGATTATACATATTCAAAATTCACAGTCCAATCAATATAATGAAGGAATACAGTTTTCATAATATAACTATTTAGAGATTGTTTCTTTGTATTTATTTTGATAGGATCTATTTATAGAGAACTGATTAGTTTATTGTTCAACCAAGGTAACAAGGCATAAGTAATACAGGTCTCAGCTTTTTAAAGTGAAATTAACATACTTCTCCAAGAACTTTTTGGAACAAGACTCTCTTAGGTAATAAAAGGTGCGAAATAAGTTTCCTCCTTTCTTCTTTTTTTTAAATATTTATTTTTAATTTTAAAAATAAAAAGTAAAATATTTAGTATAAACTTAACCTTTAAATTTAAATTTTCAATGATATTACATGCTTTAATGAGTGAACTTTCACTTTAATCCTTTACTTTGTAAATGAATTTTACTTTAGTTTCTAGATTAAAAAAATTAATGCGTTAGTTTCTCATATTATCTTTCATAATTCACATTAGTTCCTAATCTCATTTTTCATTAACATGTTGATGTGTAGCGTTAACAAATACAATGAAATCTCAACTAGACCTAAAACATGGTCGTATTGTGGTCCACAATTAATATAATCGTTTCTTTTAAATGTTGTCATCTTCCATGGTTTAACGATTAGATTTTAGAAAGGATCCTTTTTGCTGGAATTCTAATTTTCTATTAAAGAAATTAAACATAGCTATATGTGAATCCTACATTGGACCTCTCAATTTATGGTAAAACTTTAGAATAAAGGAATTGGAATCTATTAAAAGAGTGATTAATTAAAAGTTAAGTTTCTGAACGAGAAAGTATGGCGGAGAAATTTTCCAAAAAAAAATACCATTCAAGAATTCAATGCAGATGATATTTATGTTTGCAACTAGTAATCTGAAATTGAAAATGAAACATGTCAATAGATACTCTTTTCAATGCTTATGTTGAAACGTCAACACTTGGCATCTAATAATAGCAAAAATTTCCTTTAGATTTCTACAACTTACGAACAGACACACAAACCATTATACCATGAAAATAAAATTAGACATCCCTTTGATTTAAAAAAGATTAAACACTCAAGTTTCAACAATATTAATATTCAAAAACTTTATAGATTAAGATGTAAAATTAATTGGCACAAGAATGTAAAAGAATAACATGACAACAAATATGCACATTGCATATGAAAAATCCAGATGCATTCATTCAAGTTTGTAACTTTTAAAAAAACCTAGATGCATAAAGTGAAAATAGAATAAGTTAAGATAATGATTGATGAATAATGAAAAAGAGTATGAAAGTGGATCACATGATGGCAGGGTCGATGCTAAATGGCTCAAGACATGTGCTGCCTACAATAATATTCAAAAGAAAACAAATTTTATGGTGGAAGATAACTTACATAATACGAAAACGTTTAGGTCTATGAGGGATTCATCATGGCCTTTAATGTTATACATCATCATAGCTGTCAACGGAAAATAAAGTCCAAGACTAACGTGAAACACAAAATAATGTGAAGGGTTAACGTCTTAATTTTTTTTTAAATTAAGGACTAAAGTGAAACTCATTAACAAAGTTTGGGACGGAGGTGATACTTCACTCATTTTTTAATGTAGTTAAATGATGGTAATAATGGATGAATCATGGATTGATATGCCGTGAAATACAGTTGAGTATTTGGATGCTTGAATATGTTCCTAAATTTTACATTTGAAAATGGATCAATCAATGACACAATTAGGTGTCCTAATCCTGAATGCCACTTTGATAAATAGGCAACTAGATATAATGTTCAAGATCATTTAATTTGCAAGTCATTTCTAAAAAATCATAAAGTTTGGGTATGGCATGATGAAAAGTATGAAGAAATTACATCATAAAGAAGAAGAAATAGGTGAGGACATGCAAGATACAAATCCAATTTTGGATAGGATAAATGATGCATTTAGAATTAATAGTGAGCATGTTATGGAACCTACCCCTTTAGATGGACCATTAGAATCTATAGACACTATACCTAATGAAGAATATAGACACATTGATCATTTGCTTAGAGATGGTAATGAAAAATTGTATAAAAGGTGTCACAGATATTCAAAGTTATCTTTCGTGTTAAGATTGTATCTTATAAAATATTTGTATGATGTGACTAACAAGGCAATGGTACTGATTTTGGAGTTATTGAAAGATGCATTTGGATATGTAAAAATTCCTACTTCTTTTTACAAGGAAAAGAAAGTGATTCATAAACTTAAGCTAAATTATACCAAGATAGGTATGTGCAAAAATAACAACATGTTGTATTGGGGAGTAAATAAAAGATGAATATTTTTAAACATTTTGAAAAGTATAGATGGAAACAAAAGGTAAGGATAAAAAAAATACCAGTAAAGATTTTACGTTACTTTCCATTGAAACCAATATTATAAAGACTATTTACATTTATAAAATAGTAAAGTCCATGAAATGATATGCAACAAGGAATAACTTAAATGGATTATTGAGCCATCCAAAGGATGGTGAAGCATGGAATTTTTTTGACTAAATTCATCCTAAATTTGCTTCAAAATCTTGAAATGTTAGCCTTGACCTAGCTACCAATTATTTTAATCCTTATGGAACCATGATTAATAGGTATAACATATGGCCAATGATTTAATTCCATACAATTAGCCCCCTTAGGAATGCATGAAATAAACTTCTCTCATTATTTATATGATCATCTCTAATAAACGAATGCTTGGTAAAATTATGGATGTGTATCTACAACCTTTAATCAAGGGTTAAAAGAGTTATGGAGTAAAGATGTAAACATTTATGATTCATCCCTTAATGAATTGTTTATAATGTGAGCACCTCTTATGTGGACAATTAGTGACTTTCCTGGACTAGTCCTTTATCTATGTGGAACACTTATACTGGTTATGCTTGCCAATCTTGTAATTTTGATATAAGATCTTATCAACTAGATTATACCCAAAAGTTGTGTTTTATGGGTCATCGGCAATTTTTAGAAAAGAGCCATAAATTTAGGTTGATAAAGAAGTACTTTGATGGAACCATTAAAAAAAAGGGTCCACCAATATTTTATCTAGGTCTAAATTTTTGAAACAACTTGATATCATCAATATAATTATTGAAAGTAATATTGAGCCAAGCAATATAACAAAACTAGACATTGTAGAAGATAAAGTAAAGTAATAGATAAAAAAAAAGAGCATCTTATTTATCTTCCTTATTGGAAGGATAATATTTTACATCATAGTCTTGATGTTATGCATATTTAAAAGAATGTTTGTATAAGTTGCTTACATTGCTTAAATATGATAAATCAAAAGATCACCTTCAAATCATCAAGATTTAAAACATACAGGTATAAAAGAATATTTTTGACCAAATAAAAATGGAGACTATCTTCCTTTGTTATTTATAATGATAAAAGAAGAAACAAAGATATTTCATACTGCGTAAAAAAATGTAAAGATGTCATATGGTTACTCAAGTAACATTTCTTGGTTCATTGATGATTAAAACTCCAAGATATTTAAGTTGAAGAGTCATGATTATCACATCCTTGTGAAACATTTACTTTCATTAGCTATGTATAATAATTTGTGTAATAGGATGGCTTTAATGTTGGTGGACTTTTATTCATTTTTCAAAGAGTTGTATCGTAAAAAGTAGAATATCTTAGATCTTGACAAGCTATAACATTAGATTGTACTCACTCTTTACCATTTGGAAATCCTATTAGGAGGACTAGTGCATTACCGATGGATGTTTCCAATTGAGAGCTAAATGTTTTTTCATATGTTTAATTCATTTACAACCGTAAGTAAATATACTAATTTTTATTATTTGTATGGTTATAGTAAATTAGGACATTTGAAGTCCTTTACATGGAATAGGGCACACCCTAAAGGTTATATAAGTGAAGCTTATTTAGCTAACAAGACCCTCAATTTTTATTCACTATATGAAGAAATTAAGTCAAGAATGAATAGAGATCGACATGTTGATAATGTTCCTAATGAAAATGAGACTTTTAAAATGTCTTCCATTTATTCTCAATTTGGTAAACTAGTTGAAAATTCTTCAACTTACACTCTTGCCCCATTACAAAATATAAAACTCATCGATATTTGTTACTAAATTGTGCAAAAGTTAAGTCATATATCGAGTAAGTATTTAAATATACTATGTGTGAAAAGAGAAATATCTAAATATATTAATAACATGCAATTCTATTAGTAAATTTAGAATGTTCTTTAAGAGGGTTTAAGAAGTCAAAGATCTTTGTCTACTAAAATAGACAAAAATAGCTACTAAAAAATTTGTGAATTAGTTTTTTAATAAGATGAATCAAATAATAATTTATTAAAAATTTAACAAACTTTTTCAATTTACATTGCTTGTTAATTAGGTAACAGAGCCGTACATCACAAATTTAGTGCTAGATGACATAAGTATTTAGCCAAAGGCTCAATGTTAATTGCAAGAAGATATATTGCAAATAACATTAATGAGTTCAAGTTTAGAATCATGGGATGAGATGAAGGTCTAAAAACTCAAAATAGTGAAGTGTTTTTAATTTAAATGCATTCAAAGAAATTTTCACGGCGCCCACGATGCCAAGAAAAGACGATAGAGCGCCATACTGTTTTAGCGTTCTTTCTTCAAAGATGTAAATGAGCTTAAATCCATCACGATTCTCGAAATGAAACTTGCGCTCTAAGTAAAGGAACGCATGATGTGAGGAGGATCAGCATATTTCACAACCTATTTCATTTGCTTCATATTCTGAATGAGGTAGGTACAATCTGCAGTCAAAATCACTGATATGCTGTTATGAATGAGCTAACATGAAGATTTGAGTGCTGCGTCATCATCTGTCAACTGATTGAGAAATCAGGTGAGCTGAAAGAAACTGCAAAAGTTAATATGTCAAGATAGCGCTACTTCTACCAAGTTTGCTTTAAGGTTTTAAGATGTTAACATACCAAACCTTCCTGAGTCAGAATAAAGATTAGTGCAAACCAACTATGACCATGCTAAAAACAACTTTACAAAACAAAAAAATATATATTGAGGTGCTGTTAGTTCACACTTTATGTAATTTATGATAATATGTCTTATCACAACCTACACATTGTCTAATATTAAGCCTTGTCATAATTATTTATGATATCCCACAATTATATCCAGGTTCAATTTCCTTATTTAACAAGGCAATTAATTATATCGATGTATAAACATATACTTTGCTCATAACTCATAAGTTTTTACATACTACTGGAATATAAATAAACTAAAGAATTGTAACAATATGACATAGTATGATACTAAGATAAGGGAATATACAAGAAATCATATAGGAATTACACTATATTATCCACTAGTGTTCCAAACTCGCCTTTAGTAGTGAGAGATCACTTTTCACCCTATCGGTAACGGGAAAAGTCTGAGGCCTTAGAGGGATCTTCCTCTATATCATCTTCATCCCCGCCATCTGCCTCTCCATTCACATCTACTACTCCATTGTCATATATGCTCCCTGAAGGCCTGAGGTGAGTACGGGAGGAATCTGGCTCGCTATGGCGAGGAGCAATACGCAGAAGCTGCCGTAGGGTTGACTTCCTTGTCGTTTGCCGTAAACGGGGTGTCCCTCTAATGGTAGGAATGAGAGATACTGTACGGACTCCTGGAATACCCACCGCTGTACAAGGTGGTCCATGATAGGGAGGAGTATCCCCTGACGACGCGGATGAAGGTGGTGGAATCATACACTGACGATATATCTGCCGTGGAATTGGGATGGTAACGTTGGCTCACATAATCGTTGGAACTCGTGGTGGAGGATGTAGCAGAGAAGATGCGTCTGTCATCCATATAGTCGCTCTACCCCAGAATGTACTCTTATAGTGACCTCCAACGTTGGGTGGGTGTCAAACTCATTCCCAATTCTCCTCGTCGACTTCAATCTCTATATTGAGATGAGGCCGATCCATCACGCAATCTCACTAGTGTGACGTGATATTCATACATAGAAATAGATGGATAGAGGAGTGAGACGTTACATACAAGTAGAAGTGATCAAGGAACAGTGTAATATACATACATCCAATACATGAGTAATTATGTTATGCATGTGGGTAATCTAGCATCTATTGCCTTACTCTAAGGTCCTACGATCCTACGATGACGACTGAAGAATAAGCAGAGGTCATTACGTCGTATGCCATAATAATCCCTACTGATCTAGAGTTGGTCATCTCTACCAAATGCACATGCATGTGGGCCCAAACTTCTTCACAGCTTTATCAAAATAATAGAGATACCGGGATCTAATTTCTACCACAGTGTGCCTTTAGCAACACCAAAATCATTATCATCCGCATTCCACAATATTCCGAAATTGCTCAACCGGTAATGATAATCATCAGGGTTTTGTCGAGGCGGCTAGGTCCAACCAGAGCAGTCCCGGCTACAAGGAGCAACCCTAGGCCATTGGGAGGCTCAAACCCAGCTCACGTACCCCTAGGCTCGGAAGTTCCTACTATCATGAACTTCGGTCTACTTCCATGTGAACCGACCCTTAGATTTCCCAGCTCCCTTTCATAGAAGGGCTCGCAGATTATCCTCCATTTTAAATTTACAAACCACTTTTATGAAAATGATGCATTCAACTAATTATTCTAATTTCTAACTCTGCTCCACTTGAAGGCATCGCCTTTTTCTCAAGGGACAGGACCTCACGGTCCTCAATCAATTGTTTGGTTTGTTCAACACTATACATGTATATTTTTCTACATTTAATTATATTTTCTACCAAAATTTATTAACGTGATTCATAAATAAATACGTATATATTTTTAGGCATCTAAAATTATTATATCACACTTCTTTACTTAAAATTAATTTAATTACTAACTAATCCAATCACCAATTTATAAACGTATAATATTTTGAATTTAAGTATAATCACAAATAAATTTAAACTACCACATACTCGATAAAATATTATTCTACAATATGTGGTCCTAGAAATACTCCTATAACAATTAAATTTTGCCCAAAATTAAATTCAGATATAATTAAATTTAACTTCTAAATTTATCATACAAATAATAATTTTCATTCTAGAGTAAGGGGTTCTAGAACTACTCCTATACTCTACTTGAGTCTCCTCCCCTTACCTGAAATTTGAAGACCGATGTAATATTTCTTTAATTTCTTCCGATGAAACCTTGTTGTCCGTCCTCCGTCTGCTTCCTGTGGCTCCCCAGCACCCCTTCAATTTCTCTAAATGTTCTAAAAGATTAAATTGCAATTGCAATTCAATCTGTCTCCCCTCCCTTTTTATATTGTTTGGTGTGTGGAAAATGGGCAAGCGATGACCGTTTGCCGCTTGCTGCTTCCCTCTTCTTCTTTTTAATTGAATATTACATATTTACTTATTTTTTTTATAATATAACTCATTATGTATGATTAATACTTTAACTTTTCTAGTTTTTAGTCATGCCTCCCCTTCAATAATTATATTCAGGATGTAAGATTAGTTAAATATAAACTTAACAAGTTATAGGTAATAATATTGTTGTATGATATTTATTATTACATTTTGCTTAAGCTAATTATTATGAACACTAACTTTTTTTTATCTATCATATTTTTATTTTTATTTATTTATTTATTTTGAATTGATAAAATAATTTTTAAATTAACTTATTTTAATTATTTGTACTTTATTATTATTATAATGATTGTTATAATTTTTTAATCCAACTTTAAATTTATATTTTTTTCTATTTTAAATTTCATTTTTAGTAAATATTCTAAATAATAAATATTAAAATCAAAAATTCAAAAGAAAAAATGGAAGTGTTTTGAATATTAAACTTTATGTATCACACTTTATACTTTATCTATTTTTTTATTATATAAATATTTTCTTAATCATCCTTTCTCTAAGCAAGTTTAATATATTTATATTATTATTATTATTAATTTCTAATTCAATTTTAATTTTTTAATGTAAGATTGTTTTCTTTCAAATAATAAGTAAATAATAATAAATAAAATCTTAAAAAAATAAGATAAAAATAATATAAAGATTTAGTACTAAATTTCTCTATCATTTTATATTTAATTTATTTATTTATTTTTCGTTATTTAAATCTTTTGTCATTTTTTTATTTAAATTAATTTATTTTATTTATTATTATTATTTTTATTATTATCATTACTACGACTATTATAAATATTATATTCATTATTATGTTTTCTTATTTAAATATTAAAATGTTTCCTTCTTTGTTTTTATTTTCTTTATTTTCATTTCATTTTTCAATACTAAACATAAATTAAAAAATTAGATAAAATTAAATAAAAAAATTTAAACACTAAAGTTTTATTATTATCTTTATTATTATATTTGAAAATATTTTTATAATATTTTTTCATTTGTATATATTTTTTTATCCTTTTATCATCACAATTATTATTATTATTATTATTATTATTATTATTATTATTATTATTATTATTATTATTATTATTGATAACATTATTTTTATTTATTAATTATCCTTATTTTCTGCAATGTTCTATATTTCTTTTATTTTTACCGTTTACTTATATGTTCATTAATGGTTTGCCTATATTTCATTTATTATTGTTATTTATTTATTAAATTATTCTTAATTATTTCTGTAACTTGTCTATATATAAGATTCTTCTCTTTTTTATTTATTTTTAAATTTTATTTTATTTTATTATTGAATTTAATTTCTCCGAACTAAAAATGTAAGAAAATACAAAAATTCTTAATTTATTTTTAACTAAAAATACAAGAATAAAATATAAAAAGGAAAGTCAAAATTTTAAAAAAATAAAAAAGCAAGGTCAAATTTATAAAATTCAATTAATGAAATTATATGATTTTATATGTAAAAAAAAAGGATATTAGAATAAAAAAAAAAGTGTGGATTGGTTTTCTTCTTATACGTAAAATTCTACAAAATACTTTAAAAAAAATAAGATACGGGAAAAAGCATACATATAAACATCAACTTTATTTTTGCTCACAATATTAACTACACCATAAACCATTGTTAAAAGGAATATCAAAAATAAAATTGTGCTAGAAAATAAATCACTAGGTAACTTCAAGAGTAAGAATAAATAAGAAAACAAAGAATGAGATAAAAAAAAATAGACATAAGCAAAATCTCAAGACGCTATTAAGAAAAAGAGAACAAATTGGAAAAAAAGATTAAGAGAATAATAGAAAAGAAGATAGAAATAGCAATTATCTTGACCATATGTATATAATTAAGAAAGGCTAGAGTGAAGAATAAAAATCTAGAGAAAAGGAGAGAAGAACACGAGAGACAACATTAAAAAAGGTTAGAGTTGAAAAGAAAAATCTAAAAAAACGAGAGAAGAAGAATAAGCAACATTTATACAAAATTAGTTTCTATCTCACAAAATCAACTGTATTCATCAAATATACCTAAAATAATGCATCAATAATACACAAAAGATAATCAAATAATTTTTTCAAACAAGAATCACACTTGTATACTTTAGTCCAATACAATTATAAATAATAAAGAAATATATAAAAAAAAGAAAAATAATAGATCAAAAATAGGAAAGGAAAGTATCCTCTTCAACCTCAATCCTAGTTGATATGGTATCTTATTTCGTTTGTTCCTCACTCACCCTTTATCTTTCCATTTTCCCTCTTTGCACTTGCAATGTACTACCTTTTTGTCCACTGTGCATGTGTCTTCATATATTTGTACATTTCCTCTATTGTTATTGTTGTTAGTTTTAACAAAAACATGTTTGTATGTGATTTTGAGATAACGAATTTTCCTTTTCTCATGACTCATTATTATCAAAGCACAAAACAATTCTTGCTTATGAGTGCTCTTGGGTTCTTGCGACTCTTTTAGACCAATATTTGTGTATCAATTTGGCTCATCTAATTTAACCTAATCCTGATCCATGTGAATTAGAGTCAAAATGGTTCAAGACATATAAATTTCATATTTATAAAGCCTATATGGCTAAAAGTTCACTAATCCCTATGGGTTTAATGTTGAAGGAGTTTTATCCCATAAGATATATTTTAATTCAGAGAATTGAGAAAGATAAGAGAAAAAAGAAGTTGATTGTATATCTTGTTTATAAATAAAGAAATACATATTTATATACATGATGTTTTAACAACTATAACAAAACTTTAAAATAAAAAAAGGATGCCAAACTAGTGAGTGATGTACTAGTTTATACTAACATGAGTTGACACTACATCATATTACACTTTTTGCAATATTTAAAAAATATAAAAAATGTTACCTATTAATTTTAGTAACATTTTAAAAAGTATTGCATCTAATCCATATTACAAAATATTATTCGTAACATTTTAAAAATGTTATAAAAATATAAAAAATGTTACCTATTAATTTTAATAACATTTTTAAGAAGTGTTATATATGATATATGTCGCAAAAAATATAATATATTATAGTGTGAGATCCTTTATGCTAACATCCCTTTTAAACTAAACTAAGGGTCAAAAGGGAACAAGGACATTCAGCTTAATCTGAAAATTGAAAAATAAAAGAGGAAATACAGATAGGTTTGGTGAAACCATCAGTAATTTGATAAGCTGAGGAGATATGTCGAACAGCAACAAAACCAACAGGTCCATGATCATGGATAAAATAAAGGTCCAAGGAAAAGTGCTTAGTGGAATTGTGATAAGCGGGATTGATAGATAATTGAACAACTTTAGAGTTATCATAATAGATTATAGAAGTAGTAGGATTTAGGAATTTGAAATTCTATGAGGAGAGACTTGATCCAAAGCAAATCCGTAATTATGAAGGCCAAGGTGGGATATTGTGCCTTAGTGCTAGAATGACTGACTACAACTTGTTTCTTAAAAGGCCAATTAACAAGATTCCCTCTAAAGAAAATGAAAAAACCAGAGGTTGAACGTCGATCATCAACATCAAAACCCTAGTCAGAATCATAATAGGTTGCAAGGTGAAGGTGAGAAATGCATAGACAATGAGAAATGGTGCCATTAAGGTAGCATAGGATATGTTTGAAAACTTTCCAATGTTGATCAAGGGGATTATACATGTATTGACGAACTTTATTCACGCTATAGGAGATTCCAGGACGGGTAATAGTAACATGCAACAATGCCAACAATAGAATGATACAAAGGTGGATCAGAAAATGGATCTTCATGAGATGAAGAAAGTTTAGTAGAGGGAGACATGGAAAAAGATATAAGTTTATTATGAGCTATTTTGGCATGCTAAAAAAGGTCGAATATGTATTAGATTGAGAAGATAAAGGATGTCATTGGGTGAGATTCAAACCTGAATTCCTGAAATGTAATATAGGGAGCTAAGGTCCTTTAAAATAAATATAAAATGAATGTTGGTGGTGAGACGATGAATAAGGGAAGAGGACATACCAGTGTTGATGATATCATCAATGTAAACCAAAATGTAAGTAAAAGAGTCGAAAGTGGATAAAATAAATAGACTCGAATCATTTTTACGGGAGTGAAAACCAAGTGAATCAAGAGTGTGGCTTAGCTTTGCAAACCAGGCATGAGGTGTTTGTTTAATGCCATAGATGACTTTGTTAAGTTTTCAACTTGCAGACAAAATGCAAAGAACCAACAATGAATCTAGAGGGTTGGTACATATAAATATCTTCATGGATCACCATTAAAGAAGGAATTACTCATATCAAGTTGGTGAATAGGCTAGTGACGAGATAACACTAAAGAGAGGACAATATGGATGGTAGTGGGTTCCACCACAGGACTGAACATTTTTGAAAAATCAAAACCTTCTTGCTGATAGAATCATTTGGCTACCAGACAAGTTTTATATTGACTAGTCATATCATCAAGGTGATCTTGGTTCAAAAGACCTATTTGCAACTTATAGGTTAATATCAGGAAGGAAAGGAATATTATTCTTTAGAAGAGAATAATACTCACGCTGCATGGTATAGAACCAATGTGGTTGCTAGAGAGCTTGTTGATAGGTAAGTGGTTCAACAGAGATAGTGACAAGTTTGGATTTAAAAATGCCAGCCATGGCACGAGTTATCATAGTATGTCTTTTGATGAAGCAGTAAAACTAGGTGGAACTATGGAAAATAAGGGAATGTTGCGAGGAGAGGGAGAATAAGAAACAAAGGTTTAAGAGGAAAGGTAGATGTGGTGGATGGAAAAGGCAGTAAAGGTACAGAAGGAACATAATCAATACAAGGAGGAGGTGAATTAGAAGAAGTTGAAGAATTCTTAGGTATTTCTATATTTTCTACTAATTGATGATTCTTCTTGATTTGTAAATCCTATTATAGTTATGATAATTTGATGATTTGATAAAGATTTTCTTTTGCTATTGTTTTGCTTCCGTTGATTGTGAATATTTGGATAATTAAATAGTTTTGCTTTCGTTCTTAGTGGTTAAGAATTGATGACGTAAACTTCTACCCTAAATGATTAAGCATTAATTATACTTTTTGTTTGAGTGGTTAATCTTTTTTATATTTCTAAAATTTTATATATTTTATTTTATTTTATTTTGATGTATTATTCAAAATATAGAAATTTTATAAAAACCTTCTAACTTGCATAGAAATATTAGAGATATAAAGTTAGGTTAAAAAGTTAGTTATTATTATTAATTATATAAGTCACATAATAATATCTTGTAAAATGTTTTTAATAATTCATTTCAATACAAATTTACTTTTTTATTTTATTTTCTTTTCCTTCTTTAAACTATGTTTACTAATAAAAACCACTCACTGCGTAACAGCCATCAAAATTGTACATGCCCCTTGAACTGAGCATCATCCAAATCTAAGCATCGTCCATGCCCTTATGTTTCTTGTCCTAATCACCATTGAAAGCATAAACCCAACCCATTGAAACCACTTTCAAACAAGAAATAAATTCTTCTTCATCTTCATTATTTAACTTTTGGATTTATTATTTGAGTAATCTAATCATAAATTGTACAATTTTTTATCTAATATACTATTTTTTATTATATTATAATCATATTTTATATTTATATTTTTTTTTATAATATCTTACATATTACATCCTAAATAAGATATGTATTTTAGATTAATTTTTCTCAAAATACAATAAACTAATATAATAATAACATTAAATATTATAAAAATAAATGTTCATGCCATTTTATTTTTATCTGAGCTTTATTATATTAAATTTGTATAAAAAATATAAACAAAAATAAATAAAAATTAATTAATTTTTATTCATTTATGTATGTTCAAAATATTGTTAAAAATGTAATAGCCTAAAAAAAAAATTGCATGCATAAAGCCACTTGTAATTAAAAATGGCTTGTAACTTTTTTTTCTATAAGATTTCAGCCAACACATTTGGCTTTGCAAACATAGAATTAAAAAGAAACATTTCATTCAAAGGTAAAACATTCAAGTTAATTTGTTTATCTTTCTTGATTTGGGCTCAATTTCTTTTTCCCTTCTTTCATTATCTTCTATCTCTCTAACTAAAGTCTTTGGTTCTTGAGTAATAACAAAAATCTTTCAATAATTTTGATCATGTGTATAAAGGAATGTTGAACAAATTTTGAAGCATGAATTTATAACATATTGGAAGGTATTTATTTGTATAGGCTTTTCTTCTATTTTCCTTTGTAAGAGATCTTATAATATTTTTGCAGCCATGGTGGACTGAAAGTTATAAGTGGAAGGACTGGGATGAGAAGATTACTCAAATAGAAAAATCCAAAAAATTAAAGATTACATCGAGCTTCAATTCCAAGTAAGGGGTGGATACTCAAGTAGAATATAAGAGTAGTTTTAGAGATCCATTACTCAAGAGTGGAAATTTATTAATTTTTTGATAAATTAAAATTTATGTTTAATTATATTAAAATTTAATTTTGAATGAAATTTGATTGTTTATATGAATAGTTTTAAAGCTCTCTTACTGTAAAATAAAATTTTATTAATTATTTAATAATTTAAAATTTGTGTTTCATTACATTTGAATTTAATTTTAGATAAAAATTTGTATAGTTATTGATTGGTGATTGAATTAGTTAAAGATTAAATTGATAAATTATTTAAATTAATGTGAGATAATATACTTAAACTGTGAATTTTATTTATGTGATTCTCACATATAGGTAATACTTTGGATATAAATTTTTAGGTGCTCGATTAAGTATATTTAGGTACCACATTTACAAATTTTCGTAGGTATTATAAAATTTGAACAATTTTATATAAATTTTAAAAGTTATAATACTTAATTGTAGAACTGTTAGAAAAAATCCTAGAAAGAAACCTCATTTAATAGTTTTTAAATTATACATATATTTTTTCATATAATAGATATAAAGAGGTAGAGTGAAAAGCATAATTATTTACTATTTTATAAAATTATTCATCACCTAGTACTTTATATAAGTCATTCTATTTTTTTCCTTTTGATCTATTTTTAATGCTTAAAAAATATATAGTTTGAGTTTAATTAACTTTTATATATATATATATATATATATATATATATATATATATATATATATATATAAATCTAATATTTAAACTTTAATATATGAAGATAAAATATAAAAATATTTAAAAATTTTATATTATTAATTATTTTATAAAATTGTTATAATTTAACTTGTCAGATTTTCCTATAACTAAATAGAGTAGAAATAATTAAGTTTTATTTTTTTAAAGGATTTTTTAATAAAATTAGAAAAATAATAATTTAATTCTAGACTTTTAAGAATAATTTCTATTAAAATTTGGTCTAAACTTTAAGAAATGTTCTATATAAATTATTTTGAAAGACTAAAAAAGTCATATTAGACAGATTTTGATATGCTGGTTTCAAAGTAATGAAATGGTTATTGGAGGTTGGAAACGCTGTTTGATTTATTAGAAAGAACTTGATTAAATTTTTAAAAAATATTAAGTTGAATAATAAGATAATTAAATAAGGACTATGAGACCTTGAACTTTGAAAAGAAAGTGAGACCTTCAAGTGAATTAGAAATGAGATTAGAACAATTAATTAATATGCATCATGTGCATAAAATGAAATGTTTTTGTAAATCGTAATGAGAAATAATTTGTGAGCTCTTTTGTGAAAGGGAGATAGAAAATTTAAGGGTAAGCTCATATTGAAGTAGATTATAGTTCATGATAATGGAAACTTCCAAGTCTAGGGGATATGTGAGCTAGGTTTGAGTCTTCCAATTGCCTAAGATTGCTCCTTGTAGTCAGGACTGTTATGGTCAGATTTAGCCGCCTCGACGAGATCCTAAAGACTATTATTGTCAGTTGAAAAATTTTGTGATATTGTGAAATAATGATGATGATTTAAATGTTGCCAAAACATATCGTGGTTTCAAATTAGATCGCAGTACCCTATTGTTTTGATAATGTAGTAATGATATTTGGGCCCACATGCATTTGCATATTGTAAGGATGACAACTCCAACTTGGTGAGGGTTATTATGGTATAGGACATAGTAGATCACAACCTAATCTTTAGTCTCTCACCCGAAAAACTTGTGAAGATGAAAGAGTAATATAATTCATACATTGATGATTGTTTTTTTATAGTTATTTGAGGAAGTTAAAGAACTTATTTCTTCTTTATATTAAAGTATGACATAATGTACTACTATTATCCTTCCTTTTAATTGAATGAAATGTCTCAGTCCCCTCTATTATATTCTTTGTATGTAACTACGATTCTTAAGTGAACTTGTAATGTGAATCACTCTTTTCTTGATGTTGAGGTGACCATCGATGTAGAGAATAGACAAAGAATATCTCACTCCATAATCATACTAAATGACTATAAGGTAGCAATAACAATTTGAAAAAAAGAAATGAATATTTTGGTCTTTAGTTTAAATAAAGTAACTTAATTTTGTGCGTTTTATCTTATTACCTTAGTCATAATACTCTATATTACTTATATTCTAAAAATGTTAAAGTAATATACCTTGGATAAGATGTATATATGTTTATAAGAAATTTGTTTATTCAAATATATGTATGATTTGAGGAATTAAAAACATCACGAACGTATAATTATTTCATAATTAGTACGTATATGTAAAAAATAATATGCGAATAAAGTTTAAAAAATGTAAATAATGTGAAGGCTGTGACTGAAAACACAGTTAATATTTCATAATCTAGTCTAAATCTTGAAAAAATGATGTTAATATTATTTACCATTTTGAACATGTATAGTAAGTAATGTTAGTATGAAACAAGACAAATCATACAATAGTGTCTATATATGATATTCTACCTATCATGATTTAGATCTCACATAATAAATTTTAAATTTGTTTATATATTAATTGCTATCATCATATATTTTTTAAAAAAAATTGTAAGATTTTAGAATGCAATCCCTAATTCTCTAAAACTTTATGCTGAATTTAATAGGTTTCTAATATAAAATTATATATTTTATTATTAAATACATTCTAAATCTCAAATAAAAGATGTTAAATTTATGTATATAACACTCTTTACTATTACATATTTTTTAAATTATAAGAATTTTCTAAGCAAATCCAGTTTTGTCAAATCTCATATGTTTATGGATTGAGATATGTATTAATATTTTATAATTAAATAAATTTTAAATATTATATAATAAATTTTAATTTTGTGAATGTAGCATTTTTTATTATCATATATTTTTTAAATTATAAAAATTTATAAAATAATTATTTATTATCTTAAATATTGTGTATACGTGAATTTAAAATAATTAATATTTCTTCTTAAAAATAAAAAATAAAAAAAATTAAAATATTCTTTTTTTAATTTATTTTTAACCAAAATCTCTTCAATTTTTTAAAAGTAATTTTCCTATAAAATTTCTTTTTCAAACAGCGAATCAAATCTTATATAAAATTATATAATTTTAAGTTTCATATTGTGAAAATTAAAGAAGAAAATTCAAACATTCCACTAAATTATTGTTTTACATATTTTATTTTAATATGTATATATTATATAATTATTTATTTTAAAAAATTAAATAAGTTTCTTTTTAAAATTACATATTTAAATTTAGATAATATTCTTCTAAATAAATAAATAGAATATTAACATTTTTTTATTTGTAATATATTTTTAAATTTAATTTTTAAAATTTTATAAATATTTTTTATACATAATTTTGATAATATTTTATTTTTATATATTTAAAAAATTATTAATTATTTATAGATTTATCATTTATAATAATTATGATTATGATAATAACTATATAAAAGTATTTAAAAAATTATTATTTTATTTTATTTTATTTTGACTAAAATTAAATTATAAGAAAAGTAGTGTTTGGGATTTGATTTGGCAAAGATGATTTTATTCGTAAACTATTAATATTTTTTAATGCAATATATATATATATATATATATATATATATATATATATATATATATATATATATATATATATATATATATTATAGGTGAAAAGAATCTGTGATTATAAAATTTAAAATTACTTAAATTTTAATTATATAATTATATGATAATTTTAAAATATCGTATGATCTGATATCTAATTTTATCTATTTATAATTAGATTTAATGTTTAAATTTATTTTTTTAATCTTACATTAAAATATTTTTTATTATATATAAAATTAAAGTTAGTTGATATTAGATATTGAATTTAAATATTTATATTAATTAATAATATTTTTTATAAAATGTAAAATTTATCAATAAAATTATTAAATTATGTAATAATATATTTAAAATGATATATATTAAAATTTAAATTATTTAAATATTTAAAGTATATTATTAAAAAAATATTTTTTTTATATTTTAATGACATACTGTATATTAAAATATAATCATATAATAAATTATGTATTAATTTTTATTGTATATAAAAATTTATAAGTAATATCTAACCAATAATTAAATTGGCAAATCTCCTATTTTGTGAATAATGCAATTTATATATAACAGCTAATATTAACTAATCGTTATATTAGAAGATGAGGTGTTACTAGTGAGCCGTGAATGAGTGATTAATGAGACTATATTAACACTAATTTCCAAAATGTAAGAATTAAAGAATGGCTTAAGTGGACGAAACTAAACGAATTGAAACCGAACAAAGATGGCGAGGTTGTCGCGGTGACATTGTCATGCTATATTTGAAGGTGGCACAAAGACTTCGCTTTTAGTTAGTTACACAGAGGGAGGGAACAACAAGATGGGTCCTCTCACACCCACACCAACAATGGATATCATCTTTGATCTCATTGAAGAGGCCAAGCTCCGTTTTCTTTGGTGGGCACTTTGTATATTCGCCATGTCCTATTTCTTCACACGTAAGTTATCGTTATTACTCCCATTCATGCTGCTTTCTGTTCAATCACATGTTTTCATAATGAGTCTTCGTTGTTGCATTTGCTGTTTCTCTACTGGGTTTTGCTTTGAAAATGCATATTTTTAGTCTTTGATTGAAACTTGCCATTTTCCTATTAGGGTTTTGCTTTAAGACTCAAAATTTATAGTCTTTGGTTGATACTCGCTGTTTTCCTATCTTGGTTTTGGTTTGATGCAAATTTTGAATCTTTGATAGATATTTGCTGTTTTGCTATCTGGTTTTGCTTTTGAGACTGCTAGTTTTTATTTATTTATTTTGGTAATTGACGATCTTTGTTATTCATAACAGATACAAGTAAATCAATGTGGATGAATCTTCCTATGTCCATTTTGTTTGTTGCTGCTCTGCGCATTCTTCTGACCAAGGTGGAATTTCGTTGGAAGGTTCAGCCACCTAGATTGCAAACTTATCTATCTCATTTGGAGAAAAACCAACTGTCTGTTAATGATGAACGTCTCTCTTCTTCGCCTTCTCCTCCCAAATGGAAGAAGAAGATTGATTCTCCTGTCGTGGAGGCTGCCTTGAACGATTTCATTGATTTGATATTAAAGGATTTTGTGATAAATATGTGGTACGCAGACATTTCTCCAGATATGGAGTTTCCTGAGCAGATACGCAACTTAATCATGGATGCTCTTGCTGAAGTGTCAGTGAGAGTTAAAGAGATAAACATTGTTGACTTGCTCACAAGGTATTTATGATTTTCCTTCTTCTATTATTTGCTTCCAGGAAAAAGGAATTTGGTAAGTTCTTGAATCTTGATGAGCTGCTGCACTAAGGAATTGATTGGTACTAGATAATAATAAACACAATCATTGGTTGTGTTATGTGTCACTTGTATTGCAGGGACATAGTTGATTTAATAGGTGATCATATAGAGCTTTTCAGAAGAAATCAAGCTGCCATAGGTGTTGATGTTATGTTAACGTTATCTTCTGAGGAGAGGGATGAAAGATTGAAATTCCATTTGTTGAATTCTAAGGAACTTCATCCAGCACTAATATCTCCTGAGAGTGAGTACAAGGTGTGAGTGGAGTGTCTGTATGTCGTCTATGTTTCACTTTTATGAAATACATCTCACACCTTATCTAATGATTTTTCTTTCTTTAGGTTCTTCAACGGCTAATGAGTGGAGTATTAGCTACAGTACTAAAAAAACAAGAAGCTCAATGTCCTGTCATTCGATCTATAGCTCGGGAAATTTTAACTTGCTTGATATTGCAACCTGTTATGAATTTGGCAAGCCCTGCGTATGTTGAATATTTTGTCTTATATTTCATTTACTTTAAGCCTTTCTTGTTGTGGAGATGCCCCTGACAGTTTATAACCTGTGAAGAGTTTTCTTTGCCAATATTTTTAGATAGAAATAAAAACATTTTAAAGTTTTGTTTGTGTTTTCGGGGTGGGATTTTGGATCATACTTGCTATAAATGAGACGTACAAAATCTTCCTCTTTCCTACACTAGTTTTCTTTTGGCTGTGGGTTGATAAGCTTCAAGGTTGAGATGCGAAAGGGTGTTTAGAAGTTTGTGTTACTGTTACTTCTTGGCAGTAGCGAGTAAACACATTTGAACATTTAAGGACAAGGGGAAATATTATGGGATTAGGTGTTAGTACTTAAGTGTTGTGAAGGTCATAGAAAAGAAAAGTGTTTACATGGCTTATACCTGAGCTATACAAGTCATATAAGTGTGAGAACTTCTGCAGGCACAACTAAAGATTTTCCTATAAGGATAAGTTTATATCAAGGCTCAACCTTGAGTTCATATTTGTTTAATCTGGTCTTGGGTGTGCTTACCAGGAGCATACATAAGATTATCCCGAAATGCATGTTGTTTGGGGATGATATAGTTCTAATTGAAGAATTAAGGAAAGAGGTTAACTCCAATCTTGAAATTTGGAGACAAACTTTGAAATCTAGGAGTTTCCGGTAAGATAGAGTATATGCATTGAAATTTTAGTAAAAAATAAGATTAAAATAGTTTGAAAGTAAAAATTGGAGATGATGTCATACCATAGGTTTCATGATTTAAGTATCTGGAATCTATTCTTCAAAATAGTAGAGAAATTAATAAATATATTACACATAGAATACAAGTTGAGTGGTTAAAGTGGAGAAAGACATCAAAAATTATTTGTTATGGCAAAGTATCTATTAAGCTTAAGGGGAACTTTTACCAAACCACCATACAACTAGTTATCCTTTATGGTAGTGAATGTTGGGCTATAAAAGGACACATTAGAAAGGACAAGATACACAATAACAATATACGAGAATATATTGGTGAGGCACATATTTAAGAGAAGATAACAAAAAATCAACTAAGGTGGTTTGGATATGTACAAAGAAGGCATTGGAGGAATTGGTGAAAAGGGTCAATAGCTTGATTCTTAATCATGTGAAGCGGGGTAGGGGAAGGCCAAAAAGAACTTTGAAAGAAATTATTGATAGAGACTTCATGATAAATATTATTTTAAAAATTTGATTTTTGACCGAGTCCAATGACATTATGCGATCCATGTAGCCGATCTAATCTAATGGGATAGGGCTTATGCCATTGTTGTATGTTGTTAGTTCCTTTTTTTAGTAGGGTTTGGAAAATGAGATTTTGAGTAGCCATAAGAAGAAGAATATAGTGTGCTATGACTATGATCCCATCTATCAATTGGGTCCTTTTAGAAATAATAGGTTTGGGTGTTTTCCATCAATCATTTTACATATGGTTGTTTTATAAAAGACAATTAATAAACTTACATATATATATATATATATATGTATATATATGTATATATATATATATGTGTGTGTGTATACACACATATATATATTTAGAGAAAGAGAGGAAGGATCAAGTTACTCCAAGAGTAACTTATGTTAAAATTTACTCCACTCATATCTCTTTTAAATGGATGAATTTTATCAATTCAACCGTTAAATTAATAAATTTTATTGTATAAATCATTTTTCAAAATTTTATAAAATTTGAAAGAGATTTAATACTTCATTAAATAAATTTAAATTAATGTATATTAGGAGATATATATTATTTGTTAAAATAAAGTTGTATAAGGAAGTATCAAATCTTTTTCAAATTTTATGAAATTTTGTGAACATGATCTACCCAATGAAATATTAATTTAACGATTGGATGGATGAAATTCAACCATTTAATAGAGGTAGGAGCAGAGTAACTTTTAATATGAGTTACTCTTGGAGTAACTTGAACTCTCCTCATATAAAGATTATATGTAAATAACTTAACAATTAACCAACATAGGAAGAATACAATAACATAATTAAAACTTATGTTACGATCCAAGGTATAATGATCAATTCCCCGATTGTCAAAATCGTAAGTTCAAGAATACCATCGCATACAATTGAAGCGATAAATTGTTGGACTAATAACCATTGTTGTCAAAATCGTGAGTTTACATGTAAACTTGCGATTTTGCAGCTTGGTGGTGTACAAAAGCTAGAGCACAAATGAAATCATGATTTCATGGGATCATAGTGGAATTGTCAATCTAGAATGTACAATCATGGGCACTTGTAGAATCGGTCATGTTCGTACAGGTTTGCAATTAGGTCACGTCAAAGCATATTTGCTCAGAAACAGGTTGTGACCAACAAAATGGTTTCAAAAATGGGTTGCAACCTTTGGAAACAAATCGCAACCTTCTCAAATGGACCAAGACCTGCAAAAAAGGGTTGTAACTCTTGCAACACACATGTAACCATGAAACGTTGCAAAATCAATCGTTCCAGGTCACTTATTTGTATGTTTTCAAAGCATAAGTTGTTGTTATTGGTCTCGACTCTTGAAAATGTGTAAACCTTTATGCATCATTCTCTTCTCTTCTCAAACGTCACCCACTGAACCCTTCTGTGTTACATTCATCCTTGTTCTGTTTTATTCATAGCTATTGCTACCTTCTAAACTTGCTGTGGTCAGCTATTGTTACATTGGTATTTTTTGCTACAATTATTCTATTATGCATTTTTGCCTTCTCTGTTCTGTTGTGGACTTTGTGGTTATGTTCAATTCAAAACTTAAGTGAAAAGCATGGTTACTGGTGGTTCTATTAGTGGTAATAAGGATGGTGGAGTTAGCTAGGGGCAAACAGATAATCAACTTATTGCATCATCTGTTTCCTTTAATGTTGGAGCTTCAAAAATCATAAAAATGCTGCTAGAATGAGAAATGATGTGGGGTGGAAACATAGTTTTTTTGTTGATGGGGATTAAAAACAAATCAAATGTAAATATTGTGAAAAGGTGATCACATGTGGGGTTTATTGATTCAAACATCATTTAATAGGATAAAGAAGGATGTTGGAGCAAGCATCGGTATCCTTGATGATTTTAAGCAGCAGATGTGGGGCATTGCTGCTTCCTTCTCTTTTGTGGTCCATACAAGATCTCTTAGTAATGGTGGTGGGGTTTGATGAGTTTGTCTTGATTTAACTTAAACCTCAAATATGGAAGTTTAAACTTAGTGTAAATTTTGGTGTTTTGAGAGAAGTTGGAGTTTTGAATGAGTTTAGAGAGCTTGCAAGTGTTTAGAGGAGTGTTAATGGAGCAAATGAGCCCCCTTGGTGATCCTAAGCAATTTCGTCTACCTAGGTTTGCCTGCACATTATTTGTGTTATCCCAGTGTAGGGGTGTTTTTGTTATTTGCTAAAAAATTTCTAATTTTTCTAACTTTTGCTCTTTTCTCTACTTTATTCCTCACTAAAAAAGGGTATTTGTAGCCTAGAGAGTCTATTACGAGAAATTATGGATGTTACAAACACAACTTTGAAATTTTATTGAAAAATGAAGGGAATAACTTCTCAAGATGCATAAAGTTTAGATGTCCTAAACAATAATGCCATAATATGACTTTGTCTTCTAGATTTTCACAATTAGATGTCACTGCATGGGCTGTAGTGTTGACTTTCTTCTTGGGATCATTAACTCGAAAGAAGTAAAGGCCTGCACATTCCTCAGTATTACCAATCTTCCTCCCCAAATCCAAATCCTGGAATTCACACATGCGAGGTAAGAATTTAATGATACAATTTAGGTCTTATGTCAATTTACTAATGGACAAAAGATACAACTCAAATCTTGAAAATAAAAGACAAAATGAAGGGTGATGTCCTGGAAGAGATAATTATAGATACTTTACCAACCATCTTTGTATTTGTGCCATCAACCATTCATACCGTTAAATTGTCATTACAGGGGAAGTATTTATCAAAGAGAAATATCCCCAGCCATGTGATCTAACTCTTTGGAGTCAACAATCCATGAGCTATTTTTTCCTTTCAACAAATAAGGCGAACAAGGGATTACCTTTTTAGGGCAAGGTAGCAATAATGTGTATTAGTGTTTTGGAGGGTTTGTTGAAGCATTCTTTGCACCATCTCCATTTGTTCTTTACTGAATGGGATTGGATTAGGTGTTGGTGTTGTCAACATATATTCTCCTTCTGATATGGAAATATGTGCGTAGTTGTCTTTGCTCCTTGGTGGTTTCCAATCTGCTGGTTTTTTTCCATGAATAACCCAACAATTGTCCCTTGTATTGCTTGGTTTCTTACAGGGATCACACCATTCTTTAGTCTTTTTGTGATTTCCTTTCATAGCCAAGGTTGAACTTTCATTGATAGGGTTTTGGGTTGTATTGCCAAGCATGATCTTTCTTCAGTTCTCTATTATTACCTCCGAAAAAGCTTCCCTAATGCTGGGTAGAGGTTTGTTCGATGCGATTTGGTTCCTAGAATCTTTCCCATATTGCATTAAGATTCTTGTTTAGGGGCTAAGAAGAAATTGATCAATGCGATCCTTGGTGTAGGTCATGAAGAAGACTCTTAATCTCAAATATGGCAAAGATTATTGGTATTTGAGTAAGTCTCCTTGACAACATTCTATATCTTTGCAGTTGTGTAGTAGCACATAAAGTTTTCCCCTGTTTCAATGGTCATCGATTTTAGTAGCCAACACATGACTATGGGTGGCTAGGATCCTTCTTCTCTGGTTCTTTAGCCTCACCGATGATATATTCCTCCTTTCCCTTTTCTTGAAGGACAATTCAGACAGATCTTGCCCAGTGGATGTAGTTTTGGCCATTTAATTTATAGTTGGTCATGGATAGAATGGTGTTGTTGGTTAAGACTGATAGTACACCAATCGCTATTTTTTGGTTTAGGTTTGTGACTAAGCTGTTTTCTTTAGCCATGGAGGAATGGTTTTATTTCATGGACCAGAATTGCTCTGATATCATGTAAATTATTGATGAACTGATGATTTCATTTTATGAGGCAATAGTGGATTGCACAATGAGTTTAAAATATACAAATACATGAACCTAAAAAAAGAAAGAAAATAAAATCGTATCCCTATAATGGAGAAAAATCAATAAGACTATATGATAGAGATCCAATTATCCTATCTAAAGATTCATTGGATGCAATTTTAGAGTTTGATTTGAGGATGAATCCTTTTGAAGAGGGAGAATGATAGAGACCCAATTAGCCTATCTAAAGACTCCTTGTATGCAATTTTGGTTTAAGAAAGTAAAATTCAAGAAAAGGCAAACAAAGTTTTGATATTACTTGTGCAACTTCAAACAATTGAAGATCCGAATTAGAGTGCAACATAAAGATTTATTATGATCAAATCTTTATAGCCAAAAATTTGAATTAATTATATACATATCTAAGTAAGATTTTTAATTGTTTTGCTGTAGATTACAATAGGATCTAATATTAATTTACGAGTAATTTGTTTTAATTATTTGCAAATCAAATTAAGATTTTAGATTGATATGAGATTTAATTAGAATTTCTTATTTGTTTTATTATTAGATTTTCTTTCAATTTAGGCCAATTAGATTTTCTATATAATAAGATTTAGAAAGTCAGTGTAAACATAGATAGGCTAATTGGATCTTTGCCAACCTTGATAATGTTAGTTCTTCCGGCAAGTTGTTGTAAGAGTGACGTTCCTCTTTGATTACTTTGGTGTCATTTGACAAACCACGGTTTGTATCGAGTTCCTTTACTTTATCCTTCTCAAGATGTTTTGAATTAAAATTTCCGCATTCCGATTCATTCTGGGAGAGGTGAAGCATAAACTCCAAAGATATGTATAAGTTGTTCCTAAAATTCATATTTACAACTAGCCCAAAATATATGCTAATTATAGCACATCAATCAATTAATAATTAATGGATTCTATCCTTAATTACAGGATCCAACATTTATATTCATTTTGCATGTGAGTAGAATCTTAAGATTTGTTTTATGATTCTATGAATTGCAATTTTTTCCCTTTATCTAATCCCATGTAAAATCTCGATTTTGCAACCTTGCTAATAACTTACTATTTTGTAGAGTCTTTGATGTCCTCTTAAAATGTATTTTTGTTTGTTTGAGAGAATGAAGAATAAAAAAAAATGTTACCTATGTCAACTCTCTAGTGAGCTAATTTAATATCTAATTACAAGCTTAAAATATGTTGTGTATTGGCCCAAGAAAAAAATGTTTAGCATGTCAAATCAATACAGTTGGAAACATTTAATGCACTAAAATTGTAGAAATTGGATTTTCATCTTAATTTTTTGAAGGACCTATGATGTTGGTTATCTAAGACAAAATGTAGTAGAGTTTTAACTAATTTATTCTGACATCCATTTAAAATATATTTGTCATTATGATCAGGTATATCAATGAGCTGGTTGAATCTCTTCTACTTGTCCTTAATGATGAGAGTATAAATTGGATGGGGATCACTGATCATTCAACTAATGCAACAACTCATAATCATGGTCATTCTGTTGCTGGGGGTGGATTGGATAATCATTCAGCCTCTGCTGATTGGGCACAAATGCTGGAGGCTGCTACTCAGAGAAGAACTGAAGTTCTCATGCCTGAGAATCTTGAGAATATGTGGACAAGAGGAAGGAATTACAAAATGAAAGAGAATAAAAATATCAAAGTTGGCTTTCAGGACCCTTCTACAAAAAATCCTGCAACAGATAGTTCACTTCCAGACGGAAATTCTTCACCTCATCTAACATCTACTGTGGGTTTAGATCCCTTACTAAATGTTGGAAGCACAAATAGGTCAGAATCTTCATCGGATCCTGACAAGGAATTCTCTTGTGAAGCAGATCATCAAGTTGATGAAGCAAAGGATATCAGGGATGTTACTTGTAACAAACATAAAGATCCGTTGAAAAGATCCAATAGTGCTTCTTTCTTGAGAATCAAAACTAATAAGGCAGGAGGGTCACCTAGGTTGGAACTCCACACCCCTGAATATGAGAGGCATGGTGATGGATTTCGGGGAAAGAGTGGTTTTGACTTTGTTTCAAGGAGAGAGGGACAATTTCTTCCCAAGGTTCGGTGTCGGGTATGCACTTATAACCATTATTTTTGTAACTTCCAGTATATTATTATAAAATGTAAATCGAGTTAGAACTAATTTAATGTACACTTCTATAAATCAGAATGAATTTAAGTTGTGATGGATGGGATATTTTATTTTCTTGTTGTAACTGCAGGTTATGGGAGCATATTTTGAGAAACTAGGATCCACATCTTTTGCTGTCTATTCTATTGCAGTCACTGATGGGCAAGAGAAAACTTGGTTTGTAAAAAGAAGGTAGAAGGTTTGCTTTTATTCATTTCTATTATAGCTGGAGTGCAACTTATGTTTGTTTGAATAGGGTTTATGTAAGTTGTAATGTGAGTTTTAAGCTTTAACCATACAATAAAATATTAGAAACACTGACTTGTAGTTTTTGTTGACTCATTCTCTTCCCCCCATTTTTTAGTTTAAATTGATTGTTGGTAGAGAATAAATATGGAGTTTCGAATTTATTTTGATTGATATTTATATTTGTGCTTTGACATAACTGAACTTTCTTTTGCTAATTTAGGTACAGGAATTTTGAGCGATTGCATCGACATCTAAAAGATATTCCCAATTACACATTGCATTTGCCTCCCAAAAGGATATTTTCCTCAAGCACAGAGGATGCCTTTGTTCATCAGCGTTGCATTCAGCTTGATAAATATCTTCAGGTATTCAGTCGTTGTTTACAACTCTTAATAAACGTGTTATATATTTTAACAACTATATCATTGCATCAAATATGCTCTATCTTGCTTTAGGACCTCCTGTCAATAGCTAATGTTGCTGAACAACATGAAGTATGGGACTTTTTGAGTGTTTCCTCAAAGGTTTGTACTTGTTTGGTATTTCTTATCATAAACACACTTGAGTGACCATTATATCATTTTGAAAAAGGACAATCTAATAAACTACATTTTTTCCTCTTGTTTTCCCCTTGAAGAACTACTCTTTCGGGAAATCTTCTTCAGTGATGAGAACCCTAGCAGGTAGATGTTTCAAACATTTTGGATGTTTGCATACTTGTAGTTTAAGTGCTTAGTTTATAGTTGTCCTATGCATGGTGACCCATAAATTGGTATTATATTATCTATTGTTAATGTGCTGGATGAGTTTGTGGAATTCTGATTCGAAGTTGTTTTATAAAATTTTGAAAACAATATTAGTATGTTTGTTTAATCCATCCTAACTTACCATTAAAGGTGACAAAAAGACAATATTAAGTAGGATAGAAATCTTTTGCCTTTTCAATGTTAGCATGCTTCTTTTGTTTTATCATAGGATTCTAGCTAGTAAGATGGAAAGTAGGAAACTTCTCTGTCATGAAATAACCATCCAAAATCTTAAGCTTTCAAGTGCAAATTGATGAATGGTTTTATTTATATCTCTAACATGACCCCTCGCTGTTAAGATGGTGTAAATATGTTATATTTGAAAAGTTAAGATAGAATAAAATCAGGTTAGAATCTTCCCTTAATCTGACCTGATATTGTTTGTTTTCTTTATTTAAATACTTTCCTAGTTTTCCTTATTTAAATTATCTTGTAATCTATTTAGGCAAGAGAATCGCTCTAATTGATTCTCTCTTGGACTATTTAAATCTTTGTAATCCCCTAAATAATGAATTAGAAAAGTAGAGCAATTACTCTCTTCTCTTATCCTATATGGTATCAGAGCTGTAAAACTTTGATCCAAGAATTATTTTATCATGGTTAAGATGGCCATGACTGGAGAAACTTGAACAATTAGAGTGGGCAGAGCAAATAAAGGATCGAACATTGCAGCGACCTCTATGACAATAAATAACAGTGATGCACCCTTTGTTGCTACGGTTGAAAGTCTATCTTCTAGTTCAGGATTGCATCTAGTAATCCAAAAATTGAATGGGAAAAATTACTTGGAATGGGCACAATTGATCAAACTTGCGTCAAAAGGCAAAGGCAAGCTAGGCCACCTTACTAGAGCCATTTCCTAACCAAGCATAGAGGACCCCACTCTACAAAAATGGAAGTGTGAGAATTCCTTAATTAGTGCTTGGCTAATCAACTCAATGGAACCAACCATTGGAAAGCCTTGTTTTTACCAACAACCAAGGATGTTTGGGAAGTTGTCAAGAGTGTTATTCTGATTTGGAGAATTCTTCTCAGATTTTTGGTCTAAAATCATGATTATGGCAGTCCCAACAAGGAGAGAACGATGTAAAAACATACTACAATGTCATGGTCACACTTTGGCAGGAATTAGACCAATGTTATGAAGATAGTTGGGAAAATCCCAATGATGTTGCATGATTCAAGAAAAGAGAGGAGAATGATAGGGTATATGTGTTCTTAGCAGGACTAAACCCTACCTCAGATGAAGTGAGGAAGAATTCTAGGATGAAAACCTCTACCTTCAATGAGGGAGGTTTTCTCCGAAGTTAGATGGGAGGAATCCAGGAGGAAAATCATGTTGCGTACCTTTCAACATCTACTAGAAATTGAAAGCTCTGCATTAGTAGGAAAGGTGCACAATTTAGAAGGAGAAAGGAAGAGAAAACCATGGTTTGAACATTGTCGAAAGCCTAGGCACACAAAGGATACTTGCTGGAAAATCCATGGTAAACAACCTAATTGGAAAAAGAAATTTGGAGGTGAAGGCAAAACATTTTAAGCATCCAACTTTGAAAACCAAGAACAGAAAAATACCTCCGAGTCATCTTTTTTAACAAAGGAATAGTTAGATCAGTTGTATCAAATTTTCTTTGAAAAAATGTTAGTTACTTCATCCTCTTCTTTGGAACAAAAAAGGTACCCCTTTGTTGGTTACTACTTTTCTTGGTTCTACACAAAATTCTCATGCTCCATGGATCATTAATTCTAGAGCTACTGATCACATGACAGATTGCCCAAATTTGTTTTCTACTTACAATCCATGTGCAGGTAACAAAAAGGTTAAAATTATAGATGATTCTTTTTCTTTTTCTACAATAGCTGGTGTTGGTTCTGTCCCTATTTCAAGTTACCTTACTCTCCATAATGTTCTTCATGTCCCCAACTTATCTTGCAATCTCTTGTCCATTAGCAAGTTAACACATGATCAACAATGTCTTGTTGTTTTTGATTCTTTTTCAAGTAAATTTCAGGATTTGAAATTAGGGAAGATAATTGACAATGCTAAGAAAGTTGATGGCCTTTATTTCTTTGAAGAAGGAACTGTTTTCAATAACAAGAGTCAAAGTAATTGTCTCAATTCAGTATCTGTTCAAGGAATGACAAAATTATGTTTTGACATTATAGATTAGGTCATCCAAGTTTCTTTTATTTGAAACACATGTTTTCCAATCTTTTTAAGAATAAAAATTCGTCTTTAATTACTTGTGAAACATGTTAGTTGACTAAGCATCATTGCTCAACCTATTCCCTTTAACCCTACAAAAAGTCCAATCTTTTTAGTCTCAGTCATAGTGATGTGTGGGGTCTCAACCATGATCCTACTCTTCTTGGAAAGAGGTGGTTTGTTACATTTATAGATGATCATCCTAGACTTATGTGGGTTTATTTAATGAAAGAAAAATCAAAAGTGGAAGGGATTTTTAAAAACTTTTTCAAATGATAAAAACTCAATTCCAACAATTAAAAATTTTTAGAAGTGATAATGGGAGAGAGTATTTTAACAAATGTTTAAATAATTTTTTCGTTCAAGAAGGAATTATTCATCAAAGTTCCTGTGTTAATACCCCTCACCAAAGTGGTGTGGCTGAGAGAAAAAATAAATATATTCTTAAAGTTGCTCGAGCCTTGTTATTTCAAAATAATATGCCTAAATATCTTTGGGGTGAAACAATCTTGTCTGCAACTTATTTAATAAATACAATGCCTAGCAAAATTTTGAATTTTAAAACTCCCTTTTATTTCTTCATGTAAATTTTTCCAACAAATAGAATTTCAGCTTGTTTTCCCCTTAAGATATTTGGTTGTAGGGTGTTTGTCCATTTACATGGGCCTAATCAAAGTAAACATATCCAAGAGCAACAAAGTATGTGTTTGTTGGTTATGCTCCTAACCAAAAAGGTTACAAGTGGTTTGATCCGATTTTTAAAAAAAAAATGTCACTATGGATGTCACTTTTTTTGAAACCTATCTTGGGGGGGGGGGGAGGAGAAGAGTTGAAGATACATAACATAACTTTCAAAATTTCAACGAACTCTTGGAACTAGAATTTTTAAGTTTTGAAAAAAATTCTGAAATACTAGCTGAATGTTGTGAACATGTTTCTGGTTCTAACAGCCTTGAAATAGGGGGAAATGAGACAATTACAATGATTGAGGGCATAAAAAACCCTTTAATTTTGTCTATTCAAGGAAGAAAAAGGGTCAAACATTTGGGCCAAGTGATATTCTACAATCTCAACACTGTCAAGAGTCTGAAATGCACCTGGTAACATTTTTTCTAAAACTGTCCAGCCTGCTAATAAGTCTATTAACTTAGAGTTAGATCAATGTAATCTTCCAATAGCTATTTGAAAAGGGGTTAGGTCTTGTACAAAGTGTCCTATCTCTCATTTTGTGTCAAATGATAATTTATCACCTTCTTTTAGACCTTTTATTTCAGAACTGACCAAAGCAGAAATACCAAGAGATATACATTATGCTCTAAAGGTTCCAGAGTGGAAGAATGCTATTTTGAAAGAGATGAGCTCCAAAGAACCAAACCTGGAATATGATGGATGTGCCCAAGGGAAAAACAACTATGGGTTGTAAATGGATTTTCACAATCAAGTATAAAGCAGATGGGTTGATTAAAAGATACAAAACTCGGTTAGTGGCCAAAGGATTTATCCAGACATATGAGATAGATTACATGGAGACCTTTGCACCTGTTGCAAAGTTAAATACTATCAGAGTTCTCTTATCCTTGGTAGCCAATCTTGACTGACCACTACACAATTAGATGTGAAGAATGCTTTCCTAAATGAAAACTTGGAAGAAGTATATATGGATGCACCACCAGGTTTTGAATCACACTTGAAACAGAAAGTTTGCAAACTTAAGAAATCACTATATGGATTTAAGTAGTCCCCTAGAGCTTGGTTTGAGAGGTTTAGTATATGTAGTGTCAAAGTGATCACACTATGTTTGTAAAACACTCTTTTGAAGGAAAATTGGCTATACTAATTGTCTATGTTGACGATATTGTTTTCATAGAGGACAACTTGCTTGAGATGAGCCGATTGCAGGAATCCCTGGCCCTTGGATTTGAAATCAAGGATCTAGGACCTCTAAAATATTTCTTAGGAATGAGGGTTGCAAGATCTAAAAAGGGAATTGTGGTTTGTCAAAGGAAATACATATTAGACCTTCTCAATGAAACTAGAATGATTGGATGTAAACCAACTGAAACTCTGATTGACCCTAATCAAAAACTTGAAAACAATCAAGAAAGTGTACCAGTGGATGCTTCCAGGTACCAAAGGTTGGTAGGAAGACTGATTTATCTATCTCATACTTATCCTGATATTGCATTTGTTATAAGTCTAGTAAGCTAATTTGATATAAATCGATGAGGGTGATCCTGATCTTCACGGCGTAGATTAAATAAGAAAATTACAAAATAATAGAAAAAGATAAAATAAATGTCTCAATGACCTGACACAAGCAAATAGCCAACCAATGTTATAAGGAACGTGACTTGCTACTTAGACTTCTTGCCCAACCACGAACACGAGATAACTAATTCAAACAACAAAGCACTTGGGTTGAAACACAAACCTGGAGGCTTTTTGAACTTCAATCACCAATCTTATAAGGAAGATTGACAAAACAAGGTTTCACAAGAGCAAAGAAAAGATAAGATTGTCACAATAGAGAAAAACCTATATTCAGGTGAATAGAAATTTTGATCTCTAACATAGAAGAGTTATTTATACTTGTACAATTACTACTATAAGGAAATTAGAACTAAATCCTAATAGAATTCCTCAATCTCTAATATGAGAAAATTATGATTAATCCTAATAGAATCTATCTATAATATGATTCAAATCTTCAATTAAATCTTAACCAATCTTAGTCAAATAATCTAACAAATCCTAACAAATTGAAAACTAAATCTTGTAAAATAAATAAAATATCTTCTTAAATCTTGTAGTCCTTTCATGGAAATCTTCTTGATTTGCATCCATAAAAATCACGATCTTATCTAACCTTTTTCCTTGAAAGTGAATTTACGTGGATTTCAATTATCTCTTTTTATCTCTTTTAACCTTCCTCTTTTCAATAAGTCTTCTCTTCGAGTTATGTCTTTTTTTAGGTTTACTTGATCATGCAAGGTGATATCAGGGTTCATATCACAATTTATACACTCCCTTCATGAAGAACACTTAGATGCAGTTTAGTTTACAAAATTCTAAGATACTTGAAGAGTGCACCTAGTAGAGGGTTGTTTTTTAAGAAGACTGGATAGCAAACAATTAAGACCTGCACTAATGTAGATTGGGTTAGCTCAATTATAGATAGGAAGTCAACATCTGGGTATTGTACCTTTGTGTTGGGAAACCTAGTTACGTAGAGGAGTAAAAAACAAAGTGTAGTTGCAAGGAGTAGTGCTAAAGTCGAGTATAGAGCCATGATACAAGGAGTGTGTGAACTCTTGTGGCTAAAAAGAATTCTTGAAGAGCTATAGCTTCCTATGACTCTTCCTATGAAACTATACTGTGATAACAAGGCTGCCATAAGTATATCTCAAGATCCTATCCAACGTGATCGTACCAAGCATGCGAAAATTGATAGACAATTTATAAAAGGGAAAGTGGATGAAGGAATTATTTGCATGCCTTTTGTTCCAACCTCACAACAATTGGCAGAGATTCTCATTAAAGAGTTGTTTAGACTTAACTTTGAATTTCTTGTAAGCAAGTTGGGTATGTTGGATATCTATGCACCAACTTGAGGGGTGTTAAGATTGTGTAAATATTTTATATTTGGAAAGTTAGGATAGAATAAAATCAAGTCAGAATCTTCCCTTATTCTGACCTGATATTGTCTGTTTTCTTTATTTAAATACTTTCCTAATTTTTCTTATTTAAATTATCTTGTAATCTGTTTCAGCAAAAGAATCTCTCTAATTGATTCTCTCTCTGCCTATTTAAATCTTTGTAATCCCTTGAATAATGAATTAAAAAAGTAGAACAATTACTCTCTTCCCTTATCCTATACTCACACAAGGGCCTGTTTGGCTCAAAGCATGAAGAATTCACAAGCCCACCTATTTTGAAATTTTTATTAGATGGGGATGCTGAGGATTGAACTCTAAACCACCTGTCATGGAGACTTTGATACCATGTCATGAACTAACTTTTATCCCA
This sequence comes from Canavalia ensiformis, assembly GCA_026541065.1. NCBI lineage: Eukaryota > Viridiplantae > Streptophyta > Magnoliopsida > Fabales > Fabaceae > Canavalia > Canavalia ensiformis. The sequence goes on from JAMKYM010000437.1 coordinate 1,526,298, forward strand.
AAAGTTGAATATGTCAAGTGAAGACACAAATGAATGGTGTTTTATTACATTTTAACATTTTTGTCGTCATTTGCTGGTTGGGCAGGATAGACCAGGGCATTGGCAGCTGTCATAATGTATTAATTTTGAAAAATTGACAGAACCTTTCAGTTGATTTTGAATATGAATCTTCTATGTCTTTGACATTTGGTGTTTCACATTGGAAGCCAAAGCTGTTTTATTATAGGAAGTTCTTCCAATGATTCTTTTCCCCAAATTGATAGAAAATTGTTTTATAAATGGCTTTTCTCTCCTATTTTTGTTAATAACAGGACTGGGTTGCTATAAAACTTTTTATGAGAAGATAATGTTGAGCACTATTTTTTTTTATTGATTTTTCTGTGTAATAATTCCAAATATAGGGGATGAGAAGCAGAGAATAAGTACATGTGGGCAAGGACTAATGAGGACAGAATGGGAAATGTTCAAATGCAGCATAATGAAATGCCTACATGGCAGTGGCAAATGAGGAGGGAGGGGAGGAATTTGATTAGAGACAGTGGGATAAATATGAAGAATAGAGAGAATGGGAGTTAGGCAACAAATTGTATCAAGATGATAGACCCCCAATTAGACAAGTGTATAGTAGGAGAAATAAAACCTAACAGAATTAAGGCTATATTAGTTGGTTAGTTGTTATAACTGACAACTAGCTTAAGAAATGAAACCTATAAATAAAAGGTAAGAGGATAGAGTAAGGTGTGGGATAATTTTGAGAAGTTTGTAAGTGGAGTGCCTTGGGTCTCTCGAAAACTCAGAATTAGTGAGGATTGCTGTAACATTCTTCCCCAAACTCTGTATTTCAATTCTGGTAGGGTTGAGGCTGAATCACAGGGGGATTAGTAATAAAGATTCATTCTTTTTTCACTGTCTTGGGTACCAGTCCCTATCAACTGGTATCAGAGCTCCCGATCTTGGGAGCTTCCTATGGTGCGCACAAAAATGGGAACTAGATTAGACTCTTTGGAGCAAAGCATACTGGAATGCAGGACCAGCCAAGAAGATTTTAGAAAAGAGGTGGCTGATAGGTTTGAGATCTTGATGAAAGAGATCGGAACCTACGAATAGAATAGAAGGGTCCTAGGAAGAGGGAGGAAGAAGAAGGTGAGGTGCATTTTCTACGAGATGATGAATCTTGGTCAGAATCTAGACATCATCATGTTCATAATGATAAATGGAGAAGGATGGACATTCCACTGTTTGATGGGGATGATCCTTGCGGGTGGATGCATAAAATTGAAAGGTATTTCAAATTGAGGGAAATTTGCTAATGACAAAGAAAAGATGGAGGCGATTCTGGTAGCAATGGAAGGAAGAGCCCTTAATTGGTTTCGATGGTGGGAGCTCAAGACCCCACGATTGTCATGGAAAGAATTCAAAAAGCGCAGTAATAGAAAGGTTCCAACCAATAGCTATTGGTAATCCATTTGGACCCTTAATGCGGTTAAAAGCAAACAAGATGTCATTGCAGTTATAGGGAAAAATTTGAATCCTAATGGGTCCTTTAAAGGATGCGGATGAGGTATATCTCAAAGGAATTTTTCTTAATGGGCTAAAGGAAGAATTGCGGAGAGCGAGAATTGGAGATGAAGAACTTCACATCCTTGAGTTACTAATGCTTAAAGCACGGAGGTTGGATGGAAGAAACCAAGCAATATTCAAGAAAGGAGGCCATGAAGGTGGAAGATTGCTAGGGGATGCAAGAACCCAAAACTTTCAAAGAAGGGCAGATTCTGATATGGGATTGAAGGGAGCTATTTCTTTTAGGCCAGCAATGGTAGATACTGCAGGATCATCTAATCTTGGGGGAAAGCAAGGAGAAATCAAGGGGAGCCGAAATGAAGGGTTCAAGAATTTGACATATGAAGAGATGTTGGAGAAGAAGGCAAAAGGACTTTGTTTTAGATGTGATGAAAAATTTGGGCCTAAGCATATTTGTAAATTCAAACAGCTCAATTATGTTAATGGAAGATGATCTTGAAGAAGAAAATGAAAAAGAGGAGGCTGTTTTGGGAGACAGCAAGAATGAGGAACCTTATTACAACTATCCTTGAAATCAATGATGGGGTTGACTTCAAAGAAAGCCTGGAAATTATGGGGGAAAATTGGAAGTAGAAGGGTGATAGTACTCATAGATTGTGGAGCTTCAGACAACTATATCTCTCGGAACTTAGTAGAAGAGATTAAGCTCAAGGTGACACCAACCTCCCCATTTCTTGTAGAGGTGGGAGATGGACAGCTGATAGGAAGTCAAGGCAAATGTCAGGAGGTTCCATTGGAGTTACAAGGGCAAAAGATACTGCAACATTTTTTCATATTTGACTTAAAGGGCATAGATGTTGTTTTGGGACTGGCATGGTTGGAAGGGTTAGGGAAAGTAGAGACTGATTTTGGAGCCTTAACCCTCACCATAGGGAAGGGAGAAGATGCTGTAATCATCAAAGGTGATCCAGCACTTAGTAAAGGACAAGCGTCCTTGAAATCAATGGTCAAAGCCTTGAAACAAGAAGGGGAAGGATATGTGATTGAATATGCAGAAGCAAGGGCAGTAAGTCAAGAGATTCCAGCAAAGGTATTATGGAAATTTTGCAGCAATATGCGAAGTTTTCGAGCATCCAAAGGGCTACCTCTGAAAGGTTGAGGATCATGCCATTTACTTAAAGGAGGGAGCCAACATCCCTAATTTGAGACCTCTGGTATTCCCATACCCAAAAGGATGAGATAGAGAAACTGGTAAAAGAAATGCTAGAAGCAGGACTTATAAGACGCAGTATCAGTCCATATGCTAGCCCAATCATACTGGTAAAGAAAAAAGATGTGGGATGGAGGTTTTGTGTTGATTATAGGGCTTTAAATAAGATCACCATAAGAAACAAATTTCCCATTCCAGTGATAGACGAGTTGTTGGATGAAATTGGAGGAGCTAAACTTTTCTCTAAGTTGGATCTTAAATCTGGATATCACCAGATTAGGATGAAGGTTTCGATGTGGAGAAAACAGCCTTGAACACATGAAGGCCACTATGAATTCTTGTAATGCCTTTTGGTCTTACCAATGCACCATCAACTTTCCAGGCACTTATGAATGAAGTTTAAGGCCATTTTGAGGAGATATGTGTTGGTATTCTTTGATGACATTCTGATTTACAAAGTCGGATATTGAATCACATGCTGAAAACCTCTTTCAGTATTAAATGTTTTGAGGGAGCATCATCTTTATGTCAATTGGAAGAAATGTTTCTTTGCACAACCTGAATTGGAGTATTTGGGGCATGTTATTTCGGGGAAGGAGTCTCCTTGAGATCCAAAAAAGATAGAGGTGATGAATTCTTGGCCTATACCGAGGGATATCAAAGGTGTGAGAGGGTTCTTGGGCCTTACAGGAGGCTATTATCGTAGATTTGTGAAAAATTATGCAAAAATAGCCAAACCTTTGACTCAATTACTAAAGAAAGATAACTTCAACCGGAGTAAGGAGGCACTGTGAGGCTTTTTTGAAGAATTACGAACAGCTATGTCTCTTTTACCAACCTTTGCTGTACCTGATTTTACACCTTTTATAATTGAAACAGGATGCTTCAAGCAAGGGTATAGGGCTGTCTTGTCCCAACAAGGTAGGCCTATAGCATTTTCCAATCAAGCCTTCTCGAACATGTTCAAAGGAAGTCAATCTATGAGAGAATTGATGGCGTAGTACTAGCGGTGCAAAAATGGCGTCATTACTTGATGGGGACTCGATTTACCATAGTAACGGAAAGAAGTTTGCAATTCTAGACAACAGAAATTATTGAATGAAGAGCAATTTAAATGGGCTTCAAAGTTAATTGGGTTTGATTTTGAGATTCGATTTCTGGGACCTGGATTAGAGAATCCAGCCTGGGACGTTATCTCGAAGGATGCAATTTCAAGCAATGACCACCATGAGGGTGCAAGACATAGAAGAATGGACGGAGGAATTAACAAGGATGCCCGGTTGAGGAAGATTTTCAGGACCTCACCTTAAATCGATTCACACCAGGATACTGAGAGACCAAGGTGATCGTCTATACTACAAGAATAGGTTGGTTTTACCCAAGAATTCCCCACGAATCCCTACATTACTAGAAGAATTTCATGCTTCTCCAATGGGTGGGCACTCTGAGTTATTTTCGCACCTACAAGAGAATAGGCATTTGGGTACTTTACCGGGAGGGAATGAAACGAGACGTCCAGAAATTTGTTTGAGAATGTAGTGTCATGTCAGGAAGAATAAGTATGAGGCTTTATCACCTGCTGGCCTATTGCAGCCCTTGCCTTTACCGATCAAGTATGGTGAGACATTACTATGGATTTCATTGATGGTCTACCAAGGGCTAAAGGTGTGGATTCAATTCTGGTTGTTGTGGACAGGCTTAGCAAATATGCACACTTTATTCCTTTAAGTCACCCTTATACAAATAAGGGATGTTGTTTGCAACATTCATGAAGGAAATAGTGAGGTTACATGGTTTTCCTTCATCCATAGTATCCGATCGGGACCAATTATTTCTAAGCAATTTTTTGGAAGGAATTATTTAGAATGATTGTGGACCAAACTGAAGCACAAGATACGACTTACCATCCTCAAACGGATGGTCAAACGGAGGTGACGAATCGAGGCTTGGAAGCTTACTTACGATGTCTCACACAGGTCTAAACCAAAGCAATGGCCAACATGGTTAGCCTGGGCTGAGTTTTGGTACAATACAAATTCGATGTGCTACTAGAATGACGCCTTTTAAGGCTTTATATGGCGGGACCCTCCCGTCCTTCTCAAAGGGACCACCATACCCCTCTAAGGTTGAAGAAGTCAACCATCCGATAATAGAAAGAGATGCGGTTTTGAAAGAGTTGAAGGAGAATTTGGCAAAAGCACGGGAGAGAGAATGCGACAACAGGCCAACAAGCAAATAAGAGAAATTGAATTGCATGAAGGAGACTTGGTGTATTTGAAGTTCCAACCTTACCGCCTCAAATCTTTGGCTAGACGAATCAATGAAAAATTGAGTCCACGGTTCTATGGGCCTATAAAAAGTGCTAGAAAAGATTGGTTGGTGGCTTATCGTTTGGAGTTGCTGAGAACACATTCGCATTCACCAATTTTTCATGTTTCATTGCTTAAGAAAACCATTGGAGAACAAGTGACCCTCAACCATTACCCCAGGGTTAATGAAGGTGGGAGTTACGAGATGGAACTAACAAGTACTTGATACACGGAAACAGAATCGGGAGACTTAGAAATCCTCATCCAATGGAGACAACTACCTACCGTGAAAATAGTTGGCAATCTGCAGCAAGGATTCAAGAAATCTTCCCCAATTCCACCTTGAGGACAAGGTGCAACTCATACGGGAGGAGGTATTGATAGACCCCAATTAGACAAGTGTATAGTAGGAGAAATAAAACCTAATGAGAATTAAGGCTATATTAGTTGGTTAGTTGTTATAACTGACAACTAGCTTAAGAAATGAAACCTATAAATAAAAGGTAAGAGGATAGAGTAAGGTGTGGGATAATTTTGAGAAGTTTGTAAGTGGAGTGCCTTGGGTCTCTCGAAAACTCAGAATTAGTGAGGATTGCTGTAACATTCTTCCCCAAACTCTGTATTTCAATTCTGGTAGGGTTGAGGCTGAATCACAGGGGGATTAGTAATAAAGATTCATTCTTTTTTCACTGTCTTGGGTACCAGTCCCTATCACAAGATTTTGGTTCTTTGGGATGAGAGGTTGGCAAACCGTAAACCCTAAACCTTACGGGTTGTTTGGGGGATAAAATTTTTATTTTTACTTTAAAAGAATTATATGTTTATAATGATAAATAAATAACTAATATATTAAGCTTATGCTAATCTATTATTTTAAAAAATTATCAAATTAAAATATATTTATTTAAAATAAAAAGTTTATCCTTTCTTCCCTTTCCCTCCAAAATCCCCTTTTCTCAAATAACCTCTTAAAGATTTGCAGGTGTGTCTATCTTTATTTTTTGCTTTTCGGTGTAACCAAAAAGAATTTTACCTATTGTTAGGTGCTATACTCCATTTTTTTGTAATCATTAAAATTTGGTTCCTGTCATAATGCTCAAATTTTTTACATGGGCAGTCAATGTTGATGATGCTGTGGATGATATTGTACGCCAGTTTAAAGGTGTTTCGGATGGTTTAATGCGAAAAGTAGTTGGTTCATTGTCCCCCACTGCTGAAGGTTCTACATTGACCAGTTGGAACTCGTCATGGAATTCGGACGAAATGGATAAAAGTATTTCAAGGCAAAATGCTGCGGAGAGTGTGTTAAGCTCTGACAATGAGGAAGGTGATAATTTTGGCCATGAGAATATTGATAAAGAAGTAGCAGAAGATAATGAGTCACATTCTGACAATGAATTGAGCTCAAAGGATTATTCACAACGGGGAATAAATCATGGCAATGAGTCTAGTAACTTGGATCTGGATAGAAAACATGATGCAACGATGGAAGCTAAGACTAGCAAGGATGTTCCAGCAACAAATTGCACTATAGTTCCTGATAATTTGGAGGATCCAGTTGGAGTTCCACCAGAGGTCTGTAGTCGGCTGGGATTGCTTTCGTTTTTGTTTAGCACATCACACTTTATGATTGAAATATATGGTTCACTGTTACTTATTAATGTGTGCTTAAGTTATGCATTAGCTGCTTCTTCTCTTTGGAATGAGGCTGCTGCTTACTTGTATGCTGTCTATTTGGTAAAGTTGGGGATAGCATTTATATAAATGATACAAGTGTTGGTCTCTTTCTTCCTTAAAGGAGGGAAAAAGAAAAAAAAGACAGAATTATCAGACCTTCAAATAAAATGGTAAGGAGAAAATAAATGTGTGTTTTTGCTGAGTTTGATTCCGTTAGCTGACTGAAGACTTGTTCTAGTGTTTGAGTGATTGACATATATCTAGCAAATGCAGAAGGAAGGTGAACTGTTATCAGGCATCTCAGTTTTGTAAATCTGCTCAAATGTATAAAACTCAGTTAGCCTAATTATTTATGGAGTCTTTTCAAATGGATGTTATTTCTAATAGTTTTCATTTGTTAATTGAAAATGAGAACCATTGGACAAACATGATGTGTGGCCTGATACAGTGTTTTGGAAATCCTCTATCCATTCTAAGGGAATGAATAATTTACCTGAGAACCAGAACAAAGCAGGAATAAGGTTTTAAGGGACTCTTCTATGCAGAATGTTATCAGGGTCTTGGCTTTTCTGTGTCCATTCTTTGATGATTACTTTATTGGTTAATGCATCAGTCCCTATACTATTAGGGAATGTTCAAACAGATTCCTATATATATTTAAAAATTTGTAAATGAGTACTCATAATCTTGACATTCTAGAGTCCCTATAATGTCAAATTTCTTACGTTGTGTCCCAACAGTTAGAGCATCGTCATGGTGCTTTCACAGTATGCTTGATGGAAGGATGCAATTAGAAAATTTTGAAATTATAAGGATTTTGAAGTATCCAGTTTTGTCCCTATAATTTTAAATTTTTTTAATTAGATTCCTACAAGCTTAAACATTTAACTTGTGTTCAAGAATTCAGCCCTCCTTTAATACACTATAAAGGTGCTCTGACCATAGAGGACTGAGAAATTTTTGAAAGGCTTAAATATGTTTTTAAATTCCTACATTTTAAGATTTTTTTTTTAATCTCTATTCTTTTTCTATAATTATAGTCGTGCGCAACTTAGGTGTTTTGGTCCATTTCACTAATGTGGCTATACAAATAATGAACATGTGATAACTTCTTTGTTAGCCATGTCTTCATAATTTGTAATCACTAGGGGCTAAAAGTGTCAACTTTGGAAAAAATTGGAAATTAAAACCATAAATAAAAGTTTAGAGGGACTAAACGAAAACTTGTAAAGTATAGGATTAAAAACCTATTTAAGCCATTTTTGAAATTATAATGACCCAACTGCAAACTTAAAAAATATAGGACCTATTTGGACATTTCCAATAACTATAGGGACTATAGATCAAATTTTACTTTTTCTTTTGTTAAGATGCTATTAACCTTCATAATTTTGACCATTTTGCAGTGGACCCCACCTAATGTGACTGTCCCTATTTTGAATTTGGTTGACAACATATTTCAGCTTAAGAAAAGAGGTTGGCTGAGGTATATTACTCTTTCTGGTCTTCTTGCATTTCCAAGGTGATGGTTATTATCCGTATATTGTCAAAAACTTCTAATCTAATGCCAATTTACAGAAGCTTCTGTTGGTGTTGTGTTTAATGTGTTTTTCTACCTTTATTTAAGATATGTGACTTTGCATGTTTAGAGATGTTGATGTTGGAAATAGTTTTAGTTAATGCACTTAGGAATAGTATGTTCGTGTATCACATGATAAAATACATTTGGTACTCATCACGAGTTTTAATGTCCGAGAACTTGCTTTTAATTAATAGTAGGTAAGGAAATAGTCTACACTAAGTCTATTAGGGAACTATATATATTGATGATCTACAGAACCTATGCACTTATTGATTCTCTTCAATAATCAAAATTTTCATTCTTTTTAGTTCTCTCTTTATCTCTAAATTTTCACACACACACATCCCCTAAATTCAGCAGTAGAAATTATGGGAATTTATCTCTTTATCTCTAAATGTTGTTGTTTGCGTTCTTCTCTTACGTTTACACCAAATTGTCATCAATCCTAAGATTCTCTTACGTTTTTCCAACGGAGAGGATCTCGATCCAAGTTGTGTCAATGAGCCTTACCTTCAAGGAGAGCAACAAGATCAATTACTATTTTTTTGGTTTTTTTCCTCCTTTTCTAAATCAATCTGATAGACTCCTCAATAAAGAGAAATAAAGGCTATAATAAATAGTTAGATTGTTGTAGCTGATACTTAATTGCTGTAACAAATAGTTAGTTAGCTTGCTGTAACAAATAGTTAGCTTGACAAACTAAGCCTATAAATAAGAGGTAAAAGGATAGAGTAAGTGTGTGGATAATTTTGAGAAGAAGTTTGTAACTGGAGTGTATTGGATCTCTCAAAAACTCAGAACTAGTGAGGACTGCTGTAACATTCTTCCCTAAACTCTGTATTTCAGTTCTGATAGGGGCTGGGACAGAATCACAGAGGGTTAGCAATAAAGATTCATTCTTTTTCATTGTTCTTGGATACCAGTCCCTATCACAATCCTTACTTGTGAGTTGACTATTCTACTTTTGACAACTATAGTATGAGATTCATTATTTCTTTCGCTCAAACACTTGTGCCAAAGCTTGCCAATTGCACACTTCGTAATACCAAGAAAGGTTCAAGTTCTATATCTAAATACTAGAAGGAGATGAACTTCCTGTTGTCTTAACCAAAATTAACATGGTTGATTTGCCATTGGGATCTACAGAAGAGAGAGTATGTGGTATAATTGACATTGAAAAGGCCCTAACTGAGGGTTTCAAAACATTTGGGCCTGGGCTCTTGGCTAAAGCTGATGAGGGAATCCTATATGTTAATGAAGTAAATCTTTTGGATGATCACCTGGTTGATGTGTTGTTGGATTCTGCTGCATCAGGTTGGAACACAGTGGAGAGAGAGGGTATTTCTATCTCACATCTTGCACAGTTCATCCTCATTGGTTCAGGACCCTGAAGAAGGTGAAATCAGGCTACAATTGCTGGATAGATTTGGAATGCATGCTCAAGTTGGAACTGTTAGGGATGCTGAGCTCAGGGTGAAGATTGTGGAGAAAAGAACTCGGTTTGACAAAAACCCAAAGGAATTCCAAGATTCTTACAAAGCTGAGCAGAAGCTCCAGAAACAAATTTCTTCAGCAAGGAGTGTTCTTTCTTCTGTTCAAATTGATCAAGATCTCAAGGTGAAAATCTCCAAGGTTTGTGCAGAGTTGAATGTGGATGGATTAAGGGGAGACATAGTAACAAATAGAGCTGCAAAAGCTCTTGCTGCTCTGAAGGGAAGAGACAAAGTTAGTATAGAGGATATTGCTACTATCATCCCTAATTGCTTGAGACACCGTCTAAGAAAGGACCCCTTAGAGTCAATAGACTCAGATTTACTTGTCACTGAGAAATTGTATGAGGTATTCAGCTGAGAGTGATACATATAACATGGTATCAGAGTGCATGCTAATCTGTTAACAGGCCAACCATGAATTTATATACTAAGGGCAACCCTCATTTTGTGAGCTAGCTTTTGGGGTTGAGTTAGGCCTAAGTCTAATTTTCAACAGCTTTAAACAATTGGTTACTAGTTTTGGACATCACCTAGAATCTTGTTAAGTGTAAGCCAATTTGCACATGACAATAATGTCTATTTCAAATTCCATGCTGAATAATGCTATGTCAAATCTTAGGCTTCTCATAGATATTTTGGAGGGAGTTACTGGCACTGATGGTCTCTACAAATTCATCAATCTGCACTGGCAACATAAGTTTTCTCCTACCACATTTATATATGATGATACCCCTATTTCACTATTGTCTCTTATATTTCAACCTCATCCTACACAACTTGGCACAATCATCTAGGACACCCATACTCTACTTCTCTTAAAGTTGTATTGTAGCACTTAATATACCATTCAGTAACAAAATTAATTCAAAATTTTGCACTGTGTGTTTTGGAAACGATCATCACCTTTCTTCATGTGCATCTACCTCAATATATATTGCTACCTTTGATTTAGTCTACAGTGACTTGGGGGGTCCTGCCCTTTTTTTTTTATCTTCCGGAGGCTATTCATATTATATTACACTTGTTGATGTTTGTACACGCTTTACTTGGATTTACCTTCTTAACAAAAAGTAAAATGTCTTCCCCACATTTATGAAATTTAGGAACATGGTAGAGGTTCAATTCTCAAAATTACTAAAATCAGTTTAGATTGATTGGGGTGGTGAATTTCGAGTAAAAGAAAACCCTAATGGCTGTATCAACAAATATAAATCCTGTCTTGTTGCAAAAGGTTTTCATCAACTATATGGTTTTAACTGTACTGAGATGTTTTCTTCTGTGGTTAAACCTGTCACTGTTCAAACTATTTTCACTCTTGCCTTAACCCACAAATGGACCATCCAGCAGCTTGACATTAATAGTGCCTTTCTAAATGGCATTCTTACCGAAGAAATTTACATGTCTCAACCACCAGGCTTCAAGGTTTGACAATCTCTTGTTTGCAGACTCCATAAACATCTACATGGGCTCAAATAGGCTGCTGAGACCCAGTTTGACTACCTAACTACCATCATCAATTTGGATTTGAGACTTGTATCTGTGGCTCTTCTCTGTTCATTTTTACCACCCTCACTGCTTGCATCTATCTGAGTCTGTATTGATGATATTGTACCCAGGCAACTGTCTTAGTCATTTAAGTTCTAATTTTGAAGTTCAACTGTCTTTGATCTTAAGAAAGTAGTCCGACTTGACTAATGGCCAAGGGATTACCCACACTTATGTCAGTGGTTCTAAACTCTCTAAATTTGGCTTAGATTATATTACTGACCCTTTGTATTATAGATCTATTGTTGGACTGCTCCATAATGTTATTATAACTTGGCCAGAAATTTTCTAGTGTGAACAAAGCTTGTCAGTTTTTTCTCAGCCCCTTGACAGTCATTGGAAGCTTATCAAACACGTTGTACGGTACCTGCATGGTACCATCTCTTATGGTTTTCAGCTCCAACCTGTTGCTTCCAATTAGACCACCTCATTCGAGCCTCTTGTGATGCTGATTGGGCATCAAATCCTGATGATTGTATGTCCACATCTGGTGCTTGTATCTATTTGGGACCTAACTTGATTTCCTGATGGTCTTGTAAGCAAACACTAGTGGCCAGGTCTAAGCTGAATATCTTAGCTTATCTGCTGCAGTAACTGAAATTCTTTTGCTTAAAACATTTTTATAAGAATTGCAAATTCTAATTCACACTTCAGTCATCTACTGTGACATCATGAGAACTATGGCACTAACTTTGAATCAACTTCTTCTCGAACTAAGCATACAGAATTGGATCGTCACTTTGTTTGGGAGTGTGTCATCAACAAAAGCCTTTGTCTGCCAAATTCCTGCAGCAAACTATATTGCAGACAACCTAACTAAAGGTTTTGGGACCACCAGCTTCCGTATATTATGAACAAACTCAAAGTGGTTGATCATTCATCCTTTATCAAGCCTACTTTGGGTTTAGGGGCCAATGTTAGAGCATAATACTCAATTATTATAATGACAGTTCAGTTAGTTTTTTACAGCTAGAAATAGAAGTTAGTTTGTTAGGTTCTAGAATTTTCTATTTCTGTTGTTATAATCTCTCTGACTTGTGCATCAATATTATTCATTTTTAGTTCAATAATATCATACAGAATATTACACTTCCTCTCTCCACTTCTAACACATCTCAATCAATATCAATTTTCTTTTATTCTCTTTATATCTCTTTCTCCCTCCATTCCTAAAACACCATAATTTTTAACAATGGCGATGAAAGTCTGGTTGATAGAAAGTAGAAACACTAGGAAACGATGTTGGAAGACTGTTACGGCAAGGGAATGCAGCCAAAAGGATGAGTGCAGCAAGAGAGGTGACTAATTTTAAAGAAGAATAATGAAAGTAAAGTAGGGCTTTGGATTTGAAGGAACTTGGTAACAGAATAGTGACTAGATAGAAGCAGCCTGAACCAGAGAGACTGTTGGAGTTTTCTTACTTTGTATAAATGCTGATAAAGCTCTGTATTAGAGTTAGTGAGTTTTCTGCCTTCTTATTCAACAAAACTTTTTCTCTGAGATTACATCTTCTCTATTTCCCTCCCTCTCTACTTCAAACAGAGATCAACCAGTGTCACCAGCAGCACAGAGCACACTAAATCCGCAACCAGCAAGTTTTCGAAAACCAAGCTAAATAGAATTGTTACTTTCAAATAAAAACTTGCTGAAAATCAGAGAAAGGTCCAATTTCCCTTGTAGTTCGTTGGTCAAACCAACATTTTTAAGTTTAGTAATGTTGCTTATAGAAGCAATGGTAGTTAACATGTGCAGCACTTTTTAAGAAAATCAATGTTAGCAACCCATGATAAACTTTCCCTAAGATAAGATCAAGATATTTTGGCTGTCTTTGTATAATCTAACAAGAGACAAGACTGATTTCTACAGTTTCACCTAACTTAAGGTTTTTGTGTGTCCCATTCCTTGAGATCGTATAAGTTATGAAACCTTCATAGTGAATTGATTGCAGTTTAATCCTTGCACCCTCTCAATATGATAGTTACATATAATATTTTATCAACGTAGTGATGATTGATGATTGTATGCTTTGCTATACTTTAAACCTAAACGGATTTTTCCTTAGACTTTGAGGAGGTATGGTAAAACTAAAATCCACTCTGGCATGATATTATCTTGGCTTCTTTTTTATCCAATTTGAACAGAATAATCTACCGTAGGTTGCTTGTGACAACTTCACATTTTCTTTCATTCTAATAATCAATAATCAGATTTCAAACTTTTGTAAGTTGCTTTTTTGTTTGGTCTATAACTTTTGTAAATTGCTTGAAACTGTAATAATTTCAATTAGTGTAAAGGTAATCCAATTGTAACCAATAATCCAATTAGCATAAAGTAACAATTTTTTTGGTAAATTGCTTGAAATTGTTACTTCTATGCTAATTGGATATGACTGAGCAAAATATAGTGTTATGCTGCTGTTGATTTCTTTAATTTCTAGGACTTAGAAGTTACTAATGCTAGTTCCTTTCTGTTCATGCAGAAGACAGGTCTTTTGGATATCAAAACAGATACTGCAGTTGGTGATGGAAGATGCTATTGATGATTGGCTCCTGAGTGAGATTAATTGGCTTCGTAGAGAGGATACCGTTGCCCTAGGGATTCGGTGGGTGCAAGATGTAAGGATGAACCTGAACCAAATTTGTAAACATATCTTGCTGGGACATTGTTTGAATACCAAAAGATGAAATTTTTAATGCAAATTAATGGACCAGCCTGGACAAACTTTTTATATCTCAGTTAAACTCCACAAAGAAAGGTCTAAAACTAATCAAAAGAAACTACTTCAAGTTGAGAACAAACCAGATATTCATCAAACACCTGAAAAAAACCTACTCTGAATGTAAGTGGTTTCTGGCCAGGTTGTTGTTCTGGTAGACATGCAGAATTGGATAGCTATTTTGGATTAATGTCATTGCCTGATCTTGTTTTTTTAGTTTTGTTTTGTGCTCTTTTGCCACGGACTTCTATGTTTAAACAGGACATCTTATCTTCCTTTATAGTTCTTTCTTTCAATTGATGTTCTGATATCATTAAATTAAGAAAACCTGTTAGTTAACATGCATAGCTATTATTTTGTCCAACCTATTAGCTTATTATCCTTGGCTTATTATTTTGTTCTAAAGTTCAGCTTTGTTAATTTTATAATAAAGATATGTCATATTTGCATTGTAATATAGTATCCTTAATATTTCTAAATCACTAAATAGCTATTGATTTCTGTTTCTATAAATTGAATTTGAATAAGTATTTTGTCAATTTTTTTTATTAACCAGCCAAAATTGCTTTATGTTTATCAACTTTCCAATCTTTGTTAGATGTAAAACAACTACCTGCTTAGTTGACTTGTAACTGCTTGGTACTTTTTCATCATTCAAAGGTACTTTTTCATTACTCAGGACTCTGACTTGTTTGAAGTTTCTAAAACATAACTTAACCTTTATAAAATGATACATCTGAAATTGTTGGGAAAACTCTGTACCCACAAGGACCGATAATATGAACACACTCAACAAATTAATTAATAGGTACAAGATTTACATGGTTTGACATCTCTTGTCCACATCCACAAAAGTGCTTCAAGAAAAAATTGACTCTCTCAATTAGATTACTAGCTTTGTGGAAACTTGAAAACCCTTCCTAACTGTGTATCACCCTTCAAACCCGAGTATCTCTCTACTCAAGAGTGACAAAGAATGATAAACACACCTTTTCACTTCACAAGAGACTCCACTTGTGAATTGGTCATTCTTCTCTTAGAGGTAGGGTGTGGCTTCTGTGAGTGGAATTAATTTCTCCTCACATTTCCAAACCCTAGAAAAAAACACCTGTTCTCTCATAAGTCAAGAATTAATTCCAATTTCCCATGCATTGGAACCGCTCATGTCAAATAACTCAATATTATCCTTATTTATTTTATTTTGAAATTTTAAATGGATACTTCCAACGAAAACAGATATATATTTGCTATGTATCTTCTGTTTTTTATTTCAACCAAAGAAAATCAATTTGCTTTTCATTCTTTGAGTCATTGGTTGTAGATGAATGAGGTGAAATCTTGCACTAAATTTCTTTACATGATTTACAATTACCTTTTTGTTAAGTTGTATGTAATTCTCGCAAGCCTAAAAGAAACATTATAAAATAATTGTCAAAGTATTGTACTAATGTTGCATGTTGTCCCCATAATGCTTGTAGATCCTCTGGCCTGGTGGTACGTTTTTTTTAAGAGTAGAGACCCCTCAGGTGTTTATTGGTGGCAGTGTAATTGATCAAAAGTCTTTACCAACTATAAATGAATCTGGTGAAAGCAGAATGGCCAAGTCACTTTCAGGGTCTTTTGAGCAACAACTTGAGGCTGCTCGTAGAGCAAGCGATGTGAAGAAACTACTCTTTGGTTAGTTTTATTTTCTGTAGAGTCCTATGCTGATGTTCTGAAATGAGTTACTGGATGTTCTTGCACTTTTGAAGTTTGTTTAAACTTCTTTCTTGTATATCTTAATCTTCCTTCCAAGGCCTATGCAAACGCCCGCTTTAAATTTGACCAATCTGCATAGGCATGTTAAGGTTTATTTCTAGTACTCACATCCCAAGTGGTTTAGCAAATTATGTACTTAAGTATCTCTGTAAAGTAATAAAAATAAATAAATTCCTATAGTTCTAGTAGTTCATAAAGGAAGTTAGCAACTTTCATTATGTAGTGCTCCAAAGGTACCTACTTTTCGGTCTTATTCTGTATTTTTTAATGATTTGTTTTAATCTTTTATTTGTTTCTTAAATTTCTTTCCCTATTATGGTTTGTCAATTCCTCTAGCTATGAAGTATGAACAGAATTTTGAATTCCAATCTAATTGATGGAAATTTTGAAGCTGTATATATCATTTTATATAACAATGAAGTTTTTTGGGCCACTAATATAGATTTTGTCACCTGAAAATGCAATTGATGAATTAGTGATACTGTTTCTCCAACCATCAGAATAAGTGAAAGGAAAAATGTTAAGGTGGAGCATTACTCGTTAGTTGAAATTCATGATCTAGTCCATTAGTCACGTTTTATAACCTATTGGAAGAGAGGTTTTCTTGAGAACTTAATGGCTTTGTCGTTGAAGAATGTGTTTGATTGATTGCTGTGCTATTTTCTGCCATTTATATGGTCTTTTTATTGCCTTGTGAAATTTGAAGTAAATGACATTGTTATGTCCCTTGTAAAAACTTACATCACCTGACTGACATAAAAATTTGCCTCCAATTTTGTCAGATGGAGCTCCAGCAGCCTTAGTTGGCCTAATTGGTCAGAGGCAATACAAACGTTGTGCCAGTGATATATATTACTTTAGTCAGGTTAGAGTTCTTTCCATTTGATACTTTTTGTTTTGTCTTAGTTTTTGTTATGCCTACTTACACAATTTACTTTTGTTCTAAACTAACAATTATACTATCTTATTTTGTTGTAGTCTTCTATATGTGTGAAGCAACTTGCATATGCAATATTGGAACTTCTACTTATATCTGTCTTTCCTGAGTTGCGGAATGTCATCATGAGTGTTCATGAGAATATGCATGTTCACCAACCTGTGTAGTGTTCACTATCTTCCAGTTCATGAGATATGGTGCCGTTATGGAGCTTAGGGAATTGTTTTGTAAACATAGATTGTGTACAGAAACATTCATTTTTGTTGACTCATTATGGTTTCTCAAGGCATTACCGATCCATGGGGATTTTGAATTGCGGCAGACTTGTGAAATGAAAAAAAAGTTGTGAAGGATCAGGATCATCCCATGTTAGTTTTTATCAAGAGAGAAAAAACACAACCATTACAATAGGATGACGTTATTTGCGTAGTGTTATCAATTTTAGTATTGTCTTTCTCTTGTAATATGACATTACTTTGTTAATGAAATTCTTTATTCATTCGTCATTGTATTATTTATTATCTATTAATATTCTTTATTTTTTTTCTCGCTTTTTGACTTTTCTACACTCATTTATTTATTTTTTCTTTTGGCTGTACCGGAACTATTCTTGCTCTAGCTTATCATAACAAGTTTCATTAAAGGTGGTGTTTTTAAAAAGAATGATTTTTCTAATGTATGTTAAGAACACAATAAAAAAAATTAATAGTCAATTTTTATTGAAATATTTAATATTTAATTTTTAATATTTTTAATACATTAAATTATATAATTTTTAATAAAACTTACTATATATAGGTTTTTGCTGTGACTTTGAAAACAAATTTGAAAATATTATAAGAGAAAAAAATAGATATTGCAAACTTATGTTTCTTAGTATTTTTTTTTTCAATTTCTTTTATAAAATTTTCCTAAATTTCATAAAGTAAAATTATTCTTATCTGATTTTCATAATTTTATATGTACGAGGGAAGTTAAAGAAATATTAAAAGTAAAAGAATATTGGGTTTATAAATTTGAGATATTAATGTAAGTTGTGTTTTATATTTGCATGATAAATGAAGACTTTTAGAAATCTTGTGAGAACCAAACTTCTAACAGCACCATGATGCACAAATTATCTATATTTAGACATGTTAGAAACAGGTTATCCAAATTGATCAACTACAAATTGTACCCAAAATGAATTAACTTGGTTTTGTTGGATTTCTTAATCAAAACAAACAACTTAAAGAAACAAATTATATTAATATTGTTATCATATCAATTAATAAAAAAGAGCAAAAGTTTATGTATCATTATGTTTAGATTCATGTTAATTAGTGGTTTTTGGGTGTTCAGAGAAGAGAATGATAGAAAATATATGCTTCCTTTCTAGTGTGTTTTTAGAATATATGTACATCTTATAAGAATCTGCATTATATACATGGAGCAGTTTATTAACTCATCATCAAGGACTATGGACCTCCAATTCTCAATTTCTTTTCTTCGAGTTCTGTTTCAGTTTAGGCTCCAACCCGCGTCACTTTGGGCTCCACTCTCATTTGGTCTTTAATTTGTGCAACTCACTTGTTCTTACTCATCAGTTCCCCTAGTAAACTTGTCATCCCGGTCCTTCAAAATCTTTCTTCCTATTCTTTTGCTCCCGCGCTTTTAGAGCACTATCAGAGATGACCCCTCCCCAAAAGATTCCTCGCTAGTTTTCTGTGTATGCCTTCTAATCGTTTTCTTAATTTTCTCTCATCCTCGAGTTTGTCCCTCACAGATTGAACAGCAGTATTGATTCGATCCTACTCCTTACTCTTTCTAATCAGTTTATTCTTTGCAATTTGTTTCATCAGGTCGTCAATTTCATGTCTATCTACCTGCCGGTTTCGCAACAACTCTTCGATCCTGATACATGCATGCTCTAGCTCTGATTTTAAAGATTTTATCAGTGAAATGCTGAAAGCATGTTGCTCATATTCTGTTTAATACTTTTAGAAACTTTGTAGATGTTTTGAGACTCTAATGTGGTTTCCCCAATCCTTCCCTTAAATTTCAAGGAACTAAAAGGGATAGCTGTGTCATCTCCATGGAACTACCATAACTTGCAGGGGATAAAGGTCGCAGTATACTAAGCCACTGATGATTAGTATTCTCAGCAAAAGCATTCTACATGGAATTCGAATGTGAGTACTTCGGTTCTTCGTCGCATCAACTAGGTTTTTAATTGGAGAATTCAGATTTTTATTTGCATATATCGTGCTAGCTATATATAATTCTGATGCAAAGAATAATTAAGTATATAACTATCATTCATAGAAATTATGTCAATGAAGAAACTGAACCTGGACGCATGAAAATGGCTTGTTACTCAACCAAGAACTAAATGACGCTGATTCCAGAAAGTGCGAATGTTCCTTCTTCCTCTGAATGAAAATGGAGTAGGCTCTAGAGATTCGTGAAAAATTTTGCCACCGTAATTCTTTGGCTCAAAACTTCTTTGATCAAAAGATGGCCGAACGTGGAATTGGTTTCCAAGAATAGTGACGATAAGGTTTTAGAGAGAGGAAACTCAGGACGAACAAGAGGAAATTAGAGTCTTTTTTCAGAAACTTCTTTTCTTTTCCAAAATTACCCCTGAAATAATACATGTCAGACATTTATACAATGAGGTGCGACACTATCATAGAGCTCTATGCATGCTTTCTAGCGTAAGGGTGCCTGCGTATCGTCAGGTGGTTATTACCTCCTAACGGAAATTTGGGTCACACTGTATGCATGCTGGGCTAGTAAAGTCACGTGTTGGTGTGTATGCCAAGTTCTTCTGATCTTTACAAATGTTTTCTATTTGCTTAGTGATTATGAAAGCTCATGTAATTAATTTTAAAGGGTCGGACTGTAGATGAATTTTCTAGTTCTTTAAAACAATTCCCAAAAGTCTTTGTAATTTTTATTTTACTCCTATTATTTATTATTATTATTATTATTATTATTATTATTATTATTATTATTATTATTAATTAATTTAAGTAAGTATTATTTATTTATTTATTAATTAATTTTAAGAATAAAATTTTGGATATAATTTGATGTTCACAATATATTATATATTGATATTTTTATAATATATTATAGTTATATAATATTTATTTTAATATATTTTAATTTATATTATATATATATTAGATCTATTTAATGATCTTCTTATTTTGTACGCTTTAAACTTGCAAGTTTTTTACTTAATCATTTATATAGATTTTAAGCCTATTTATTAGCTTTTTTAGAATGCAGGTTTTTAAATAGCCTCGTAGGCTTTGAATCATGTCAGACGTTAACATAAAAAAAGAAAAAAAGTCTTTCACAGGTGGGCTTAGGCTTCAAAAATTTTAAACAGGTCAGACTTTAACGGTTAAAGCCTAACTTGACTCGGCCTAATTCCATCCCTAGATTTGATAAAACATGATTTTGATATGAACTCTTATACATATGTATATACGAAATTTATTGGAAATTACTGTGTTGTAAGAAGTTGATGTGATGTTGAGAATAAAATAAGGGAAACAAAATAATTTTTCTCTACAATTGCATTATATTGAGAAATTGTTTAAGAAATTCAATGATTATAATGTGTGCCAAAAACTCCTTATGATGTCAATTCGTACTTAAATAAGGAAGGAATATTAATATTGCATGTGTCTTCAATCTAAGTATGCAAAAATTACTAGTAGTGTTGGAATATTTTGCATTATATTTTAAAATACTTGAAAGATATTATGAATTGGATTTGATATTTTCCTAAATTTTCTTGAATGTTGGAAGGATTTGTAAGTTGTAACAATATTTAAGTTTCAAACAATAATAAAATAAGTTTCATTAGTGGATGTGTTATTACTTCAAGTGAGATGTATACAAAACTAATTTGTATAATACATTATACTTTGAAATAAGTTTATTTCTCTTAAGAAAACACTTCATAACTAGCAATTAGAGTTGCTTAAAACTATGCTTAGAATAAAAAGAAAAGGTATATATGTATTAAATATAATGTTGTTATGTGATGAATTAAAATGGTGTAATTTTTTTTTAATATATGAAAAGTGAAAAATATGAAAAAAAAAATGAGAAAAATCTTGCTAACGCTTTTACCAAAAGATTAACCAAAAAAGCGATCTTGGATTTATTAAAGGAATGTACTTTAAGCCTTGAACATAAGAAAAGTATAATGAATATTCAATTGTTGGTAAAATTAAGTCATATAAATACTTTTGTGCATTACATTAGGTAATGCTCCTCTATAAGAGATATACAATCCTTAACAGTAATGGTTTTGTGACATTTAATGTATCTATAAGACACTTGGAAAATATACATAACTCTTAGCGGTGATGCTTTTGAGACGCATTTGATGTATCTATAAAATAATATTTTTTAAGTTGCACTTGAGACAATGATTTTTTGAAAGAGATTCATAATCTTTTGTGGTAATGTTATTGAAATGCATTTGATGTATCTGTAAGAGTATTTTTGAGATGCACTTAATAAACTATCAAAATAAACTATAAAATAAAAGTTTATTCACAACTCTAATGTGTGAAAATATTTTTTGAGAGACACTTTATGCTTAAGAGACGCATTTGATATTGATACCTATATGAATAAATATGTGAGTGAGAATGTAAAAATTGTCCTCTGCAAAAGATTAGAGAATGTTTCTAAAACACTTACATGAATCATAAGTCAATATCAAAATGACTTTAAAATTATTTCATCATAGAGTTGCTACATTTTAAATTTGTGGTGTTTTGCGGGTCTTGCAACATAGTTTAAGAGTAATTCACCTTTTAGACAAAAGTTGTGGTCTCACTTCACTGTGTTAATTCAATCCTTTTGGAAACTAAGACTTAAATACAAAATTAACTTTCTATGCCAAAAATTTGTCACTTGTTAAACCATTAACGAGGGATTGTTGGATAAACGACTTGCAACTATAATTTATTTCTACTCTTAGAACTTGCTTTGTAACGATAGGAGATAATGATGTTATTGCACTGTTTATTATATAGTCATTGAGGAATTATTGCAACTTTATTCCTATAACTATTGAAAAATTATTCACACAATTATTTTAATTGTTATGATTTTAATTTTATTTCTTAAGAATTTAATTTATAATCGTTGGGGTATTAATTTTTTACTATTGGGCAGACCAAAATTTCTTATAAATACCGTTTGATCCTTGCAATTGAGATACAATAGAAACTTTCATCCTCTAAATCTTTTTTCTAGACATTGTTGTATAAGATGTCAACATGTATAAATTTTGGATGGACAATTCTTTATATGTTGTTGTGTTAAGTTTCAAGAATAAAATTAAAATTAAGTTACATTAAAGGTTTACTAGATTTTTTCTTTCAACATAAAAAAATTTAGGTCCAAAATATGAAAGTAAGTTATTTAAATAATATAATTAGTCTCAAATTAATTTACATAAAACATGAGTGTCTACAAAATTATAATTTTTTTCCAAAATTACAAAAATTAATCATATGATTTTTGCAATACATAAAATTTTTTGGGCCTTACATGTGGGCCATGCACCCACACTCATTGGGCTTGAGAGTGGGACTGCCGCTGGAGTTGTCCAGCATCCATAAGCTTTATAAAAGGGTCATTTGACCTGCGATTTTGACTTGAAAATTACACAAGATTGGTTAAGCCATTTGTGCTAAAGTTCTAGATATGATCATCCAATATTGAATTATAAAAGCCTTCCATCAATTTCAGAAAGGTTCATTCGTTTGGCGAATTTCTGATTGAAATATGCTTTCATTTTCAGATCGCAAGAAAAAAAATTCTAAATTCTAATTTATTTCGAGACCAATTATTACAATCTATAAACATGTTGATCATTTATGTAGTCTATTAAAAGCCTTAAGTTAAATTTGGATTAGGTTCATTCATTCGATTTTAATTTTAGATGACGAGCAACATTAAAAATGATCCAAAAATAAAAAAAGAGATGTAAACTTCAACCAGAATACACAACAAATTATAAAATTTTATTAGAGTATTCGCAGTTATTAAAAGAAAAAAATCCCTCAATCAAATTTAAAAATAATTGACTAAATCATGACATTCTAACTTGGAACCTATAGGTTCATTATGTTTTCTTTTGTCCCTAAATTAATCACAAATTTTGAGATTGTAACACGTATTTATAATTGACTATAATACCAATTGTTGGATTTTTTTAATAACAATACAAAGTACAGTATTATTGTTATTAGAACAACCAATTAGTAGAGTAAGAATGCATCCATTTGTCATTATGTTTGGATCCATGGTTCCTTAATTTTTTATCAAAGAAAAGATAAACATAGAAAATAACTATTTTCTTCCTAATGTATTTATTTTAATGTGCAATATAAAAACTGTTTAATAAAAATAATTTATTAACTTACTAGGAACTAGAGATATTTATATAAGCACAAATAAAGATAACGTATCCTAAAACATACTATACATATTAAAGGTGTAATATTAATTTCATCACAACACATGGTAAAAATTTAATATTAATTTTATTAATGTAACATGTGCATAATTGAAATAGTGAGCAAGTTTGACTCATTTTAATAGTGAGAAAAAAAAAAGTCAATTTAGCTCACGTTACATGGGTTATCATTATAAGGATAAAATGGTTGACTGATATGTAAAAAAAGAAAAATTAAAAATAGAGGTATTCCCTTCTATACCTTGATCATTATGACCTGTTTGGGTAACTGACTCTTCATTTCAAAGCCTAATCCTGATTTTTGTGGCAAAAAACTCAGTTTCTACGATGGAAAAAATTATCGATTTCGAAAAATAGAGTTTGTAATGTGGAAACGACCAAACGGTATGCTACTTGTCTCAAGACATTTTTGAGGGAGTTGCTTTTTGCACCTTCCATTTTTACTTTTCACATCCCTTTCATTTTTGATAAAATTAAATATCAAAATTATTGTTCGTTTCTATTATTCAAAATGGATTTAATAGTTTCCGAAAATAATTTTCCGGAATGAATTGAGCTTCCGAAAATGTTTTTTCGAATAGATTTATTAAACTTTCGGAAATACTTATATGGAGAGTAATTAAATTCATTTCGAAAAAGATCTTCCGGATACACATTTCCGGAAATTTATTCGTTGCATTACGGAAACGTGTTTCCAGAACATCCGAAAATTCATTCATTGCGTTACGGAAACGTACTTCCGGAACATATATTCACACTTCTTTCACGCAACATTTCGAAAATTCATATTTTCATTATTCATTATATTACGGAAACGTGTTTCCGGAGCATCCGAAAATTCATTCATTGCATTACGGAAAACGTATTTCGGAACATATATTCACACTTTTTTCACGCAACATTTCGAAAGTTCATATTTTCATTTCGGATACACCTTTCGGATCTAATGAACCACTGTACAATTTACCTTCCGGATACATGTTTCCGGAAAGAAATTCAAATCTCCCGGATTTACATTTTCGGAAGCTAAATCTATAGGGATAATTTTGTCTTTTTACATGAAAGGGGGGTGCGAAAAGCAAATTGAGGGATGTAAAAAGCAACTCCCCATTTTCGATGGTTTGCTATTCGCATGTTGTGCTGTAGTGCTTGACGGAGTTCATCGGTGGTGACATGCTTATGGACTCAAGGAAAGAGTTAGTAACCTCTTTTGATTTGTGTGTTGTCTTTTTTAAAAAAAAAAAGAGTTAAAAATTATTTTATCCCTTTATTTCTACTTAAGCTATCTTAATATATTATATTAAGTATATTGCACCCATATTTTTTCTTATATATTATGGGTACTTTTTAGTAGATTATTTATTTTTTAAAATATAAAAATTATAAAATAATTTTTTAACAATATTTTATATATATAATTAAAAATTAAATTTTTATTAATACATTTAAAAGATTCAATTATCTACTAATTATATCAAATTTTATTAATTATATTTTTATTTAGTATATTTCATTAAACTTTTTTTTAACATTCAATGATCTCGGTCTTAGTTTAGCTTAAATTAATCTTAGAAAAGCACTAAGTCAAAAAATTTCTCTTATTTTTTTTATATAATAAAATATAAAAGTTGAAAAATTAAAAAATTTTATTATTGAAGGATGATCTCTTGTATATAAGAATAGAAAATGACACAAGTAAATAACAAACTTGCAATAAATTTAATTACTTTAATAAAAAAAACTAATAGCTAAATAGTTGTAAAAGTTAAAAGATATAACAAAAATAGAAAAAGAAAAAGGTTATAGCTCCCTTAAGATGAAGAATGTGTATATCATGCATTCCAAGCTTGGACTTGATGTTATAAAACAAAGAAGGAGATAAAGCTTTGGTGAAGAAATCAGCAAGCTGCAATTTGTTAGAAATGAGAAGAAGATGAATTAAATCAATTTTTAGTTTGTCATGAACAATGTGACAATCAAGTTCAATGTGGTTTGTTCTTTCAGGGAATGAAGGATTTTGAGCAATGTGAATGATAGAGCTATCATCACAATATAAAGGTGTAGGAGAGGAGAGAATGATGTTGAAATCTTATAATAAGTAGTGAATCCATTGAATTTCACAGATAGTGGTTGCCAAGGAGTGATATTCTGCTTCGCAAGAAGATTTGGTAGTAGTGGTATGTTTCTTTGATTTCCATGAAATAAAGGATGGAACCAAATAGATGCAATAACCTGTGATTGATCTCCTTGTATCTAGACAACCTGCCCAGTCACTATTGCTATATCCCTTTAAGGTAAGCTCAAAGTTGGCAAAGAAGAAAAGTTCGATACCAGGAGAAGATTCTATGTAGCAAAGGATCCTATTAGCAACTTGAAGATGAAGGTTTGTAGGGGTAGAGATAAATTGACTTAATTATTGCATGACAAATGAGATATCAAGTCTTGTAGTGATAAAATATAAAAGATGTCCTATCAGCCTACAATAAGAAGTAATGTCTTGAAGAGCAGATCCACTACTTTTACTAAGTTTTAAAGAGGAGTCCATAGGAGTGGTGACAAGTTTACAGGTGAGGAGACTAGAGTCACTAAGAAGTTCCAAGGCAAATTTTCATTGAGAGAGAAAGATGTCAGTGGAGGATCGTGCTACTTTTAAGCCAAGGAAATACTTAACTTCCCCAAGGTCTTTGATGCGAAATTGAGAGTGAAGAGATTGCTTGACATATTGTATCTCAGAGAGCTTGTTTCCTATAGGAAGGACATTATCATCACAAACCAGAAGGGCAGTGAAGTTGACGGTTGTTGTTTTGGTGTAGAGAGTGTGTTCAGAAACACTTTACTTGTAACCAAGAGATTGGAGAAATGTGGAGAAAGCATAGAACCATTGGTGGCTAGCTTGCTTAAGCCCATATAATGATTTCTTAACTAAACAGGCTTGATTGGTTTTGGAGGTGATAATCTTGGGAGGAACTTTCATATAGATCTCTTCATCCAAAGAACCATGAAGGAATGCATTATCTACATCAAGTTGGTGGAGTTACTAGTTCTGAGCAGCTACAAGAGTAAAGAGCAACCGGAGAGTAGTCATTTTGGAAACTAGAGAAAATGTGTTGAGGTAATCGATCCCTTCCATTTAAGTATAGCTTTTTGCTACCAAACGGGCTTTGTATCTATCTATAGTGCCATTTGGTTTGTGCTTGATTCGATAGACCTATTTATAAGCAATGGGCTTCTTGTGTGAAGGAATATCAACCATGTCCCAAGTATGATTCTGCTGCAATGCATCAAATTCTTCCTGCATAGCTAACTACCAACAAGTATGCTTAACAACTTATGAATAAGACTTGGGTTCAATTGTAGAAGTAATATTTAAAAGTTTTTAGGATGATGTGAAACAACAGAAGTAGAAAGGAGGTTACAATGATCATCTTGAAGATAAGATGGAGGTTTTCAAGATTGAGTGGATTGGCAAGTAGAAGAGGAGGAAAAGGAACTGGGCTAAATGACAAGTTCAGAGGTATAAGGGGTTGAGTATCATGAGTGAGATGATCATGAGTAAAAATAGGAAGAGGAAGAGAAGAAGTGGCAGAATTATCAATTATATGTGTAAGATTATGAAAGGAAAAATGGTTTTCATAAAAACAAACATCTTTAGAGAAAAGAGTTCTCTGGTTTTAACATAAAAAATAATACTCCATGTTTATATCCAAGAAAAACATGCTTTTTAGCTTGAGAATCAAGTTTAGAGCAACGTCTTTAAAGACTAGAAGCAAAGCATATAGAACCAAAAACTTTTAAGTTGGAAATATTAGGAAGAGCGCCATAAAGAACTTCAAATGGGCATTTATTATGAAGAGTAGGTGTGGAAGTTCTATTTATATATGTTGAGTGAAGAACAACATAGGACCAGAAACTTTGGGTAAATTGGCATGAAAAAGTAATGCTCGAGTGACGTTAAGAAGATGTTGATGCTTTCTTTCAATTATAGAGTTTTATTATGAGGTCTCTACACAACTAGTTTGATGAATGATTCCAGTTGTGCATTAAAGTGTTTGAGATCAAATTCTTTACCATTATCCATCCTAATAATTTTTACTTTAGTGTGAAATTAAGTGTCTACCATGGAAAGAAATTTAATTACAAATGGTTAACTTCAACTTTTGACTTAAGTAAGTAGATCCAAGTGTGTCATGAGTGATCCTTTAATTTTAATCTTTTACTGATGCTGATTGGGGAAATTTTGTGAACACTAGACGCTCCACTACAGGCAACTGTATCTTTCTTGAAAACTCTCTAATTTTTTGAAAATCAACTAAGCAACACGGTTTCAAAATCTTCTGCAGAAACTAAGTGTAGATCCCTTTCTAGTATATGTGGTGAAGTAATATGACTTAAGAGTTTACTTGCTAATTTTAAAATGCCTACTGACCTATTTTCATCTTTTGTGATAATCAAGTTATAGTGTATGTAACTAATAATTTCACTTTTCATGAAAAGTCTAAGTACATTGAGATCGATTGTTATTTTATTAAAGAAAAAGTCATGAATGAAAGTATAAGATTGGTTCATATCAAATCAGAGCACCAGTTATCAGATTTATTCACAAAAGTTCTTCCAAATCCCTTTTTAAAATCCTGATTGTCCAAGTTAGAAGTAATAAGCATATTTTTCCCAACTTAAGGGAAAGTATTAAGATATCTAGAATTTTATATAAGTTATTTTTGTTAATATATATATATATATATATATATATATCCAGTTTTCTATAATTTCTTATAAAAAAAATAAAAAGAAATATAATTCTATTTTTTTCCTTCTTGTTATTTTTAGTATCTTACTTTTTTTTGCATCTATTTCATCACATAATAAAAAATATTATTAAAAATATTTATTTTTGTTAAATGTTGTCATTAGATGGTAGAACTTAATGATAGATTAAAAAAAAAATTTAACATTTTTATGAACCTTCATCTTCAAAATCTAGCTCCAAGAAACCATATTAAGGAGATTGCTACAATGGAATTAGGAATATGATGATGCCAATCTATGAAAAATATATTAAGTTTGTTGATAAACTATTATTCTGTTATTTTATTTGCAGAACTATAGATATAATTATTGCATAATTTAGCATAAATTGCTTGTAATTTAACTTAATATTTTTTATTAATTCAGACATGGTTAAGTAAGTAAAGAATCCAAATAGGTAGATTATGGACCAAAAAAAGAGGAAAATGGGCTTAAAAAAATAAGAATGCAGAAAAGGAAAAAATTCCCCCCTCAGTAAACCAACATAACCATGCAGATCTAAGCACGATTATGCCAACATAAGACTACATGACTGTGCTAATTAGGTGCGTCATAGTTGTGCCAACACTAGACGCACCAGTAAACATGCCACATAGGTCTTAATGATGTAGGAAGCATCCCAGTTAGTCTTACGATGCTACAAAATACCTAAAGATGGTTGCGACGGCTACAGGAAAGCTAGGTTAGACCTTATCTGTGACATTAGAAATCCTAAATCTGCACCTATAAAAGGAAGGTTTTGCCACACCATTCAAACACACATCTCCCATTGGAGAACACCCTCTCCACAATGGAGAGCATACCCCTCTAAATTTTGGGCACACCCTAACCTTTCCGTCATCTATCATTTTTAACCTCTTCATTCTTAGTTCTCCCTTCTGACATCATCCCGTAGAATCTTAGTGGAAGGAAATCTCCTAGCAGTGTAAACTTAGAACAACTATCAGGTCGCTAGTAGCATAGTTTTGTATTTCTTTCGTCATTTATTATGAATATTTTTGAGTTATTTTTTATGATGTTTAATTAATCCCTAATACATGAGGCTTTGAACAACCTTTTGATGTAAATTTCTTAAATCCCCTTTCCCCCTTTATTTTATGAATGATTACCTATTTCTCACAAGTGTGTTACCCTGATGCACTTACTCCATTAATAAGAAGTAGCTAACCTTATCAATCTGTAAATTGGTTAGGTGAAGATAATCGTACTAGTCTTAATTGATAGAATTGATAGGTAACTGAACTTTAAGGGTCCTAGAGATTAATTGAGAACCTAATTACGTGACACATAGTTAACACCCTCTTAAATTTTATGTCTCTTTTATTTATCTACCTTGGCGGATCAAGGAGGGTAGTACTTAAAAGGGAAATTACTGCTACTTCTGGATCGAGAAGGAGTAGTAGTCTTAGAGTAGGTGTGTGAACACCAATTCTTATCTAAGAAATTTTAATTTAAATCACAAAAATCAATTAAATATATTTTGGGCTCGAAAGCCCAAATCACCAATAAAAAGAGGAAGAAAGAAAAAAGGAAGAAGAGAAAAAAAAAAGAATAAGAAAGAAAAAAGAAGAATAAAAGAGAAGCAGCAAATAAAAATAAATAATAAAAATAATAAATAATAAAATAGAAATAATAAAGAAAAAAAAGAAGAAAGGATTTAAAATTCAGTTAGGGTTAGTTAGAGTTAGTTAGTAATTAGTTAGGAGGTTACAACCAGGGCTAAGAAATAACCAAGGGTTAAGTTAGTAAAACCAAGGTTAGGGGAGGGGTATAAAAGGAAATGAAAAGGGAACGGTTACTTACCTTTTGCAAAAACCATGAAAAACTTTGAAGAAGTTGAAAATTCTCTCAATTCTCTCTGATTTCTTCTTTCCTCGGGAGTGCTCGATTCTTGGTTTTCTCTATAATCTCTCTATCCACCTTTGTTTTTTCTGAATTCTCTCTACTTCCCGAAGAAGATTATGCTCCTTTTCTTTGCTCTTCGGATTCGCTTCTCTTGGAAGCAATTTTGAATTTGGTCTGTAAACACCCTATTATATTCGAGGCCCGTTGATAAAGATTAATTAGATTAAATAATAAGAAAATACTTGAAACAAATAAAAAAAACAGAGAAAACAAATAAGCAAAAATCACAAAAAATATACAATGATAAATAAAAATAATAAATAAAATAAAAACCAATAAAAGAAAAAAAGTAAAATTTGAAAGAGAAAAATAAATAAAAATAACAATGAAATAGAAAATGAGAAATAATAAATAATAATAGATAAATTAATTAAAACAGAATTAATATAAATCTAAAAAAAGAGTAAATAAATTAATAAAAATAATAAAAACAAAATCTGAAATTGAAAAAGAAAAAAAATATAAACAGAATTAAAAAATCAGAAATAAAAAACATAATAATTAAAAATAGAATTAAAAAATTAGAAATTAGAAACAGAATTAACAAAAAATTAAAAAAAAACGGAAAAACGGTTTTCAAAACAGAAAAAGAACGAAAAATCCAGAGGAAAAAAAAGAAAGAAAAGAACGAAAACTGAAAAAAAAAATGAAAATCACGAGGGGGCCAGGCGGAGAAAAAGGAAAGGAGAAAAAAAGGAAAAAACAAAAAGATGACAGAAAAAATAGAAACGAAAACTAAAATAGAAAGATAATAAAGAAAAGACATGCATGAAAAAAAGAAGGGGGGCAAGGACGCTGGAGACAATGGAAGAATGGGAGTTCCTCCTAGCTACCTTCTGGACTGGAATTGGATCTATCAGGGCTTCTCTTCATCTTGCACCAAGAGATAGGCAAGGAAAACTGGTTGTTCTAAGGCATCAACACCAAGGCTCAAGGCCAACAAAATTGAATCGGTCCTCTATGGTACCAGAAGCAATAAGCGATGATCAAACAAGATTGATATATCCACCAGCATGGTTCAAGCTGGACATCAAAGTTTAAGCAACCTTATTGTAGATTTCATCGTGAGAGAATACTTAGATTTTGGAAAGAAAGTA
Organism: Canavalia ensiformis; assembly: GCA_026541065.1. NCBI lineage: Eukaryota > Viridiplantae > Streptophyta > Magnoliopsida > Fabales > Fabaceae > Canavalia > Canavalia ensiformis. The sequence continues at coordinate 1,557,353 of JAMKYM010000437.1, forward strand.
TCTTAGTGATGCATGATTTCTAGCACTCAATCGGTCTCCATACTTTTTACTCTTCTTACGATCTCCCGAGGCGCATCAGCCATGTCCCTGGGCGCTCAATATGTGTTTTGAGCCACAGACGAAAGACCCACAGAATTCACACTGACCAAGAAGAGTGGGCTTCCCTACCCCAATGTATTCACCTGGTTCTTGTGTAGAAACTGATCACATACTTGGAATATAGATGAATGGTGCAAGCTCGAGTCAAGAAGGAGAAGGCCCACATCCATGCATGCGTGCATGCAGCAATGAACACACTCCTGGATGGTTTCCTTCCATTTGAATAAGAGAGGAATAGCAATAGTGCTCCAATGGTAGGTGCATAAAAACTTGCTAAATGAAGAGGTTATGGGCAAATCGCATCCGGTTCCACTGGTTCGGTTTATGAACAGTTGTATGAGCTAATAAGAATGAAGACCCTTGGAGAATGGTGTGACAAAATGCATGGGGTAGCGAGACTACACGTGTTTTAGAGACTGTGTTTGGTGCAAGGAGACTCTGCTGGCGTCGGCTGGTAAGGTTATAGTTGTAGTAACCCTTTCAATTGCCAAAGAATATTCTGATGCAGCAAGAGTAGTACAATCTTTTCCTCAGGGTCTGCATGGTGAAACCAACGTGCTTATCATTTAGTTACAATCCTTTTGTGGATTACTGGAAGACAACTTGGCTCTCATTAGAAATGTATTCAGTTTTGGCCTTTATCTTCATATACAACTTATGCAGTTTCTCAAACATTGAGAGGTGGTCATCCGAATAAATATATCTCTACTTTTATCTGGGATGTGACTCAAGCACACATTCTTTTGACGATGTTCGGGCATCTCTAGAAGTTGTTAATGGTCATGCAAATTTATACCTATGGCTGGGAACAAAGCAAGCAAAGCTAGCAGTTAGAGACCTCGCTGGTACGATACGAAACTCGCCTACTGCAAAGATGATTCGAATTGCTAGGCTCATCATTGGTGGTTATAAGAAGAAGGGAATGGAGACGGTAAAAAGGAAATCACATTATTGGGTTGTCATCGTAAGTGTAGCTAGCTATATTCAAAGAAGAAACCAATCTTGCTTCAATCATGGTCCTGGTTTTGAATGCAAATCAGGTAAGATATAAGATCCTATAGGGTGATCATTGGCTAGGCCTACCCATACACCTCCATTAGGGCTGAGTAATTCCTCACTCTAAAGTAGGATTTAGCCCATACATTGATTAGAAAAGGGCCCATGATAAAAAGCAAAAAACTAACTTGGAGCTTTAACGTGGAAAACGCAAAGCACATGCGTGCATGCACTCCAAGTCAAATTCCTGCATGTGTTGCCGATCTCGCTTCGACTCTTTGTGTGGTAAATCTGAATGTGGAAATGAATCAATGCTCTTATTGAATAGTAAAATCCTATTCGGTGGACCCTCACAACGTTGCAGGCTAACCTCCTCGTATCTCTTATTTCAAATGATAAAGCAAGAAACCAGGCATCACCACATGTGAAGATATTTCAACATGGAATGAATATGTGCCATGAAGGTAGAGGGCCGATTGCTAATACTCCATAGACCTGGCTCCCAGGGAAGTGCTGACGAGGTTTAGTCCATTTCGGTCGTTCTTCGAGCTATAGGCAACTAAAAGACCATGAAAGTCAGAGCCCGATTATGGGATCACAAGGGTAGCCCAGCATGTAAGATCTCATGCAGATCATGCAACTCTGGCGTTTGAGAAGGTCTACTTTAAATTGGATAAAAGGCGCTGAAGACTCAACCAAGAGCATGGTCTAGTGGTGCTGTTTGCTATCCTTGATGTCCAGACCCCAGGTAAGGATATCCAGATCCCAGGTTCGAGTCCTCTGGTGAACATTTCCCTTTTAAATGAGCATTAAGTCGTCGAGCAAGCCGTGAACGAGTTGCAAGCCACTGAATGCGCCGTCAAGCCACGAGCTGCAGATGAGCCGCGAGCCATCAAGCTGCAGGTGAGCCGCAAGCCATCGAATGAGCCATCAAGCTGCAGACGAGCTACGAGCCACTGCGAGCCTCCAAAAGCTCTCCCAAGCCGACTAACATTAAATAAGTTTTCAAGTCGCAAGCCATCAACCCTTTTATAAATATTCTTTTCATCTTTTTCTCTTCTTTTCGAACTCAAAACTAAGTACCAATTAACTCAAATTCACTTAAAAATTAATTTCAGATTTCATCCAATTAAATTAAACCCAAAATCCATTTCAAATAAAATCAAAGTCATTCTTAAATCAAATTCTTTTCAATTTAGATCAAGTTGGATCCTTCTTCTCAAATTTCATCAAGTTCTTTTTAGATTTCCAAATCAAGTTTATTTTTCCCCAACTTATTTCCTTTTTCTCAATTCTAAAAATCCTTTTGAGTGGGGTTAAGCCCAATTATTTTCTTCCTTAAAATTCAAATCAAGTTCATTTCACTCCAATACGTTTCAAGTTTTAATTCAATTCTTCAAATTCAAAAATAAATATTTTTCTTCCTTCTATTTTAAATCAAGTCAATTAAATTAAATTCTAAGTCTCACGCAATGGACCCTAAGTACGAACTGGTAGCTTTTTCTGCTGTTCGATGTTTAGAGATTTGTATGGGTCCCAGTGCAGTTGTAGTTGTGTTGGAGCTTGTGCATATATGGACTAAGGATTTACTTCAAAATATTTTCAGAATACTCTGTTCCTTTTCAAGTATCTCTGAAGGTCAAGCCTTCAAAAACCAGAACTACGTAAGCCTTGAGTTTCCCATTGCACTTGGGAATACGTAGGAGCAGGATCAAGTCCTGTTAAGCTAACCTCTATCAACCTATTTATTTTCACATTAATTAAGGGATCAAACAATTTTCAAAAATCGCACACTCAGTTTAGGGGTACCTTTCTTCGGAACGGGCGAGTGGGGTGCTTAACACCTTCCCCACTCGTAACCGACTCCCGAACTTAGAATCTTATCCTCAAGTTAGGGTTTTTTCTCCAAATCTTTTCCCTTAAATAAAAAATTTGGTGGCGACTCCATATAGACAAATAAAATACAAAAATAACATGTAATATTAGATAAATTTAGTTTTAGTTGGACTTTTTCATATAGGCTCATGCATTGTTTTCTTTTTGGATATTTAAATAAACAAAACACAAAAATAACATGTCCATTCCCCCTTTTTAGAATTAATTTTTTTTATCACATTTCTACATAAAAAATGTAAAAAAAATCACACATATATCATGTTTCAGTTGGGTTTTTAATAAAAAAATTAAAAAAAACTTTTGATATATGTCCATGCATTTTTTAACATGTTCATATAAGCTCACGCATAATATCTTAGGCATATAGGTTCATGCATATTTTACACATGACATTGCATCATTTATCTATTCCTTGTTCTTATTTCTTTTTTTTTCTCTTGCCTTTATTTTCTTTGACTTACTTAAATATTTTACTTTTTTTTGGGAAAGATTTAATAGCATTCAAATGAAGGAAGTTCAAGGTTGTACTAGCAATGTATATGACCAAATGAGAAGCATCAGAATCATTGCACAGATCAATGATCTTCAAAAAGTGAATGTAGTTTGCAAGAAAATGACCAAAGAAGCTCGTGTAAACTTTAAGAGGAAATATGGTTCGCTTCTGGATTTATTATCCATTATAGTAGAAGCACCTGTGTTGAGTGTCTTGGCTTAGTTCTGGAATTCAAACCTCAAATGTCTGGAATTACCTGGTTTGGATCTAGTGCCCACTATAGAAGAGTATGAGATGATGTTGAGGATACCATGTAATGAGAAAGCTGGGGTGTATCTCTATAAAAAAAATCGTGTAGGAGGGAAGAAAATAGCCAAGATGATTGGCTTGCAGCCAGATCAAGCAGAAATTGAGAAGACTGCCTGGAAGAAATCGCTGCTAGAAGATCACTTGGAAAGGCAAGTCAAGCTAGGAAATTGGGAAATTTTCAACAAGACTCTAGCATTATTAATTTATGGGCTGGTTCTATTCCCGTTCAAAATGGGCATGGTTGACCAAGAAGCCATGGATATGTTTCATCAGTGGGAAACACATGGGGCAAATCCTATTCCAGCCATCTTAGCAGAGACATTGCTTTCCATGGAGGTATGTCGTCAAAAGGATGGAGGGACTCTGCGATGTTGTTCACATCTCTTATATATTTGGATTGTGACTCATTTGTATGCGGCCAATCATATGGATCCCATGCCAGATCCTTTGAAAAGCTTTAGTCACATTCCAATTAAGAAGCAAGAAGCTCGTGCGTGGAAGAAAGACTTCCTGAAGTTCAATCCAGAGCACTTTCCGTGCGTATGTCCTTGGTATCACCCTAAAGATACTATCCTCTGCTGCGGGAAATTTTCCAATGTTCCATTAATGGAACCCCGAGGGTGTATAACCTATACTCCGGTTATAGCCCTTAGGTAGCTTAAATGGACTCAGGTCGTCCTCAAAAGTGAAGAACTAGATGGGTGGAGTTTTCAGTATGGTGCAGACAACATTAATGAGCTACAAGAGGAAATCAGAACTGCTTGAGAGTATATAAGAAGAAAAGGAGAAAGAGAACTTGGAAAACCACGTGTAACTGCTTCTACTGAGTATAAGAAATGGAGGGAGACAAGAAGAGTATGTGATCCAACCTTTAATAAGGTCCCGCATAAGGGGGCATCACCCCAAGAGCCAAGCCCAGAAATCGTTTCCTTAACCTCTCAATTAGAAGCCATGAAAGCACAACTGAGATTGGTGGAAGAAAGAGAGGAACAAGCTAAGGTGGAAGTGGAAGTTCTCAAGAGACCATGTGCAAAGAAAGACATGGAAATAGCACATATGAAAGAAGAGTGTATTCCCATTCATGATGATCGTGATGGTGCAAAGAAGGCAAGAAAGGAGAAGGAAAAGAAAACAGATATCACCTTAGCTAAATTCAAGAAGATGCATGGCACAATTAAGAAGATGGAAGAGGAGATGACCATGATTCAAATTGAAAAGGAATAGTGGGAAATGGAAAGATGCATGCAAGAGAAGGAGGTAGAAGTCATGCAGGGTGATCTAACCGCAACACGTGAAGAAGTGACTAAATGGAGAAATCTAGTTGGTGACCAGCTCGCTTCACTAGAAAAAGCTAACCAGGACCAGGAAAGACTAAGGAGGGAGATTGAGAAATTGACACAGGAGCAAGAGAAGTTCAAATCTAAAATTCAAAGACTCGAATGTGAGGAGATCGAATCAGTGAAAGAATGGAAATCGTTTGTGGCATACTACAAAGAGGAGAGGAATCAATGGAAGAAGAAATGTCAAGATATGACTTATTGTGTCTAACACCATACTGCAAAATTGACTGGCTATTTTCAAGGTGAAATAGGAGATATTTGTATAAAGGATCTCCCTCGGCAAACCTATGAGTTGATGAAACATTGTGAGAAGCTAACTAGGAGTTATAGGTGAATGAAATCATTGATGTAATGTTGCATGGAAACTCGTTCCTAACTACTTTTGTATTCCTCACATTTTCAATCAAATAAAGTGATATTTTGATGTTCCACTTCGCTTGTTGGTTGCTTTGGTCGAGATCCTATCCATTGAGGAGTGAATACTCCCTTGGATTAGGCGTCAACCATGTCTTCATCTTGAGACAAGGGGTCTTTAATCGAAGATATGAGTCACTTCGCTTGTTGGTTGCTTTGGTCAAGACCCTATCCATTGAGGAGTCAATACTCTTTTGGATTAGGCGTCAACCATGTCTCCATCTTGAGACGAGTGATCCTTGATCAAAGATATGGGTCATTTCGCTTGTTGGTTGTTTTGGTCAAGATCCTATCCATTGAGGAGTGAATACTCCCTTGGATTAGGCGTCAACCATGTCTTCATCTTGAGATGAGTGGTCTCTGATCGAAGATATAGGTCACGAACTGCATTGCTAGTTGACAAAGACCTCACCTATTGAGGAGTGAATACTCCCTTAGGTTGAGTGTCAACCACACTTCCATCTCGAGACGAGTGGTCCTTGAATAGAAGTGTGGGGAACTTCCCTAATTTTGAATGCTCAAATGAAATTATTCCCTCACTAACCTTTATTTTGTCTTTATACACTAACATCATGTTTCCATTTTAGATAAAAAAAAATAATAACAAAGCAAGCAAGCTGTTCCTTTGACATCCCTACAGGACCCGCTCCCAATCCAAGATTATGGATGAGTTAGAACAACAGAATGAAGAATTGAGGAGTGAGCTCAACCAACTAAAGGAGCAGATGGCGCTAGTCCTAGGGGCTTTATGAGCTTTGGAAAAGAAGGACTCTGAACAAACCCCCCAGGCTCAGTCAAAGACACCACTCACTCTGCATTACAACAAACCTGTGCAAGAACATGTCGATTCTCAAGAGGACCAATGGCCAGAATATGGACTCCCCCCTGGTTATGTACCTCCGGAAGCTGAGCCTGACCCCACGAGCCACTCAAGCCTATCCAGCTAAACCAAGACTGGCCACAAGAACTCCTGAAGCACCTTCCAAGTTTAACGCACAAGCCACCTTGCAATCTCAGCCTAATCTCCACCAAGACACAGAAGGGTTTAATCAACTTAACCCTTGTGAGCAAGGAAAATTACAGATGTTAGAGGCAAGACTACGAGCTGTAGAAGGTAGTAGCTACAACATCGGAGCAGTTGCAGATCTCTGCCTTGTTCCTGATGTAGTTATACCTCCAAAGTTTAAAGTGCCAGAGTTTGATAGGTACAAAGGAACCACTTGTCCAAAAATCCATCTGACCATGTATTGTAGGAAGATGGCATCACATGCCCATGATGACAAGTTGCTGATTCATTTCTTCCAAGACAGTTTAACTGGGGCAGCTTCAAGTTGGTGCATGCACCTTGAGCACTCTCACATCCGTTGCTGGAAGGATTTGGCCGATGCTTTCCTCAAACAGTACAAATATAATATCGACATGGCACTAGACCGATTGGAATTGCAAAGCATGTCAAAAAAGGATCAAGAGACGTTCAAGGAGTATGCTCAAAGATGAAGAGAATTAGCAGCTCAAGTGGAACCTTCATTGTCTGATAAAGAAATGGTAGCATTGTTTATTGATACACTACGAGCACCTTTCTATGATAGGATGATTGGAAGCATCTCCTCAAATTTCTCTGACATAGTCATCATCGGAGAAAGAGTCGAGAATGGTCTGCAAAGTGGAAAGATTGCTCACATTCCTTCGGGAACGAACACTGCATAGAAACCTCTTAGGGAAGAAGAAGGAAGAAGAAGCCAATGCAGTAACATTTCAACCTCTTAGGGCCCCCATCTTTCAACCTCCTCATCTCCAACCAACCTATAACCCCCCTCATATGCCTTACCCACATATCACCACCATCTCACAATATCTATACCCCCAATCTCACCTTTCAATTCCACCCATTCCATCCAACTCACCCTCTATAAGGCTACCTCAATTCAATCAACCATGGAACAAAAATCCAAACCCCCAAGGCAGCCCCAGCAACCAAGGTAGGAACCCAGTCCAATTCGACCCAATCCCCATGTCTTACACAGAACTACTACCTCAGCTTATCCAAAACTGCCTAGTAGTACCTCGTCCGATGAGACCAATAGAACCACCTTATCCTAGGGGGTATGATCCAAATGCAAAATGTGATTACCATGCAGGTGCTATTGGCCACTCGACTGAAAATTGCAGAGCATTAAAATTCAAAGTGCAAGAATTGATTAATGCTAAGTGGTTGAACTTCAAAAAGGACACTCCCAATGTTGGAAGTAACCCTTTACCAGGGCATGGAGGGTCATCGATTAACTTTATTGAAGATGACAAACCACCCTTGAGAAGTAAGGTAGAAGATGTCAAAACCCCATTGAAGTTCATCTTTCCTGAGATGCACAAGTTCGGTATGATCATAGGAAATTTTAAAGAGAATGATAGGTGTGGATTATACCCCGGTGCAGATCACTCAATACAAGAATGTGATGTTTTCAAGTTGATTCTGCAAGACCTAATGGACAAAGAATTGGTCCAAGTGGGTCATCTTAGAGGGGACAACAGTGTGTCGGTAATTGACGATTCAACTCCAGTCTTACCAAGACCCCTGACTATCTATTATACTAATACTCCTACCACCCCAACCTTGGGTAGGCTAAAACCTATCACAATTAAAATTCCAACAAATTTTCCTTATAAAAGCAACAAAGCAGTACCTTGGATATATGGATTCAAGGTGAGTATTGATGATGCTGAAGGTGACTTACAAAAAAATGCTGATTTAGGGGATTCTGAGATTACCAATATTTCCTGGGTCGGCAATATGACTCGAAGTGGTCGAATTTACACTCCTGAAGAGCTAAGAGTCAAACCGATGAATGAGACTGAGAAAGGAAAAGGAAAAAGAAGGCAGGTGGTCAACTAGGAAGTTACAGAGAGGAAAGAACAGAAAGGAGAACTATCAGAGGAAGAAGTGTATGAGTTTTTAAAGCTCGTGAAACAAAGTGAGTACACAGTGATTGATCAACTGAACCGAGTTCTGGCTAAAATATCACTTTTATCCCTGATGATGAACTCAGAGCCTCATAGGAAAGCATTGTTAAAAATCTTGAATGAGGCTCATGTCATCCATAATATATCAGTGGAAAAATTCGAAGGTATTGTCGGTAATATCACCGCCAATAATTACCTTACTTTTACTGATGATGAGATACCAATGGAAGGAGCAGGACACAATAAGGCTTTACACATATCAGTGAAGTGCATGGATCATATTATGGCTAGAGTTTTAATTGATAATGGTTCCTCACTGAATGTAATGCCAAAAGAAACACTCACAAAACTATCATTTGACATGTCGCATATGAAACCGAGTACCATGGTAGTCCGGGCATTTGATGGATCTCGCAGAGAAGTGATAGGAGAGATAAACCTACCTATTCAGATTGGTCCAATTACTTTTAAAGTGACATTCCAAGTAATGGACATTACTCCTGCTTACAGTTGCCTTCTAAGAAGACCATGGATTGATTGTGCACGAGCTGTACCATCCACACTCCACCAGAAGCTGAAGTTCATCATCAATGACAATCTGATCATTGTCTCTACTGAGGAAGATTTACTAATGAGTAAACCTTCCTCTACTCCTTATATTGAAGCAGCTGAAGAGGCTCTTGAGACCTCGTTTCAGGCACTTGAGATTGAGAATGCTAGTTATGTCAAGGAGGGAATGCCTATTACAAAGATCCAGCCATCAGGTGCTTCTACAATGGTAGCAAGAGTCATGCTTGAGAATGGGTATCAATATGGACATGGTTTGGGAAAATACGAGCAAGGTTTGAGCAAGCTACCAAGTCTGAGAGAAAATAAAGATCGCTTTGGGTTAGGGTACAAACCTTCAAAAGCAGATAAGAAAAGGATGAGGAGAAAAGAGAGAAAAGGCTGGCTAGGTTGGATGACAGAGAGCCCGAGACTAAGGGGGCTCCATATATGATCTGGAGGAAGACTTTTGGAGTGCCGGATTTGAGTTTTTAAGCCCAAATAAACTTCCCGATCATTTTTCTCCACTTATTTCATGAGATAAAAAAAAACTCTTTAAATAACTTATATAAAATAAAATAAATCATGAAAAATAATTTTTTTGAGTGAAATAAATATTTTTGAAAGTTAATTATAATTTTGCACAATTAATTAGAAGGTAACAATTTTTTTACGGACGTCGTAGGATGCTAATACCTTCCCTATGCGTAAACAACTCTCGAATCCAAACTGGTTTTAAAGATCATAATTTTTAAGTTTTTCCAAAATTTTCTTTAATAAATTTTGGTGGCGGCTCCTCTCTTTTTTGGTTAAAATTTTCTTACTCGCCGTCCCGTCGTAATCCCTCTCTTTAAAGAGTTTTTTTTTATTTTTTGTTTCATGAAATAAGTGGAGAAAAATGATCCGAAAGTTTATTTGGGCTTGACAGATCCGGTTCCCTCTCTTACGTATCCTCAAGTGCGAGGAAATCAAAGCTACGTAGTTCTTAAAAAACAATTTCAAAATTTATGAAAAATATTATGGTGCTTTTGGATTTTTTAGAAAATATTATGCTTGATTTTCATGAAAAGTATTTTTGAAAAATTAGAAGAAAATTAGTTTTGTGATTTTTCTTTCTTAGAACTTTGAAATTATTATAACTTGAATTTGAAAAACCAATTATTTATGTTATTTATAATTTTTGAGAAGAGAAATATTTTTTAAATTTTTTAGAAGAAATAATTTAAGAAAAAAGAAGTTTTCTCTTGTACAGAATTTAAGGTAGCAAATGACTACTCAATAAATTCTTATGTTTCAAGTAATATCAAGGATGAATTGACCACTCAATTGATCCCACTTGGCCATTGCATAAACATAAAATATATTTTTTAATTTCCCTCTTTAAAAGAATGATAAGAAAACAAAAAAAATGATGAATCTAAACTAAAAACAATATTAAAAACAAAAATAAAGAAAATAAAATAATGAATAATAAATATTAAAAAGAAAGAAATGTTAGTTGCACTTACCTGAAGAAAGGTTTTGAAGTACCCATAAGCTTCCCTCCCCCTTAAAATGAGGACTAGACGGGCTTACGCATTTTTGCGTACTCCCAAACTTAAACTATTCATAAGGGAATAAAATTTTATAAATGATGGGCTTACGCTTTAATGCGTACTCCCAAACACGAGCTTTGCATCTCAAGTGTTCCTCCCTTTTCTTGGGAAAGACGTCTCCTTATACAGGGAAAATGAAAGACTCTGAAGTCTACCCTACCCGATGTGGGACCTACAACTCCTTATATAGTAAGATGAATGCTTGAAGAAGTCTTACACTTCCGATGTGGGACTTCTATTTTTCTATTTCTTTTTATTTTTTTATACCTTTTTTGATTTTTTTTGTTTTTAATACTCAGACAAAATTGGGTATTCACAGTTGTCCCTCTTTACAAATTTCTTATTGAATAATATGAATAATTACATTATTCTTATTATTTTTGTAAGAAATTAGTAAAGAAATGAATTAATTTTGTTCGAGTATATCTGGATCCTTGAAATGAAGAAGGTGTATAGACCCATGAAAAGGATGCATTATCCTTAGAATAAAAGAGGTCCTTTCTAATGCAAGAGGATGTGTGAACCTTGTGAAAGAAATGGATTTGTGAACCTTGTGAATGAAATGAGCGCGTGGAACCTTGTGAATGAAATGGGTGCGTGGACCCTTAGAATGAAATGGGTGTGTGGACCTTTGGAATGAAATGGGTGCGTGGGCCCTTGGAATAAAATGGGTGCGTGGACCCTTGAAATAAAATGGGTGCGTGGACCCTTGGAATGTAGAGGGTGCGTGGACCCATGGAATGAAATGGGTGCGTGGACCCATGGAAGGAAATAGGTGTGTGGACCCTTGGAACGGAGAGGGTGCGTGGACCCCTAGAATGCAGACCCTTGGAATGTAGACGGTGCGTGGACCATTGGAACGGAGAGGGTGCTTGGACCCATGGAACGGAGTGGGTGCGTGGACCCATGGAACGGAGTAGGTGCGTGGACCCGTGGACCCGTGGACCCTTGGAATGCAGAGGATGCGTGGACCCATGGAATGCAGAGGGTGCTTGGACCTTTAGAATGCAGAGGGTGCTTGGACCTATTGAATGCGATGGGTGCATGAACCCTTTGAATGCAGTGGGTGCGTGGACCCTTGGAATAAAATGGGTGCGTGGACCCATGGAATGAAATGGGTGTGTGGACCCTCGGAATGCAGTGGATGCGTGGACCCTTGGAATGCAGTGGGTGAGCGGACCCTTGGAATGCAGTGGGTGCATGGACCCTTGAAATGCAATGGGTGCGTGGACCCTTTGAATTGAGAGGGTGTGTGGACCCTTGGAATAGAGAGGGTGCGTGCACCTTTGGAATAAAACGGGTGCGTGGACCCTTGGAATGGAGTGGGTGCGTGGACCCTTGAAATGCAGTGGGAGAATGGACCCTTGGAATGCAGTGGGTGCGTGGACCCTTGGAATAAAATGGGTGCGTGGACCCTTAGAATGCAGAGGGTGCATGGACCCTTGGAATGCAGAGGGTGTGTGGACCCATGGAATGCGGTGGGTGCGTGGACCCATGGAATGCAGAGGGTGCGTGTACCCTTTGAATAGAGAGGGTGCGTGGACCCTTGGAATAGAGAGGGTGCGTGGACCCTTGCAATAAAATGGGTGCATGGACCCATGGAATGCAGAGGGTGCCTGGACCCATGGAATGAAATGGGTGCGTGGACCCATAGAATGCGGCGGGTGCGTGGACCCTTGGAATGCGGTGAGTGCGTGGACCCTTGTAATAAAATGGGTGCGTGGATCCTAAGATTGGAGTGGGTGCGTGGACCCTTGGAATGGAGTGGGTGCGTGGACCTATTTAATGCAGAGGGTGCGTGGACCCATGGAATGGAGTGGGTGCGTGGATCCTTGGAATGCAGTGGGTGCTTGGACCCTTGGAATGCAGTGGTTTCTTGGACCACTGGAATGCAGTGAGTGCTTGAACCCTTGAAATGGAGTGGGTGCGTGGACACTTGGAATGAAGTGGGTGCTTGGACCCTTATGATGATGAGGTGTGTAAACTATAGATGTTAGATTTTTTTATTTTTTATTTTTATGAAATATAGGTTAAAGTAAGATCCTTATAAATGCATAGTGTAAGCTTCATATCCTAAGAAACAAAGACCTGGCCTTGTGTATTCCAAACCATTTAATAGTATGAATACACAATATATTTTTAATGTAAGAATGCATCGGAAAATTATGATGATGTAATAATATGATGATATAGGATTAACTAATGATGCACTAATTTATGAAATTTAAAACGACTATGTAATGATGCAGAATGTCATGTTATCAATCGTATAATGCATGTTTTGAATTAGGAAAACTGATATGTTGAAAAAGTTCATGAAATAATTTTTTTTTTACTTGTATTCTCTCTTTTTTTCCTTTCTTTTTATATTTTCTTTTTCTTCTTTTTCTTTTTTCTCTTTTTTTTCTTCTCTTTTTTTTTTTCTTTTTCTTTTCTCCTTTTTTTTTGTTTCTTTTTTTTTCTATCCTTAGCCCTTATAGTTTCATGTTGAAGATTTCAAGGATGAGCAAAAAATTATTGGTGTGCTTTGATTGATCAACTTGAAACAATTGTTGAATGTATAACCAAAGTGCCAATGGTTGTTGGAATCTTGGTGTGAACACTGAATTATGTCCGAGGATAAATTTAAAACCCAAAATAAATCACTTTTGGTTTTTAGTCTAAAATTTAAAAAGAACAAAAAAGAATAGAAAAAGAAAGAAAAATAATTTTTTAGTTAAGAATTTAGTTAGAAAGTTAGTTGAATTAGTTAATGATGGTTAAGAATTAGTTAGAAAAAAAAAGAAAAAAGAAGAAAGAAAAATAAATTTTTAGTTAAGAATTTAGTTAGAAAGTTAGTTGGATTAGTTAATGATGGTTAAGAATTAGTTAAAGAAAAAGGAAAAAATAACAAAAAAAAGAATAGAAAAATAAAGAAGAATAAAAATAATAAAAAGAAAACAAAAAAGAGAAAAATTAGAATACAAAAGGGGAAGCTTCTTCACTTCTAAAAATTTTTTCCCTTTCCTTTTTTGAAATTTTATCTATAAATAGGGACTTTCATTTAGTTCAAGGGAGGATTCTTCATTTCTAAAAAAATTCAGAATTTCTAAGGAGGGAGAGAGGAGCACTTTGAGTCATTGAAGGAGAGGTTTTTAGATTTTTTTCTAGGAGGAGCACCAAAGAGACTCTTGAATTCTACATGTAATTGAGTATCTTCTTGGTCTCCATGGAACCAGTTATTCATCACCTTCCAAGATTCTATCAAGTGGCATTGAAGAACATCAATGGAGGTTAGATCTTGCTTCTATTTCGTTTAATTTTCTTGCGTCTTCTCGGATTTCCGAGTTCATCTTCGTCTTTGTTTTCATTTTCATTTTTGATCGGTCAAATGATCTCCGATTTCAGTGATTTTTGTTGTGTTATCTTCTTCTTTATCTCTAGTTTCTTGAATGATATTATTTGTCTAATTTGGATGTGAAATAAAGTCTCTATGACCTGATTACTGAAGGATGTTCATCCTGATGTGCAAATGAACCTAGCTTGTTTGATTTGTGCATATCTTGCTCATTTCTGGTCTGATTTTTGTCAAATTTGTTTTGTTTGATTCCTATGATCTATATATTTCAATATTTTGGTTTTAATTTTTTATATCTCTCAAAAAATATTTTCGAAAAATTCTGAGATTTGCATTCAAATTTTGGCGCCAAATTTTCGAGTTCATCTTCGTCTCTGTTTTTCGTTTTAATTTTTGATCGGTCAAACGATCTCCGATTTTGGTGATTTTTATTGAATTCTCTGTGTATTTATTTCTAGTTTCTGAAATGGTATTATTTGTCTAATTTGGATCTGAAATGAATTTTTTATGGCCGAATTACTGAGGCATGTTTGTCTTGGTGTGCAAATGAACCTATCTTGTTTGATTTGTGCATAACTTGCTCATTTCTGGTCTGATTTTTGCCAAACTTGTTTTGGTTGATTCCTATGATTCATATATTTAAATTCGTCAGTTTTAATTTTTTTTATATCTCTGGAAAAATATTTTTGAAAAATTTTGAGATTTGAATTCAAATTTTGGCGCCAAAATTTCTTGTGTCTTTGAAGTTCTTTTGTAGATCTTGTTCTTTTAACCTTGTTTAGGTATTATTTCTCATGTGTTGATCCTTCTATATGTATCTCTTTCTGATTTGTTTGTGTTTGTATGTCCTCCTTTGAAAAAAATTCCTAAGAGTCCATGACCATATGCATCCATCCTATATGCTAAGTCTAGCTTAAGTCATGCATGATTAAGTCATTGAACCTAAAGAGTTAAGTGTTTGCTTGAATCAAAATTAAAAAACCTTAATTCTTACCTCTGGACCTTATGACCTAAGCTGGATTGGAGACAATTGAACAAGGAACATCAATGGAGGTTAAATCCAACCTTTTATTCCGCTTAATTTTCTTACTTCTTCTCGGATTTTCGAGTTCATATTCGTCTCTGTTTTTTTTTTTAATTTTCCGAAATTCATGCAAACGGGTTCTAATGCGAACGAGTAGCGTCCTCTACCGTCTCGTGCTTTAATTCGTGTGGGATCCAAATACGGCTTACGACGATTTAGGATCTCGCAAGCATGAATTTATGAAAACTATCACTTTCAATAAAATCTTCTATAAAACGTCTGTTTTTAATTTTCTGAAATTCCTGCAAACGGGTTCTAACGCGAACGAGTAGCGTTCTCTACCGTCTCGTGTTTTAATTCGTGTGGGATCCAAATACGGCTTACGACGATTTAGGATCTCGCAAGCATGAATTTCTGAAAACTATCACTTTCAATAAAATCTTATATAAAACGTCTGTTTTTAATTTTCCGAAATTCATGCAAACAGGTTCTAACGCGAACGAGTAGCGTTCTCTACCATCTCGTGTTTTAATTCGTGTGGGATCCAAATACGGCTTACGATGATTTAGGATCTCGCAAGCATGAATTTATGAAAACCATCACTTTCAATAAAATCTTATAAAAAAACGTCTGTTTTTAATTTTCCGAAATTCATGCAAACGGGTTCTAACGCGAACGAGTAGCATTCTCTATCGTCTCGTGTTTTAATTCGTGTGGGATCCAAATACGGCTTACGACGATTTAGGATCTCGCAAGCATGAATTTCTGTAAACCATCACTTTCAATAAAATCCTATAAAAAAACGTCTGTTTTTAATTTTCCGAAATTCATGCAAACGGGTTCTAACGCAAACGAGTAGCGTTCTCTACCGTCTCATGTTTTAATTCGTGTGGGGTCCAAATACGGCTTACGACGATTTAGGATCTCGCAAGCATGAATTTCTGAAAACCATCACTTTCAATAAAATCCTATAAAAAACGTCTGTTTTTAATTTTCCGAAATTCATGCAAACGGGTTCTAACGCGAACGAGTAGCGTTCTCTACCGTCTCGTGTTTTAATTCGTGTGGGATCCAAATACGGCTTACAACGATTTAGGATCTCGCAAGCATGAATTTCTGAAAACCATCACTTTCAATAAATTCCCATTAAAGCGTCTGTTTTTTTTTATATCTAAAATCACCCCGTATTCTTTTAGAGATCAAGTCTCTTAACCATAACTACGTAGCCTTGAGTTTCCCATTGCACCAGGGAATACGTAGGAGCAGGATCAAGTCCTGTCAGGCTATTTTCATACAAACCTATTTATTTTAATTCTATTAAGGGATCAAACAGTTTTCAAATAAATCACACACTCAGTTTAAGGGTACCATTCTTTAGACGGGCTAGTAGGGTGCCTAACACCTTCCCTATTCGTAACCGACTCCCGAACCTAGAATTTCTTCCTCAAGTTAGGGTTTTTCCAAATGTTTTCCCTTAAAATAAAATTTGGTGGCGGCTCCACAATCAAAATTAAAATTCTTTCAAAATTTTTTCGAGTCCGTCGTCTCGTCGTAATTACGGTTATGACACTTGGTAAATTACAAATGGCAACATTCTTGCTCTATCATATCGTGTCAATTAAGAGCTTGCTAAGTTAACATGATTTTTAAACTATCAAAATAATTGCGATGCTTTCATTTTTAGTGGTAACACATATTTTCTTTCGGCATATATGATTATTGAAATGCATGACAAGATTATTGGTGAAGGGAATAAAATAATTCTATGTAAAGAAGGTGAGAACATATTTACAAAGACGAACAAGGTTTAGAAGAATGATATGTACAAAGAATAATATTTGGAAGGAACGAAAGAATTTACAAAGTAGAGTGATTTTGATATTGTGTGGATGATATGTACAAAGAATAATGTTTGGAAGGAATAAGAGAATTTACAAAATAGAGTGATTTTGATTTTGTGTAGAATGATATGTACATGAAGTAAATTTTGGGAGGAAGAAAAGGATTTACAGAATGGTATCATGTGTAGAGTGATATGTACATGAAGTAAATTTTGGGAGGAAGAAAAGGATTTACAGAATGGTATCATATGTAGAGAAATTTGTAATTTGAGTCATGCTTTCTAGATGAACAACGTTAGTACCACACTCTAGTAACCTTGAAGGTCCATTAATAAGCTTTAGAAGGAAATAAAATTGCCCCAGTTTGAAACTTCTAAGCACATCGTTCGCCTTAGTTTATAACTGCAACAACATCTTTTGCTCCAGTTTACAACCAGAGATGTCATTTTCCTCCACTTACAACTCTGAAATTCTTTTGGGATCTCCAAAGCATCATTTTCCCTAGTTGATAACTTCCAAAGCACCGTTTTCCCTAGTTTATAACTTCCAAAGCATCATTTGCTGCAGTTTATAACTTCCAAAGCATCATTTGCACCAATTTTTGATCACCAACATATCATTTGCCCCAGTTTATGACTTTGAGCACATCATTTTCCCTAGTTTATGATTTTAAGCACATCATTTGTCCCAGACTTTAAGCACATCATTTGCCCCAGTTTATGACTTTAAGCACATCATTTTGCTATAGTTTATAACTTCAGGCAAATTAGTGCACCATATGTCTTCAAGAAATTCTTCTTTCCGGACTCTAGGTGAAGGCTTCTGTGTGCCCCCCAATCCTTTGACTTTGTCTTTTTAAGTTTATTTGACTCAAATTCTTCTAGTTTCTCTTTTCAAATTTTCCACCCCGCAAGCTTAGATTGCCTTTTCGATTTTCAACATAATGAATTGCTCTAATTTTTGCCTAGGTTGTCTTTTCAACTTTTCAACCTAGCGAGCAAACTTTTACTTTTTCTTTTTCTTTTTAATTATTTTTATTTTTTTTTCTATTTTTCATTGACTTTTTTCTTTTTTTTTTCATTTTTTTAGAATACCCTTTATAATGAGGCTTTTGACCATGTAG
Source organism: Canavalia ensiformis (assembly GCA_026541065.1). Classification (NCBI taxonomy): domain Eukaryota; kingdom Viridiplantae; phylum Streptophyta; class Magnoliopsida; order Fabales; family Fabaceae; genus Canavalia; species Canavalia ensiformis. The sequence continues at coordinate 1,575,324 of JAMKYM010000437.1, forward strand.
AATTTATCTTTCAATGAAAGTTGACTGATCAAAAATCAAATTGAACTCATTCTACTTCCTCCATCTTGTTTTCTAAAAGGGAGGATCTTCCACTATCTTTTATATGTTGGCCACTCCAAAGATTTCATTGTCTCTTCAGTGACTAATCATTCCTAATATCCTCATCAGCTTGATTGATAGAGTGATCAAAGATACTTGATATGGTACTATCGTTTTCATTGTAAAGCCAATTTCTTTTACACATGAATTATTTGGAATATGAAACAAAAAAAGAATGAAGGAGATCAAGTCAGAATGGGTTAAAACATTGGGAAAATTATTTACAGAATGCATTTCAAGTAAAGTATATTAAAAGAAAACATGTGTGCCCAAAATTTTTGTTCTTTTTTTTGCTTTTTATTTTTGGTTCTTTCATTCTTTCTCTTCTTCTTTTTTTCAAAATCCCCATAATGATATGATTTGCATCACAAATGTATTTTGAATTAGTTTAAAAACCATATTAAATTGACTTGGGATGCTCTATTTTAGAAACTCCATCCTCCATAGTAACTTTTAGGTTCAGACTTTGAGTCTCCTTCATGATGCCTTATAAAGGGTGCAAGAAGTCTGGTTAAGACGCCTTGCAACTTAATGAAAATGGAAAGGAGAAAGACTGATGGATTTTTGTGGATGCAATGTTGATTGTTTGAGGTTATGGAATAACTTGTAGGTTTAAGGTTATGGAATGACTTGTAGGTTTGAGGTTATGGAATGACTTGTAGGTTTGTTTCAAGTGGCATGAGATTATTAGCATTGAATTGGGAAGAAAAAATATGTGGTGGGTTGAGGTTAAGGGATAAGTGTTTAAAGGTTAGATTGGGTGGTTGGGTAGGGTGTGGTGAGGTATTGTTTGATAGATTAACAACCATTAGCATGTTACAATGGTCCACTAGAATGCAAGGATTACAGTGTCATGTTTTTAATGGTTGAAATCTTATGACTATGCAAGATTGAGGTGGACTAAGGTAAATGTTGACATTGTAATCACCAGACAAGTAATATCTTGAAGATTTTGACCATTATTTTTTTTTCCTGCTTGACAACTTATTGCATCATCCTATCTCATTCATGATCTATCTTTGAGAAATTTTCTATAAGGAGGATAGAAGAAACATTTTTTTTGCTTTCTTTTCTATTTTCTCTTTCTTTTTTCTTTTTATTTTTTTGTATTTTTTTTACAACAAATGAAATATTTATTCAAGTGTTTAAAGATTAGAAAGGTTCCTTATATTCTCAATTAAGGACCAATCGTCTCAGAAAGAAAATATGGTTGACATTTAATCCAAGGAAGCATTCGCTCCTCAATAGATAAGGTTTTATCAATAGTAATGCGGTATGTACCCTAACTTTTTCAAGATAATGTGTGATTGATAATCTATTGATGAGAAAAATTCATTTTTCAATAAGTACATACCCCACACCTCCAGATAAGGACCAATCATCTCAAGAAGGAAGTATGGTTGAGACCTATTTCAAGGGAGTATTCATTCTTCAATAGATAAGGTCTAAGTTTTAACGCATTGCTAATATGACCGTGAACCTTTCTTTTCTTCAAGAAATATTTTTTTAAAGCCAATCAGATGAAAAAAAATTCAACTCATTATGCTTCTTATATGTCATTTGAGTTTGATTTTAAAAGGATGAATGCATGAATGTGTAAAAAAAAATTTAGTATTTTTGTGCAACATGACTTAATGGTGTCAAATATGGAGAAATGCATGGGATGTATGTACAAATATAAAAGAAATTTTTTATTATTTTTGAAAAATGGAATATTATGCTCGTATGTTATTATGACTATTGTTAGACAATAATGAATATGTACAAAGAAAAAAAGATGATGAAGTACACTTCATTCATAGTATGACTATGAAGCTATATCATTTTTTTTTACAAATATTTTTTTTCAAAGCTAATGAGAAGAAAAATTCAAACTATTATGCTTATTATATGCTATTTGAATCTCACATAATTTAAGAAATGAATGAATGAGATACATGTTAAAAAATGTATGAACCCACATAAATATGTTAATGCATGAAATATGTGCTATTTTTTTTCTTCTTAAAAGATGCATAAACTTTTATTTTTTTATTTTTATTTTTGTTTATCTACACATCCAATTAATGCATGAGATATATGTTGAAGAAAAAAAATCCCCAGCTAAAAATGTTTATACCTACAAGAGCATGTGATTTTTTTTTTCTTGTACAAGCATAATTAAAATATAGAATTTATTTTTTACAAAGGCATGTACATGTTATTTTTTATTCTTATTTTTTATTTATCTAACTGTTTAATTAATGAAAAAAAATACCTAGATCTATATGAACATTTTTTTTTATTTTTTTTTAACTAAAACAATCAAGCTAATGCATATGATACATGTTAAAAAAAATGTTTGTGACTTTTCGTTATGTAAAAGCATTACTTTTTTTTATTTAAAGATGTAGTTAATGCGAAAAAAAAGTATGGACCTATATGAACATTTTATTTTTTATTATTTTTTCAAAAGTTCAAGCTAATGCATGAGATATGCGTTAAAAAATGATTATACATGTGATTTTATTTTTTTATTTTTAAAAAGCATAAACATGTTATTTTTGTATTTTGTTTATCTAAATGTAAAAAAATGCATGGATCTATATGAATATTTTATTTTATTTTTTATTTTCCTAAAAGTCCAACTAAAGTATAAAAATAAAAAACAAAGAAATGAATGTATCATGTAATTTTTTTATGTACAATTGTGATAAAAAAATTCATAATCATATTATTTTTGTATTTTGTTTATTAAATGTCAAAAAAAATGCATGAACCTATATGAATTCTTTTTTAAAAGTCCAACTAAAATAAAAACAAAAAACTGAATGTAACCAATATGTGATTTTTTTGTATAAATGTGATCAATTTTTTTTTAAAAAAAATGTATGAACATATTATTTTTGTGTTTTATTGATCTAAATGTCCAAAAAATGCATGAATTTAAATGATTTTTTTTATTTTCTAAAAGCCCAATTAAAACAAAAAAAATTGAATGTACCTAACATGTGATTTCTTTTATGTATAAATGTGAAATTTTTTTTTAAAAAATGCATGAACATGTTATTTTTATTTTTTTTTATCTAGATGCTAAAGAAAAATGCAAGAAAATTTTTTATTTTCTAAAAGCCCAACTAACGAAAAAAAAAAATTAAATGCACCTAAACATGTGATTTTTTTAAGTATAAATGTGAAAAAAATGTATGAACATGTTATTTTTTGTTTTTTTATCTAAATGTTCAAAACAATTATTTTTCTGAAAGCCTAACAAAAAAAACTGAATGTACCTAACATGTAATTTTTTTGTATAAATGTGTAAGAAAAAAATTTTAAAAAAATGTATGAATATGTTCTTTTTGTATTTTGGTGTTCAAAATGTACGAAAAGAAATGTGTGAACCTATATGAGAAATTTTTTATCTTTCTAAAAACTTAACTGAAACAAAAAACTGAATTTACATAACATATGACTTTATTTATGTAAAAAAATATAAAAAAAATGTATGAACATGCTATTTTTATTTTTTTTTATTTATCTAAATGTCCAAAAAAATGCATGAATTTTTTTATTTTTCTAAAAGCCCAACTGAAACAAAAAAATGAATATACCTAGCATGTGATTTTTTTATGTAAAAAAAATCTTTAAAAAATGCATGAACAGGCTATTTTTTTATTTATCTACATGTCTAAAAAAAATACATGAACTTTTTTTTATTTTTCAAAAAGCCCAAGTTAAACAAAAAATTGAATGTACCTAAAATTTTTAAAAACACAATTTTTTGACATGTTAATTTTTTTTTTGTTTAGTTAATGCATGAAAAAATATGTGAACCTATATGAGCATTTTATTATTATTTTTTAGGCCCCACTAATGCAAAAAAAAATGATTGTGCTTATATAATTTTTTTGTAATTTTTTAAGGCATGAATATGTTATTTTTTGGTTTATTTATATGTCTAGTTAATACATAAGAAAAATGCATGGATGAACATTTTATTATATTTTTTTTCTTTTTTTTAAGCCCAACTAGTGTGTTTGAGTCTATCTGGGTATTTTATTCTATTTTTTTTTTCTAAAAGTCTCGCTAATGCACGAGATATATGCAAAAAAAAAAATGCTTGGACCTATGAGAACATTTTATTTTATTTTTAATTTTTTATGATTAAAATTCATGTTCAAATTTTGAAAAATTTAGTATTATCTTTCGATGCAAAAACGATGATAATGACGTGATTTATTATGCTCATGTTCTAGTATGTCCTATGATTAGATATGAATATACATGTACAAGTGAAAGATAAAGAAACATGCTCTTCATGTGTCCTTTTCAGGGTGAAAAAAAAACTAAGATAGGATATTAATAAGGTTCAAATCCTAACTTTGGAAGGCTACTTAGTTCTGTCTATATGCATAGTTTCATGGATAGATCTAGACAACTCACATACTGTCATGGCCCTCAAATTTCCCTTATCATATAAATAAGGATCCAGTTCCTAAATTAGTCATAAGTAGGGAAATGCCCTCTCAATATGACTAACTCATGATACCAGTAATAATATGAGTGGTGACTTAACAATTACCAAGTGGGCATAAAGCCCTTCAATAGCAACCGTCAAGACACCCGCTAATCCTAAGCTCGCACAGGCTCGGGTATAAAGCCCAAAAGACGTGTGAGGTAAGTGCAGGGTGAATTGTGTGAAAGGGAGCATACAAACCTTTTAATCCTCAAACTACCCGAACCCATTTGCAAGATAAACCTGCAACAAAGAATATACAACAAAAATTCTTCTACCCTATGGTTCACAACATGGAATATATACAAATACAATGAACACGAACAAATAAAAAAATAAACAATATTTACATAAATATAGAAAATAAGAATGAAATAAATAAAATAAAGTTAAAGAGAACATGCACAATTAATTAGATTAGGCTTAACTCTCGAAAATGTCCCCAATTACGACCGCCATCTTCGTAACCGGAATCATGACGGGACGGCGAATATGAGACTTTTAATAAAAAAAAACAGAGGAGTCGCCACAAAAATTTATTAAAGGAAATTTTGGAAAAACTTGAAATTATGATATTTGAAACCAGTTTGGATTCGAGAATTGTTTACGCATAGGGAAGGTATTAGCACCCTACGACGTCTGTAAAAAAACAATTACCTTTGTGCAAAATTATAATTAACTTTCAAAAATATTTATTTCACTTCAAAGGAAAATTATTTTTAATAATTTATTTTATTTTATATATGGTATTTAAAGAGTTTTTTTATTTTTTGTTTCATGAAATAAGTGGAGAAAAATGATCTGAAAGTTTATTTGGGCTTGACATATCCGGTTCCCGCTCTTACGTATCCTCAAGTGCAAGGAAATCAAAGCTACGTAGTTCTTAAAAAACAATTTCAAAATTTATGAAAAATATTATGGTGCTTTTGGATTTTTTAGAAAAGATTATGCTTGATTTTCATGAAAAGTATTTTTGAAAAATTAGAAGAAAATTAGTTTTGTGATTTTTCTTTCTTAGAACTTTGAAATTATTAAAACTTGAATTTGAAAAATCAATTATTTATTTTATTTATAATTTTTGAGAAGAGAAATATTTTTTAAATTTTTTAGAAGAAATAATTTAAGACAAAAGAAGTTTGCTCTTACACAAAATTGAAGGTAGCAAATGACTACTCAATAAATTTTTATGTTCCAAGTGATATCAAAGATGGATCGACCACTCAATTGATCCCACTTGGCCATTGCATAAACTTAAAATATATTTTTTAATTTTCTCTTTAAAAAGATGATATGAAAACAAAAAAAAATGATGAATCTAAACTAAAAATAATATTAAAAACAAAAATAAAGAAAATAAAATAATGAATAATAAATATTAAAAAGAAAGGAAGGTTAGTTGCACTTACCTGAAAAAAGGTTTTGAAGTACCCATATGCTTCCCTCCCCTTTAAATTGAGGACTAGATGGGCTTACGCATTTTTGCGTACTCCCAAACTTAAACTATTCACAAGGGAATAAAATTTTATAAATGATGGGCTTACGCTTTAATGCGTACTCCCAAACACGAGCTTTGCAGCTCAAGTGTTCTTCCCTTTTCTTGGGAAAGACGTCTCCTGACACGCTCGTCGCAAACACCCAAAAATAATTTCTAGATTTTCCCCAACTATTGGTATAGTATAAGATACAACCTAGGTCATCTCCCAAAGACCATTTCAGATTCTTAAGCAAATTAGGAGAAAGTTAGAACAAGGGGATTTTGTAAAGTTGTGATATTAAGTTCTAAATACAAAATACAGAATGAAATTAATTTGACTTCAACGATTATCAACTCAAGGAATTCAGAGACTATTTTGTTAACTGATCACTAAAATCATGCATTATGTTTATCAACCCAGGATCATCTGGAACCCCTAAAATGATGCTTGAATTCTCTACTGAGAAATCTCTCAGGATTCAATTGACTATGATCAACAAGATTTAGTAACCACTTAATCTTTCATTAGATCTAAACCAATTTCATAATCAGAATTCAATTGAAGTAAGTAATAAAATGAAAACCTTTAATTCAATTACTTAATTTCTACTCTTTAAACTTTTGGAAAATGATTTACCAATCAAAAACCAATTATAAATCAATTATGCATTAATCAAAATACGTCAACCGAACAAATTTTGATTAAAAGAATAAAATGGAAGAATATAGTAAAACAGAGTAGAAATCACTTAATAAGCATGTAAATAAAGATCAAGACCTCAAAGTTAAAATGAAAATAACTTGAATCCTTGAATTGAAATTACAAACTTAGCCTTCCATGAAGGAGGCAAACTAACAACAAAGAAAATTTAGCCTTCCATGAAGGAGGCAAACTAACAACAAAGAAAGAAAGATGGAAAATGGTATTGGAGTTAATATCCAAGGTTGTGTGTTTCTCCTCTTGTAAACCCTTCTATTTTTAGAGGATTTTTGAGGCATCATCTTCAGAAGGTCACCAACCAGCTTTTTTACTTTTCCATCCTTTTATTTCTTTCATATGGGCTTTGTTGAAAATGCAAAACACTTTTGAATTTTTGTCACCAATCAGCACAACAATTTTGACGTTGATTTCAGTGCAATTTCAGATATTCACGTGTCCGTCAGTGCAATTTCAGATATTCACGTGTCCGAATTAGAGCTTTAGGCCTGAACAAAATTTGTATCCCTGGATCTTATCTTTCCAACGGATCTGATTTCATCTCAATATGACTTCTGTATCTCAAGATATGGCCAGATCTTTGCACACTGTTCAGGTTCAGCGACAGCAACACTATCTCATCTTTTGAGATAATTTCGGAGTTCTATGTCTGATCTTGATTTGTAACTGTGGAAACTTCTTTAAGCTTTTATTCAAGATAGATTTCATGATTTTTGGATGTAAATACTATAATAGTGTCATTTTAATCGGGTAAGCAAAGAAATTTGATTAAACTTCGTATAAACCCAAACTCATAAAATATGACAAAGACCACTTAATTGAACATATAAGAAGTCTTAATGAGCTAAAAGTGAGAGATAATTATTTATGAAATTTATGCTTATCATCTCCTTATATAGGAAAATGAAAGACTCCTGAAGTCTACCCTACCCGATGTGAGACTTGCAATTCCTTATACAGTAAGATGAATGCTTAAAGGAGTTTTACTCTTCCGATGTGGGACTTCTATTTTTCTATTTGTTTTTATTTTTTATACCTTTTTTGATTTTTTTTTAATACTTGGACAAAATTGGGTATTCACAACTAACACTCCATAAATAAATAAGAGTCAATTAGATTTTCTATAATTGAAGTTTCACCATATTGTTGAGAAGGTCTAGAAAGAAGAAGTATTGTGAACACTTAATTATATCCGAGGCCTATAAATAAGAAAATAATAATAAATAATAAATATAAAATAAATGATAAATAGATAAATAAACATAAAAATGATGAAAAATACAAATACAGAAAAAGAAAAAAGGATAAGGAAGAGTAAATACTATAAATAATAAAAAGATTAAAAAAATAAAAAGTTAATTAAATTTTTTTACATTATTTAATTAAAAAAGGAAGAAAAAAAAAAGAATTTTCAGTTAGGAAGCTGTTAGGGTAGTTAAGAGTTAGTTAAGGTGGTTAAGAGTTGGTTAGGAACAAAAAAAATAAAAAAAAAATAAAGAAGAAAAGCGGACCCGCCCAAAAAAACAAAAAAAAATTCCAAAAAAAGGAAGGCTCTGATATATAAATAGGAAGGAATGGTTGCAGAAAGGGGAAAAAAAAAAAAAAAAAGCAAGTTGATCAGTTTTGAAATTTTCACGTTGGTTCCCTAAACTTTTGAAAGCTTCTCTCGGTTCCACATTTTTTCTCTCCATTGGTACTCTCAGAAGGTAGCATGCTCAGGACTTCCATGGCAGAACTGGTCAATGAAGGAGAGTGGCTTCATCCAGGTTAGAGTCCTTACATATCCTTTGTTCTTGATTTGCTAAAAATTATCTCACTTTGCTTCTGAAAATTTAACTTCAATTGTAAAATGAAAGCGAAACCATTATTGATTCTATTAGACGAAGAAAAGATTACAAAAGAAACTGAAGATTGATATTCACTGCTCTGCAATTTTTGGCTTAGTTGTGTGTTAATACCTTTCTTGTAGTATGGCTTACTGTTCTTGCAACATTAACGCCAAAATTGAAACCAAATCACCACATTAAAGTCAAACATACAAGTCTAGATATCCTCTTTTTCTTTTGATTTCACGACAACAGGGTGGCCGCAGCTGCCATAGCTAATGATCTTTGCATCATCCATGGTTTAGTAAACTAGTTAAGCAGCAGCATCATAAACGAGAGGACTTTGGTAGATGATTTCATACAAAGAGGATGCAATCTCAACCTTGACCTTAGGCTTAACTTCAATGGTAGAACCTCTCTACTAAGCCAATGAAATTTCAATCTAGACTTCGACACCTCATTCTCTCTTCCTTCACTGTTACCTATCAGTGAACCGAATTGGCCGAGCTTGGTCACTCTCAGGTTCAAGGCCATTCAAGCCTTTGGTACGCTTATTTTTAATCTGCAACGATGAAAGACATTTGCAATTGAGCCTTTTGCTACAGTCAATCAGAACTTACACCAAAACACCACAACATTTATTAGACTGAAGTACCTGTTCTTTCCCTGAGATTCGAAACTTCTTTCCACTCTAATATTCATCCTCTACCTTTTGACTCTCCACCAAATGTTCCTTCATTCTTGTTTTTCATAATCGAGTGTTGCATCTGTTAAAGCTTCAAATCCTTAGTCCTCCCTTGAAGTCACCAATGGTCTATCATGAGACCTCTACAATACCCCTGCTGCAAATAGCATGGCTTGCTATACTTTGCATGTGTATACCAGTTGGGACAACTTTGGCCTACGATTACAATGGACGTGTCGAAAGCCAACTTAACCAGCGTATTGCACCCCAGATTAAGGCAATTTTGATACTTCTTTTTCTTGTATATCACGAGATTTAGCTACGTCAATAGTCAATTCAGAACCAATTCCTATATTTTGCCGCTAAATTCTCCAACACGGGTGTTCCTGACTTTTGCAGATTAGGCCATACAGTGCCATTAGCCTGTGCAGAATTTTCAGGCATTGATGGCCTTAAATCAGCTACTGGTACCACTGAACATGATATCCCTTATTTAATTACATTTGCATCAAATACTGAGAAAACAATGAAGCTAGCTTAGTGATTAAGCTGGCGGCCCATAATCCCAAGGTCCCAGGTTCGAACCATTACTGGAACTTTTTTTATAAAATAGCTATTAAACCTTCCATCAATCATCCCTTATTTAATTACATTCGCACCAAATAATGAAGCTAGTCCAGTGGTTAGCTTGCTGCCAAGAATCCCCAAGTCCTAATCAATTGAGCTTTTTTTTTTCATAAGGTTCCGAAATAAACCATGCTAAATGCTCCTCAAATTGGGCCTTTTCAATTGGACCTTACTGTTTCTTAATTAAGCTAGCTACTTGCTAATCGGGCCCACCATTTTTTTTATATATGATACCCATCACATTATTCAACTAACATAATTTTTTTTTTCTTAATTTGGGTTAAGCTTAATTTTTTTTTTATTTAAAATTAGATTTTTTTTAATTTGGGTCAAGCCCAATTCTTTTTAAATCAAAATCAAGTCCATTTCCTTATTTGGGTCAAGCCCAATTTTATTTTTTTTTATTTTTGAAATAAAGTTCTTTTTAACTTGGGTCAAGCCTAATCTTCTTCTTTTTTTATTTGAAATCAAGTTTTTTATTTTGGTCAAGTCCAATTTCTTCTTTAATTTGAAATCAACCCTTTTTTTTATTTTGGGTCAAGCCCAATTTCTTTGAAATCAAATCCATTTTAATTTGGATCAAGCGCAATTATTTTTTTCTAATTTTAAATCAGGTGCATTTTTTATCAAATTCAATTTTTATGGGGGTCAAGCCCAAGCCCTTGTTTTTACTTAAACTCGATTCTTTTTTTTTTCAAGACCATTTGTTTTTCTGTTACGTTAGATTTGGGTCCAACCCATTCCCAATAGGCTCCATAAATCAAAATCATTATTCTTACTAATTCCGTCAAAATGTCTGTTTTTGAATTTTCTAAAATTCATGCAATGGATTCTAATACGAGCAAGCAGCCTTCTTTATTGTTCCATGTTTTAATTCATGCAGATTCAAACACGGCTTATGACAGTTTGGATTTTGCAAGCACATAATCTTAGAAAATCATTGTTTACTAACTCCGTTAAAAAACATCTGTTTCAAAAATGTCTATTTTCGAATTTTCTGGAGCTTCGTCTAAACGAATTCTAATGGGGGCAAGCAGCCTTCTTTGAACGGATGTCTTTCCGAAAAAATTCTGTTTCCCTTCCAAACATCTGTTTTCTTCTGGAAATTCATCTAAACAAATTCTAATATGGGCAGGACACCTTCTCTGCTGTTCCGTATTTTAATTCGTGCGAGTTCAAACGTGGCTTACGACGGTTTGGACTTTGCGCAGACGTCTTTCTGAAAAATTCCTGGTTTTCAAACATCCATTTTCTTCTGGAAATTCGTCTAAACGGATTCTAATATGGGTAGGCAGCCTTCTTTGTTGTTTGTATTTTAATTCGTGCTGATTCAAACGCTGTTTTTCAAACATTCGTTTTCTTCTGTAAATTCATCTAGGAGGATTCTAATACGGGCAGGCAACCTTCTATGCTGTTTTGTATTTGAATTCGTGCAAACTCAAACGCGGCTTATGACAGTTTAAATTTTGCAAACACATAATTTAATACTTGTTTTAACTAACTCCATTCAAGAAATCAATTTCGCTGGTAAACATTTTCAGGGGATCTAGTCCCCCAACCAGAACTACGTAGCTTTGAATTTTCCATTGTACCAGGGAATACGTAGGAGCAGGATCAAGTCATGTCAGGCTATTTTATACAAACCTATTTATTTTCTACACTATTTTACGGGATTAAATAGTTTTCAAAAATATCAAAATCACACACTCAGTTTAAGGGTGCCGTTCTTCGAAACAGGCGAGTAGGGTGCCTAATACCTTCTTTACTCGTAACCAACTCCCGAACCTAGATTCCTTCCTCAAGTTAGGGTTTTTCCAAATATTTTTCCTTTAAAACTAAAATTTGGTGACGACTCCATGATCAATTAAATTATTTTTGAAAATTTTAGAGAGTCGTCATCTCGTTGTAATTACGGTTACGACAGGTATCTATTTAAAAGCTTCCTTAACTAAGAGCCTCAATAGCAACTAGTGCAATATTTGTGAGAATCTCATTGCATCTTTTTTTCATTGTTGGATTTTCTTTTTTATGTTCTCACATTTTGTCAATGGTTGTCACATCATGAAATAGGTTTCACTTTTTTGGAAACCACCAGCCACATGCCATGAAGAGCCTTATCATTGGCATTATTTGCAATGAAATTAGAATTATTACCTTTCGGTGTAGGCATTGTATTATCCTTCATCAAATTAGGATTCTTAACAACTTTGTCACTTTTCACCTTTACTAATTTTCCTTTGGTTGATGATTGATCACCAAAACTTTTACTATTCTTGGACTGCATCTCTTTAAGAGAAGGAATTTCTTGCCAAGTGACCATGGCACCCAAAAGAAGAGAAAATAATATGATTCTCCTTATATATTACTTTGTACCAATGACATTCAAGCTAAATCTTCCCACTACTGATTTAGTCATATCCATTTCCACACATACTCAAGAAATTTTTCCTTGACTAATATTAAAGGAGTTTATGTTAACTCAAATAAAGACCCATCTTCCATAAGCCAACATAAAAAGAACACTTTGATTATAAAAACACAATATAAATTCTCAGGAATCTAATCCTAACACTACAAAAAAAAAACAAGTAAACTTTTTTTAGGGATATTTTGCGATCAGTTGTATAAATCTACAAAATATTTTAAATTGATATAAAATATATTAAATTGTGACAGTTACACTATTTAAACTGTTATTAAAGAACCTTCTAACAAATTATTTCTGAAAAATAAATATTTGTTAGAAAATTTTTTAATAATGATTAAAATTGATACTATCTATCATTTAAAATCATCACTAAAAATTATTTTTTTTGTAGTGTGACATGTCTTTTCAATTTTGGCTAGAGGAGAAACAAAGTTAAGAGATCTTGCTTAAATAATCATCCATTTAGTAGGCTCAATCACTTTTGATTTGTTAGTCTTTAGATCAAATTTGACCTTAAAGAAACTACTTCTTGCATCCATCATTTCAAATCATGCATTTGTCTTCCAAATCTATGGACATGTTTCCTTCATGATTAGATAACCAACATGCTTCTCCAAAAGTTTTATTATTAAAGCATTCATCTCTGTTTGGCAAATCTAATTAAGAATTTGATCACTTAGATAGAGCATCAACTTCAAACAATTACCATCAATTAGGTCTAACTTTTAAAATTATTCTTGAACAAATTAAATTCTTTTCTTAGTGAAAAAGGAGCCTCTCTATTTTTTTTATCATATCTAAAATATAATTTTTTTTTCATCTCAATTTCTTACACCACCTTTAAAGAGGGATAACTAGGAGAAATATATCATCCTTTATTGTAGAGACTACAAAATTATCAAACATCTCATTCAAAGATAAGGAAAGGATTAGTTTAAAATTTTTTTCTTAATTTATTAATATAACTAAATTCTAACAAAAAAAATGATAGTTCCTTTTTCTTTCAACATTCTTAAATACTTTGATAAAAAAAAAATCACTGTCAAATATTTATAAATTTAGGTCATCTAACTCTTCTAACATGACTTATGATTTTAAAACAAAAAAATACATAATTATAATAGATAAACTTTAATAAATTTATAATTCTATATATATATGTGTGTGTTTGTATTTTATTATAATTTAAATTATATTTTTAAATTAATAATCATAACTATATTTTTTCCATTCTAAAATGAAATCATCAAGTTAATTAAAGGATTTGAATTCAACATTATGATATAGTGATGAAATTATAACATAAACATTCACTTAATTATCTAATATATATAAACTGTCATCAAAAAAATACTACAAGACAAAATACAAAACTTTGATTCAAAGAACTTAAAAGTAATGGCACAAGATGTGCTTTACATTTTTTTTACATTTTTTCTTTGAGATAACATTTTTTTTTGTAAGTAGAGTTAATGTTGGCCTTTTTTAATTGCATAATCTTTTAAAAAAAAATTGTCTAAAATCAATCTTTACTATTGAGACTATCTCTTTTTATGGTTAATTTTTACAAGCTTAAATATCTAGCATTATATAATATGAGTAAACCTAAAAATGGTCTCTCACTTATTTTAGGTCGAAAAAATTGGTTCCTCACATTTTGAAACTACTATCTTAGTCCCTTACATTGCTTACCACCTATCACTTTTTGTCATGTTAAGTAACATATGGGATCATTGTTTGCATTAAACGATGACTTTTTATATATGTGAAATTGTTGTTGGCATTGGTCATTTTCATTTTTGAAGAAGCTCTACATCAAAGTAAAGAAATTATAACTTGCATTTTTGGTTTTTATGGAAGGGTTAAGTGATTTTCTTCAATTAAGCTATAATTGACAATAAAATAAGGGGGATTTTCTCTACAAGGCTTAGAGTAGCTTTGGCAGAAATGAAGGAGCAAGTATTTAACCATAATCTTCAACATTGTAAATTCTTTGCTAAATGATTTAGGATTTTGGTTTTTTGGATGGTTTGAGTTTTTAGTGCGAGAGGTTGGTGACACGAGGGATTGGTTTTTGGGTTAAATGTCCAACTTTGGAAGATATGGACCCCTCACATTTGTTTTTATAGACCTATTGGAAGATGAATTTTATAGGAAAGTAATAGTGATCCTCCACTATTAATTACAATATAATTCACATAGATATGTGATAATGTACTTAATAAGGTTTTGTTTATTTATTTATATTTATATAACAAATTAATTATTTAATTAATCAATTTATTGAACATTTACATAAATTTCATTCTATGACATTAGTTCATAACCATTATGTAGGTAACTTTATGGAAGAAAGAAGAAGGAAGGAAGGTAGGTATAAAAGGGGGTAACATAAACAGTATGGCTTGATTATGATCAATACAGATTGGTTGTGTTTAGTTTTTCAAAATTCAGTAGTAGTTTAGGCTATGACAATATGGTGAATTCATTTTCGTTAGATCTTGCAAAAAATTTGGTGATGGTTTAAGGAGTTTGAAGTATGATGTTGATTTATTAAATATGATGGAAGTTGCTAAAAAATAGGAGAGAAATCTATTTCTATTATGAGAATTTTGTGACTAAGCTAAGATGATTGACATGGATGCTTTACTAGAAGGTACAGATAGAGTTGAGGAAGGTAACAAAGATAAGTTTTAGGGACGACATGAGGAAAGGATTGAGATTTTTGATAAGGGAATGATCGAGGGAGTTGATAAATAAAGGGTTTAGGAAGGTGATAAAGAATTTGTCCAAACAAGTGATAAGAAACTTGTAGAGGTAGCTGATAAAGGATTTATTTAGGAAGATGATTAATAAGTGGGTTGAGAATGATTATGAAGGAGTTGTAAATGGAAGTGATGAAGGTATGATTTAAAATAGTAATGAAAGAGTAGTCTAGGAAGGTGATAAAGTTGTGGTCTAGAAGGGAAATGAAGGAGTTATTGAGGTAGGTGATGTAACTAAAAAGAACAATATGAGTAAGGTTCATGAGAAAGTTGAGAAGAAGGTTGAACAAAAAAGAACAAGAAATAAGGAGCCAAAGTTATGAAGAAAGTTGGAAACAAAAAATGAAAAGGACAATAGTAGTAGAGAAGGATTTAGAAGGTGGAAGCATAGTGTAACTTATATATCATAGGATCATCTACCAAGGAGAAGGAAATGAAAACAAAAATGAAAATTCATGGAGGTATGAAGAGTTGAAGATCTCAATAAATTCAAACGACGAAAGAAGTTCAAAGGTGTTTCCTTAGTTCAATGATAGGGCCATATTTGGATATGTCACTTTCAAGCTTGTGATGGAATTTGCAACATCAGAGTCATTCAAGGAAGATGTGAAAAACTATATTATTTAGATGAGAAGAAAGATTACATGGGTTAAAATAATAAGATTATGGCAAGGGCAAGATGCAAAGGTAAAACTTATAACAAGGACATGTTTTATACACATGGATAAGCATACTTATAGAATGGTTTTGATAAACAAGTAGGCAACATAGCAATGGGTTACTAGGAAACTGGTTTTAAAACTAAGAAAGTTTCCAAAGTATTTAGAAGTGTTTGACTACATGAAGAAAAAATATGATGTTCAATTGAAGGAGAAAATAATTTGTAGGTCTATGACAAAGGCTAAAAGATTATGGAAAGGAGTGAAAGATAATAGTTTGGTAGATTATAGGATTAATGTAAGGAATCCTTCAGGTGAAAATAAGGATCAATTAAAACAAATATAATTCTTTAATCAAATGGTCCCCTATAATTTGATAAATTGTATATATCTATCTTGATGGAGGTAAAAAAGTTTCAAAGTTACTTATAGGCCCCTTATTATCCTATATGGTGCATTCATAAAGAGAAATTATAGACGATGGATGAAGCTGAAATAAAATAAGAAAAAAATATGGTTGAATTTTAACATAATTTTTCTTTTTAAACTATAAAATATAAATTTTCACAAAGATTTTGTTGTTTAAAAAGTTTCAAGAAATTAAAAATAGTGTTAAAAAAGATAAACTTAATGAACTAAAACATCTTTATTTCCGTTTTAACTTAATATAGAAAAGTGATGCATAAAAAGTTCAAATAATGATGAAAATATTTTTTTTTAAAATTTTCAAAGTTTAAAAACAAAAGTTAACATAAACTAGTATCCTTTCTTAAAAAATATAATAGAATCATAAACAAATATAAAATATTAAAAAATTATAAATAAAGAAACACATGTATTTATAATGGTTTGCCTCTAAAAATAATAGAGATTACGTCAAATCCCAATCAAAGGTAAGATTTTTCACTAAATCAACATGGTTTACACATATAGTACTGTCGCAACCGTAATTACGATGAGACGACAAAATCGCTAAAATTTAAAAATAATTATCTAATTGATTGTGGAGCCGCCACCAAATTTTATTTTTAAAGGAAAAATATTTGGAAAAAACCCTAACTTAAGGAAGAATCTAGGTTCGTGAGTCGGTTACGAGCAGGGAAGGTGTTAGGCACCCTACTCACCCGTTCGGAAGAACGGTACCCTTAAACTGAGTTTGTGATTTTGATATTTTTGAAAATTATTCGATCCCTTTTAGTTTAGAATAAAAATAAATAGGTTTGTATTAAAATAGCCTAACAGGACTTGATCTTGCTCCTACATATTCCCTGGTGCAATGGGAAACTCAAGGCTACATAGTTCTGGTTTTTGGAAGACTTGATCTTCATAAGAAGGTTTATACAATATTGAGAAAGTATTTTGGATTTTTAAAGAATATTCTTAGTCCACATGTGCACAGGATCCAAGGCAAATGAAGACTGCACTTGGATCCATATGATTTCTACATATTGAACAGTAAAGTATGCTACCAGTTCGTACCTAGAATTCATTGCGTGAGACCAAATATTACGGAAGCACTTTTGAAAATGTTGACTTTTAAATATATTCTTGGATCCACATATTCATAGAGTCTAAGACAAAAGAGGGCTGCACTTAGACTCATATGACTCTCCAAATGTCGAACAGTAGAGTATGCTACAATTTCGCACTTAGAGCTCATTGTGTGAGAGCCAAGGTTTCGAAGGAATTTTAGAAGTGGGGCATTTATCATGAATGGGGCCCTGTACCCGAGTCCGAGTGAAGCCTAGGAATAGAGGGATCTGGTGGTGTCACTTTGGGGCTTACCGTCCTGTTTGACTATCACGAAAATCCCAGCTAGAGTGCGTCCTATTTGTAATGCCCTACAACTGGTAGCTTTTTCTGCTGTTGTGGCAAGCATTACACACTGGAACTTAGCTCTAGTAACCTCTTATACCTCAGGATTACAAACTACCTTGAGAGGTTAATATAAAAGACCTTAGACCCTTAGGACAAGTAACCCGCATAGGAAGCAAGGAGGGCACACACTCCTTTTATGGTACATGGCTCACATGCTATGATAAACTTTAATCCTGAACTAGAAACAAAACATGATGAAAGGTCAGAAGAAAATGCACAAGATAAATGAGATATATTAAATAGATAATGACTTAATAGGAGAATCGGAAAATATTGAAGAAGATGAAAGTTATTGTTTAGGATCTTTATGCAACTATGAAAATTGTACTGAAAAAACAATAAATGTATTAACTCGAGACCAAACAACAACTTCAATTTCCATAATAGATAAATTACAAGATTCCCCCTTCCCTCAGAGAAGAATTTCTCCAACAATTAAATAAATTAATTAAAAAAAGAAGAACTAAATGTAAGAGAAATTAAACCAGTAGAAATAAAGGAAGTATATGTAAGGTTCAAACAACCTAAAGAAGAAGTATCCATAAAAAGATTACAAAATAAAATAAAAACATTAAAACAAGAAATAATAGAAATAAGGCAAAAAAATATTTGATCAGAATACATAGTACTTAAACTGGAAGGTGAACAAATTATTAGAGAACAAGGAAAAACATGAAAGATACCAACACAAAATCAGAACTATTTATTAACTTACTTAACCTAATAACCGTTCAAAAATGGTGGTGCGAAATCACCCTAGTAATAAAAGGGCAAAATTTTGAAATGGTAGCATTAATAGACTCTGGAGCATATGTAAATTGCATACAAGAAAGACTAGTCCCAACTATATATTATGAAAAAATGGCAGAAAGACACACTAGTGCGAACGACTCAAAGATATTAATAAACTATAAATTAACAAATGAAAAAATATAAGAATAAACATGTTTCATAACCTCCTTCGTACTAGTAAAAAATATATCCAATAAGATAATACTAGGGATCCTTTTTCTATCATTACTTTATCCATTAAAAATAACAAAAAAAGGAATAATCACCAACGTAATACCAGAAAATCCTATATGCTTCGAATTCTTACAACCACCTAGGATAAAAGAATTAAATCTTAACAAGTAGCCTCAATAACTAAAGTAAATTTAATCAATAAAAAATATAATCAAATAAAATTATTAAATAAAGAAATCCAATAAAAAAAATAGAAGAACAAATACAAGTGCTAAAATTTCAAGAAAAAATAAAATTTTTACAGGAGAAAATGCAAAAGGAGGTTTTGAAATATTAATCGAATAATCTTTCACCACAGAAAAACATATGAAGTAACATTACCTTATGAAGAATGATTTAATGAAAAAAATATACCAAAAAAGTTAAACTAATATAGATGAAACAAGAATACTTAAAATATTGTAAACCATAAATCCAAGAATATTTGGACAAAGGAAAAATTAGACCCTCAAAATCCCTGGAGCTGTTTAGAGTTCTATGTCATGAAGGAAACAAAATTAGAAAGGAGGGCTTCAAGACTAGTAATTAATTATAAACCCTTGAATAAGGTACTTAAATGGATTAGATATCCCTTACTAGATAAAAGCAATTTAACTAAGAGATTAATATAGTATATATGCCATGATATTTTCCAAATTCGATATGAAATCTGGTTACTATCAAATCTCAAAAAAGAAGAAGACAGGTACAAGACAACTTTTGTAGTCCCCTTTGATCACTATGAATGGAATGTAATGCCACAAAGATTAAAAAATTTCTCGAGTGAATTTCAAGAAATTATGACTAATACTTTCTATCCATATATGGACTTCACCAATGTATATCTTGATGATGTGTTAGTATTTTCAAAGGGAATTAATTAGCATATACAACATGTAGAAAATTTTATAAAAATCATAAAAAACAACAAGTTAGTAGTATCAACTAGAAAAATGAGTATATTCTAAACCAAGGTAAGAGTTTTAAGATATGAAATATACCAAGGTACAATTACTCCAATCAAAAAATTATTAGAATTTACAAAAAAAAATTCAAATGAAATCAAAGATAAAACTCAACTACAATGATTCTTAGGATGTCTAAATTATTTTGCAAACTTCATGTCCAATATTAGGACCATATATGCCCCATTATACAAACATATTAGGACAAATCTTCCTCCTTAGACTGAATAAAGGACCCAAGTAATAGTGAAAGTAAAAAATATTGTTAAAAGCCTTCCATGCCTTTGAATTCCTGACCTAGCAACATCGTTAATAGTAGAGATAGACACCTTTTATCTCAGATATGGGGGAATTCTCAAACAGGTCCTCCCACAAACCTCAAAAGAGCAAATTGTTAAATATCATTCAAGCACATGACATCTTGCCCAAGAAAAGTATTCAACAATTAAAAAAGAAATCTTATCGATAGTTTTATGTATCTCTAAATTTTAGGATGACTTATTTAATAAAAAATTCTTAGTAAGAACAAATTGTAAGGTCGCCCCAAATGTTCTTCAGAATAATGTTATAAACCTAGTCTTAAAGCATATTTTTGCAAAGTGGCAGACCATTTGTGATTTTGACAGTATACATATAAAAGGGGAAAATAATGATTTACCTGACTTTCTTACCAAAGAATTTTTGCAAGGAACTACTCACTATGAGTGAGAAGCCCATTTGAACATTATGGTCTCTTGATAGACCATATAAAAGTAGGATCATCTGTAAAAGCTTAACCAATAGCATCCAAGCCCCCTACCATTTCTTAAATAATTAAAAGCAAACTAACAACAAATACAAGTGATCCATCAAAATTCACAATACCAACCCAGAATAAATTTGTAGCTTTACAACCATTAAAATCATTAGACTTATTTACTAGAATAACTACAAAACAAGAAGATAAATATCACGAAAATCCCATGGCCAATATATGTCATAGAAAAAGAATGGTTCAACATAGATTGAAAGATCATGTATAACAGAATATTTCCAAAACACTTTCAATACATCCCAATACACCCACAAAAAACCAGAATCATCTACAAATTTATTTAGTTGACATAGAATTTATTGAGCTCCATCACCACGAAGAACCAATAACACATCAGATCTTGTTTTCCAAAATTAAGATTATGAAAATCATCACCCTTAAAAAATGAAACTAGAAGTTATATTAAACCAAAACCTTTACTAGAAAATCTGAACCTCAAACCTATAATTACTATGACTACATAGATTCATAGAATCACGTATTATATTTATCTTCTAGTCCCACATTCATGATTTTTTTGTTTTTCCATGAAATTTCATTATAATTTCCAAAATAGTTTGTAGATGTTGAGCCAATACTCAATATTCTTCCAAAAAAAGCCTCAATCAGTTTTGAATATTTTAAAAGCAAAACTAAATTCTTAAAAGAATATCAATTCATGACATACATAGCAACAATGGGCCTTCGTAGGATCATATCATAGGAATATGATTTAGCAAAATTGGCAAAAAAACACAAGCATACAATTTCTAGTACAAGTCATTAAGATAAAATAGTGGAATAACTTTGACCTCAGTAAAATCAACAATAAAACAATATATGAATGGATAAATATTCACAGACGAAGAAAATTAGCCCACCAGCCAACTGCACTTCTACTACCCGAAAAGAAGTCGAAGGAAAACCACAATTCCTAGTGGAAAAGAGGCAGATAATAACAGCTCTTGTAGTAGCAACATTAGAAGAAGAGTTTCAACAACAATTAAAAGCAATATTAGGAAAATCTCACGAAGATGAAGAAGTGGGTCCAGCCCTGAAAATTATTATGAAGACTCTAAAGACTAATATGAACCCACAGATTAAAATAAGAGTCTATAAAATAGGGGGAGAGAGAAAATGAAAAGACAGAAGACCACCAGCCTACATGATATTGCCCTTCAGAAAAATAAAAGCACTCCAACACCTATAACACCCTAAAAATGAATACCGATTTTATGCTTAAGTCGATCATTCGATTCCATTTTTAGTTTGTTATCTCATGATACAGAATTCATTTTAGAAAATACTTATATGAAAATACGATAATTTTTTTTAAGACTGTTTGATATAAACTGCGAGCCTCGTCGATAAAATGTGTGTAGCGGTAAAATAAATCATTAAGCGAATTTCTACATACGTTTAAAACCTTAGGAATACTAAGCGTTTATATTATTCTTTTCGTTTATCATTTTCCTATAATAAATAAACAAGATTCAATCATAACACACATGTCACACAGTAATTATACATAACATTTCATACATACCATAAGTCATAAGCCTGTGGGCCTTATCATGTAGTTATTACAAACCATAAACTGTCTTAAACTTTGTTCTCTACTTTTCTTTGTCTTTATCATTTCTTTGTCCAACCTTTGGGATACTTTATGAATCTAGTTTCACCACCTTTGGGAGAAAACAATTAGACATAAACATATATTAAATTTGTCAAACAATATCTTCTCACTGACTGTACTCCCACCTCCTACTAAAAATTAAGGATATGAGCTCATTCCTAGGTGATCGTCACCCACCACATAGGGATGAAGGACTCAATGCCTTCACAGTAGAAGGATTTTTGGAACGACCTTTGGCTCCTAGAAGCAACCTTTGGCTTCAAGAAGCAACCTTTGACTTCTCTTCGGTAGAGCTTTTTAGGGCCCTCTAGATATTAGTGCGCATAAGGCACAAAGAAAGTAGCATTACATTTTCACATAAAGTTTGCTTTAGTGATCCCTTAATCTTTTTAAGTTCATTTTAGTGGCTTACAAATAATTATGCATGCTCAAACAAATTTCCAACCAATATGAAATGCACATATAGGTTTCAAATTTTCATCTCAATCATCATCATAAACCAATCTCATACATCATCATCATCCTTTCTCATTCATGAGTATCCATCATTTATTCATAGATAGTGAGCATTCATAACCAATAATGAAATTTGATTGGTAAATCGCATAGCATAATGTCACATTTACACCACCAATCTAATGCTTCAATTCGGTTTGATGTTGAAATCACACAAAGGACTTACATCACTCATCCTTCTAAGTTACCTCCCATCCTTTCCTTTTCTCAAATTTATATTTGTTCATTAAGATTTTACGTATTAGCATCTTAATCTAGGTGGCCGAATGGCACCTTTCAAGTTCTTTTCTCTTTGTGTTCTCTTTTGTTCAAGTCTTATGCATATCCTAATTATTCTAAGTTCAAGTATTAAGTATTCACAAATCTTTTATAACTTATTCTCATTAAGATATGTTATGATCAAATTACTTAGTGAACTTCTAACTTCAAGTTTAAGTCATATCCACCCTTCTTAATCATGCCTCTAATAAACCTTTGAAATATATTACCTTATGTTCTCCTTTGTACTACCTTAATAATTAAGTCTAATTGACTCTTAAAATTTTAAAGTCTCTTTTATTCCAAACCAAATAATATCTAAGTAGAAATTAATTAATCTTCTAGGACAATTTATTCCTAAATGGACGAATGACCTGCTTCCTCAAATTCCACCTTTCATACACCTTAATTATATTTTGCTTACATATTTAGGATCATTATTTGGGCCTAGTTAAGGATTGAAACTCATTCTTAGTTAATTTAAAACATGGTAGCCGAATTCCAACCTCCTAGACTTAGGTTTCCATAATTTCCTTCTTCACCATAGGATCATTTGCCTAAAAAAAATCAATAGGTCTCTTTACCCTCCTCAAAACTTTTCATACTTTAATTTCATCCTATTTACATAGAAATGGTCCTTAATTAACCATAATTGGAAATTAAAACCTCCTTTAAGTTAATTAACTACCAAGTGGTCGAATGCCACTCTTTTAGGTTTAGGGTTTCCTTCTTCCTAGCCCTAGTTAACTTTAAGTTGACCATTTCTTAATCCTAGTTGACCTTTACTTAGGGGCCAAGTTTAAACTTTAGAATTGACATATTATAAGGTAATCTTAAGTATTTTTACCCAAAATTTAATGGCATGGCCGAATTTTACATTTACCCTTGCTTAAGTTATGGTAGATTTCCTAGTTACCCATTTTAAGCTTATTTGAAAATTTTATCACTTAGTAATTTTGAGATTTTTCCCTAAGCTTACCTAGGCCATATATTCTGAAACTTAACCTTTTAAATAATGATTAAACCTCCAAATAATTTATTTACTTGTTGAAGATACTTGATTTTTCCTTAAGCACATTTTTTTGCTAAAATCTCTCTAGGATGGCCGAATGCACTCCTAGAGATTTTTAACTCATTTTTGTTTTGTTTAAATTTGTTTAAAGGTTGATTTAGTTCACTTAAAACCTTATTTCAGAGCTTAAGTTACTTATAAAAATTTTAATGAAAGTAAAGCTTGCTTGAGAGTTATGGCCGAAAGCCTTCCTTGGTTAGCCAAGGTAATTTCTTCATTATCCTCATCTCACACCAACTTGGTTCAGTTGTGTTAGGTTTGTGAAGTCCCTCTTACCTCTGTTCCATGCTTATTTCATCCATGTTTTGATGCTTAAGTGCTGGCTATGATGAGTCTAGGGTGCCATATAAGGATTTTAGCCACTTTTGGCTACAAATTACATCATTTGCTTGGTAGCTTTCTAACTAATGTCCAAAGGAAACCTTTGGAACTTATTACAAAACTTTATTCCACCTCTTAACATACATACTCAGAGGTGCAGATCCAGCACATAGGTCATACCAAACTCATCACACAAGAAAATCACAAGGTTAAAACTTAAGCATAAAAACAAGCACAAAAATAACAACATAGTATATTTTTTCCAAGCCACAAAGAGTGGATTTTCATGATCTACTCAAGGATCCACAAATAATCTTTCAAATAAGCTTCAAAAATATTTCTCATGAGAGCATAAAACTGATCAAATCTTCAAAAATAATTTTAAAACAAAACCCACCGATTAAATTTCTTCTAAGTGCCTTAGAAGCATTTTTAACTGAACAAACTTTGTTTTTCTTTTCAAAAATAACTAAAAATGGGTGGGGCTAATTTTGAACGGTTAAAATATAATTTTAAACTCTCACAAGTGAAAATAAAAGAATACAAACAGATCTTGGAGAAAAGATGCATGAAAACAAACAAGCACACCATAAAAAGACAACTTAAAAGCATAAAAAAGACAAGTAGAAAGATCCTACTTGTTGAAGACCTCCTTAGTGTTTTTATGTGCTTTAAAGGCTGCCTTGGGACAAAGGATGATGGTGGGGCTTAAGTGTTTATAGCTTTAATATAGCTTAAGTTTTAAAGATGAAGACGTAGGCTTAAAGTGTAAGTTTCAGGTGTTTTGGAGTTATGAGAATGGAGAGGATTTTTATGAGTTTCTAAGCTGAAAAATATGAATCAAATGGGGTCCCAAGGGTCCCAAAAAATTCGGACTCTTATGGGCCAAGTGGAATTAGTTTTGTACTTAGGGGTATTTTGGTAATTTTGCCTAGATTTTCCTATTTTTCAAAATAAATCAAAATTCAAGGAACTATCCTTTTAGGCTTCGATTAGTGTTAATTAAGCTGATATTTTCTCTAATTATGATTAATTTAACCTAAGCATGCTTTACTTTTAATTAACCAAGGTTAGTTAGTCTTAACCATGGTTAAAGTAACCTTTTACTATTTGTAAACACCCATTTATGTCCGAGGCTCCCATTTTTAAATTTGTCAAGAAGTTAATACTAATTTAAATAAATAAATAGAATAAGCAGAAAACAAACAAAAATAGTTAAAGAAAAGAAAAATAATAAAATTCTGGAAAAGAAAATTAAAAAATCTAGAAATAAAAGAAATTATAAAATAAATAAGTTTTTTAGAAAAGATATAAAATCGAAAATAAAAAAAAGGAGAAAAAATGGGATAACATAGTGAGAGGTATAAAAAGGGGCTATCAGTCCAAAAGTTTTTTTGGAGGGGGTTTTGAAAAAGAAGGAAGAGAATTTGATTGAAGAATTTATTTGAAAACCATCAAGAAGAAAGGTGAATAAAAGATTTTGGGAAATTTTGCGGACATTCAATCAGAGGCGACGGTAACCCCCGGGAAACTACTCGGGAGATTCTCTCTCATTCCTCACCAGAGCTTCTAGATTTCTATAGGATCATGCATACTCTCGTACGGGTTAGCGTTCACCTGTTCAACCATCCAACTATCCTGTATTCGTTCTTGATTTATGTGGCAAAAGAATGTACATCTATTTGATGCCGATGCTCTGTGTAATATGATAATATTCTTGGTTCTCAATCACGTATGTATTAATAACTGATCTTTCAAGTGTGGGTAGCATACCAATGTGGTTAGAAAATAAGAAAATGAATAGAGGCTGAGATAGATTCGATGCGAAGCCTATAGGTTGATTCACGAATATAGAATAGAAAGGAGACGACCAATCTTGATCGGATATGGTCAAGAAACAGGAAGTAGAGGCACGGGGAAAATTTCCCCACGGTTATCTCAGATTTACTACCTAAATTTACGACATACTTGCTTAGTAAGTTTGGCTCAGGCGTTCATAGGGTAAAATCCTTACTTAAGTAGGGGTTATAAGATATATGCATGAATACCGCCACTGTGAAGATAGTAGGGTCATGGCCAGGCAATGGCGGAATCAGACTAAGGCAGCCATATATACATAACCGAACGGGGGATGTTGAAGCCAATGAAGTGGTTATCACATGAGGAATTATGGAGGAAATTTGTCTTCAGAGTGATTAGGAGAACCTCGTGGAAATATGAAGAGCTCGGTAGCGCGACGGAGAGGCGTTGTTACCTAGAGTCGACTAAACCAAATAAAAAGGTATTAACACTGAACATTCGGTCATGGAAAGCAGGATGCAGAGTGAATGGACGCATGCATCGTACAAGATGAGTTCAGAAACATGAGCAGCGGAGAGTTTGAGAGATTATAGTGAAGGTTTAAGCGTTTTGGTTAGTGCCATATGATTAGCTCATGAACCTGATAGTTCGGAGGAGGGGAGGAATTATAGAACGTCAAATCTAAAATATTTCTAAAAAAGAAAAGACCTATCTTGAGAATTATTAGGCTTTGCATGTGGAAAGCAAGATTAATTCAAATAGCGTGGGATCCAGTAGGCACATTTAGTATAGCGCTTTAATCCTGTCACTCACAAGGGCTTATAAAAAGAACGAGTGGAAAGTACGTCATAAGGGTGCGCTGGCCACAGTGGTATGAAGATACATTGCGTGAACATGTCACCATGGGTTCAAGCCCTCGTGGAGCACATTTGCTTTGCCTTTTTATCCCACCTCTGGATAGTGCAAGTTCTGCCCCCTAAAAAATCCTAATTATCTAACAGCCTCCTAAATCCATTAATTACCTAAGCATTACTAAAAAATCCTATTTACCTAATATACCCCCTAATTCCATTAATTACCCACATTGCCCCCAAAAATTCGTAATCACTTATTCTATCCCCAAAAATTACACAAAATTAATAAAAAATTCAAAAATTACAGAAAATTAATAAAAAATTCAAAATTACACAAAATTAATAAAAAATTCAAAAATACAGAAAATTAATAAAAAATTCCAAAATTACAGAAAATTAATAAAAAATTCAAAAAATACAGAAAATTAATAAAAAATACAAAAATACAAAATTAATAAAAAATTCAAAAATTACAGAAAATTAATAAAAAATTCAAAAATAAAGAAAATTAATAAAAAATTCAAAAATTACAGAAAATTAATAAAAAATTCAAAAATTACAGAAAATTAATAAAAAATTCAAAAATACAGAAAATTAATAAAAAATTCAAATATTACAGGAAATTAATAAAAAATTCAAAAATACAGAAATTAATAAAAAAATTTTCAAAAATTAATAAAAATTTTAAAAATTCCAGAAATTAATAAAAAATTCAAATTTCTAGAAATTAATGAAAAATTCCAGAAATTAAAAAGAAAAATTCTTCAAAATTCCTAAATAATTCATCAATTCAAGATTATCAAGTATTTTCATAAAATTCCTTAATTGGTAAATTCCCCCAAAATTTCTAATACTTGTGTTCTTGCTCATTTTATGCATCGTTCTTCAAAAATAAAAATCTTGTTTTGCAATTTTTAATCTCACGCCACAGCTCTAAGCACGAACCGTAGTTTTTTTTGTTTGTTGTTTGAGTCGTATGGTCCAAGTGCGGCCGTAGTTGTCTTGGGCCTTGTGCACATGTGGATTAAGGTTGCCTTTCCTTTTTGCAAAATAAAAACCTTGCTCATTTTATCCATCGATTTTCAAAATAAAAATCCAGTTTTGCGATTCTTAATCTCACGCGACGAGCTCTAAGCTGGCCCAGGTAGCTTTTTTCATTTGTTCGTTGTTTAGAGATTCGTATGGGTCCAAGTGCGACCGTAATTGTCTTGAGTTTGTGCATATGTGCATGAGGATCGCCCTTCTAAAAATAGTTTTTTTCAAAAAATAATCAAGTTCATTTGGAATATTACTTTTCACTCACTCAAGGTCAAGCCTTCGAGCATCTTCCAAACACTCTTTTGAACATTTTCGAAAGGTCAAGCCTTCAAAACATACCAGAACTACGTAAGCCTTGAGTTTCCCATTGCAGGAGAATACGTAGGAGCGGATCAAGTCAATGAAAGCTAACCTCCATCAAGTATTTATTTTCACACTAATTAAAGGGATCAAACAATTTTTCAAATCACCACACACTTGTTTAGGGTACCGTTCTCCGAACCGGGCGAGTGGGAGTGCCTAAGACCTTTCCCCACTCGTAACCGACTCTCGAACTTAGAATCTTATCTTCAAGGTAGGGTTTTTTCCAAATCTTTTTCCTCAAAATAAAAATTTGGTGGCGACTCACATCATCCAAAATCAACTTTTTTTAAAATTTTAACGAGTCCGTCGTCTCGTCGGAATTACAATTCTGCGGCGGATGGCACGACTCCACCGGGGACCATTAGAGAGTCAAGTCCCGATCAATTGAGTGTACATTATATTTGATCTCTTCCTTATTTGTTTGCACATTTTATTGATTCCCACGATTCATTTACTTGTTTATTTATCTTGTTGTTTGTTTGTCTATTCTTTGTACAACCCTAGGATAGATGAATCATAAATTGCAATATATATTTGTACAATTTCCCCCAATTGCAGGTATCCTAATTACTTGTGTGCCCTCATACACATTTCATATGCATTATCATGAGTGGGGCCATATACCCGGGTCTGAGTGGAGCCTAGGACTAGAGGGATCTAGTGGTGTCACTTTGGGGCTTACGTCCTGTTTGACTATCACGAAAATCCCGGCTAAGAGTGTGTCCTATTTGTAATGCCTGCCAAATGGTAGCTTTTCTCATTGTTGTGGCAAGCATTGCGAGAATGGAACTTGGCTCAGTGACCTCAACACCCCCAAGATTACAAACCACCTTTGAGAGGTTCATATAAAAGGCCATAGATCCCTAGGCGAGGTAACCACAATAAGAAGCAAGAGGGCACACCCCTGCATGTATGGTTCATAAACGCATGGACAATTATCATCCAAAATGGAAGCTGAAGATTGGGGAAATACAGAAATCAAGAAAGAAAAGTCAAACAAAAAGAAAAGAAATATCAAAACAAATAAAAAAACAAGGAAAATCAAGGAATGGAAAATAATTTCTAAAAATACTGAAAGTATCAAAAGTTCAAAAGGAGAGAATGGAAAATTTCGAAAACCTAAAGAATGCTTTTTGGAAAATTTTAACAAACCCTTTTCAAACACCGTCAAAGGTTTTTTAGCAAAATACCAAAAATACAAACTCCTAAAAACAAATTTGTTAAAAATCAATAAATAAAACAACTCTCATTTATTTTCAAATAGTCAAACTTCAAATCTCTTAAAATTATTTGCACATATAGACATTGATTCATTCATTCATTCATAGATCTAAAAAAATAGATTTCAAAAATCATTCTACACATTCACACTCATTGTACATCAACATCTCTATCATTCACGTTTATTGCATTCAAATTATTTCCATAAAAAATTAATTTTTAACTTCACCAGAAAATTGGAGAAACACAAATTCTTCCTCGACATCCTTATAGGCTAGAAGCACAATCAAGAATCATGGACAGCCGGAGAGACAAAAATGAGGAGCTAAGAAATGAGGTCAATCATCGGGCGAAACAGATGGCCAAGCTAATAGAGGCCATCCAAGCCAGCTTCATGAAGAGGAGAGTAACCACAAGAGAAACCAACCGACCCAACACACCCTCCTCCTGGCTTCACTCCACCATTAAACATACCTTCGCAAAACGAAGGGTTCACAATGGGTTTCCTCATGGGTATGCACCCTCATACACAACCAAACACGAGTCCCAAACACAAACCCAACCACAAACCCAAACACATAACCTACCTCCAAACACCACTTCACAAGCTTACCAAAAGTAGTTGGAGGAACGCATTCCCATGTTCACCCAAGGGCCGCACCCTATATACATACTGTCTTCTCACCATCACCACATGCCGTGGAAACCCAAACCATCCTTCAAGTGAAGATACGGAAAAATGGAAGTGGTCAGGGTACGGGATCCGGCACCGAGGGAAACGACTATGAAGCCAAAGATGCATCCGATCATGCTTGGTCCCGCACGTGGTCATCCTCCATTTTAAGGTTCCTAAGTCGAGAAATATCAAGGAACCAGCTGTCCAAAGAAACACCTCGACTATGTACTCAGGAAGATGTACGCATGTACTTACGACGAGAAGCTTCGTCATCCACTTCTTCCAAGACAATTAACTTGGAGAATCGTAAACCGGTACACCTCAATCGGAGCGGACACACATCCGTTCATGGAGGGACCTTGCTGAGGCTTTCACAAAGCGAAGATCCAGTACAATACAGGAGATGGCCCTGATCGGACTCGGCTCGAGTGTGGCGAAAGGGAGATGAGTCCTTCAAGCAAAGATGTCCAACGTTGGTGGAGTTGACCGCTCAAGTACAACCTCCTTATTCGAAAAGGAGCTAGTCACCATGTTTCTTGACACACTCCAAGATCCTTTCTATGACAAGATGGTGTGGCATAACTTCGCTTCTCCGATATCGTCATCATTGGAGAAAGGATCGAAGGGGCATGCGCCATGGAAAGGTCGCACACAGTCCGCAGTGTGCGATCAATGTTTCCACCGGATCCGGGAAAAAGAAGGCGGGGTGAAAACCTACAACGTGGGCTTCCGGGGTCAAGGCCCGATACACTACAAATGATGCTTTATGGTCCGGTTGGTTACCAACCACACCATACACACCCTATATACCATATCCCTACATCGCTACCACTTACCAAACACCATAATTCCTCCTACTTACAATTACCCGACACAAGTCCGGCCACCAACACCATACACGGCCCAAACACAAGCCATAAAGCCGAATCCTAATCAAAGCTAAAAAGAAGGAAAAACACGTCCACCCGATCCTATCCCAATCTCCTACACCGAGCTCCTGCCCGGCCGATCCAAAAACTCGCTAGTTGCTGTTATCCTCCTAAACCTCAAGAGCCGCCATATCCTAAATGGTACGATGCTAACGCCAGATGCGATTACCATGCAGGATTTATTGGTCATTCTACCGAGGATTGTCTAGCGTTGAGCCGAAAGGTACAAAGCTCCGATTTGACGCAAAATGGCTGATTTTGGGAGTGCCCGCTCTCAACACTAAAACAACCTTTGCCGAATCACGAGCCCGTCAACCACTGAAACGGGAAGGAGGAAGCCGGCATAACGGTGCCTTTGTACAAATTGGAGGATATTTCATCCAGAAATTGTCGTACTTTTCAAAATCAATCTTTTGTAAATAAATTTCAATGAATAATACAAAAATTTACATTTTCATGTTTCTCAAGAGCACGCGCCTTACATTTTGGCTTTTTACTTCTAAAAAAATTTTCCATTCTTTTTTATCCATTCCTGCCCACTTCTTATTCCTATACCCAAACAATAAATACAAATTGGTGATAATGCTAGTGTAATAAGTAATCTTGAACAATCTTAATTAACCAAGCTAAAAGAGAAAACCAATGAGGAAGCGAATAAACAACCAGGGATTCTAGATCACCATTCAAAGTGTCTTGTCAAATAAAATATCCCAATTTGGAATCAAGTTTAAATCCAGGCAAAATTTAGGATGCAAAATAAGATCCGCTAATAGGAAACCAAAATGACCCCAAAGGTCGATGTTTAACAAAGGAGAAGAATTGGATTAAAATAAAAAATAATCCAGCAAAATCAAGGTCAAAACATAAAATTCAAGAAGAAGAGAGGCCAGTAGCCGATTAAAAGCCAAAACTAATCTAGGCAAAAGTAGGGTTAAGGTTCAAAATAATGATGACAAAGTCATGATCAGAAGAGGTCTTGCCGGTTTCAAAAACAATTCGGGGAAAAATCAGGATCATACAGGTTTCGTTAGGCCAACAATCCTCAAAGAACGACCTAAGAAAAGTTGGCACAATCAAGCGAAGGTCCGCTAGGTCGAAAACCTATAAAAGGGCGACCTAGGAAAAAGTTAGGCACAATCAAACGAAGCACGCTGGTCAAAATCCTCAACTGACAACCTAGGCAAAAGTTAAGGCATAATCAAACGAGGCTCGCTAGGTCGACAACTCTCAAGAGCCTCAGGCAAAGTTGTAATAATGGTCATGAAGTTCGCTAGGTCGAAAACCCTCAAAAGGGTGGCTGGAGGCAAAAGTTAGGGCACAATCAAACTGAAGCCCGCTAGGTCAACAATAAAAGATTACCCAGGCAAGAGTTAGGGCATAATCAAACAGTATCGCTAAGTCAACCATCAAAGAAGACCTAGGCAAAAGTTAGGCACAATCAAGCGAAGTCTGCTAGGTCGAAAACCTCAAAGGGCGGCCTCAGGCAAAAAGCTAGGCACGATCAAGCGAATTCTCACAGTCGACCCTCAAAAACGGCCTAGGCAAAAGTTAGGGCACAAATTGAATAAAAAAGCCCGCCAGGTCGACAATCCTCAAGAACGACCTAGAGCAAAAAAGTTAGGCACAATCAGAGCCCATTGGAGTGAAAGAAAACCCGTAAGGGCAACACCTAGCAAAAGTTAGGGCAATACAAAAAGACCTGCGGGTTGAAAACTCAAAAGAACAACCTGAAAATTAAGGTCAAACTAGGAATTCCGAGACAACATGATATTCGCACCTTATATCTTCTTAAAGCTGAGGCAAAAATTTTGCCATTTCTCAAAAGTTTGGCTAATTTGACAATCAAGATTATGAAACGGATTGGCATTTTTCATCAAAGGTGCCATTTGGGGCGATCTAACCCACCCTTTCATCATCTTTTTTCCTTTTCAAGTACACCACCTAAAACATACAACCTCAAAATTCTCTATCTCCTTCTTCGACCATCCAGCATCACTTTGCACACTCAAATGCATCGTGCACAAGGAAACATAAAATGTAAAAAGAATTAAAAGGATTAATTTTGAAAAGTCATGACAAGTCAGATGAATCCTTGACCGTTGTAACGGACAGATTATTTCCCGAAAGGATTCATCTTCTTACCACCCGGATGCCACCAAAGAAGCTGAGTGTGTCTTACTCAATAATACCGACCACCGTTAGTTTCAAAAATCCGAAAGAAGATTTCAAAATTGACCAATAAGCGAAAAGACCGAGTCAATCCAAATTTCGCTTTGATTCTTGATCCCTTTCACACCAACTATGGGGTTATTTTAGGGAAGGAAGGCGTGAGAAAGAAAAAAATCCAAGAGAAACAAAAATTTTACACCATTTCATGGTTTGCATTCAATAGCATATGTCTAATCAAATAATTATTTCTAGCATCAAAATAAGAACCACACATCATTTACCGTTTATTGACAAGATTACAACACCGAATTCTTTTCACTCATTCAAACAACACATAAGCATCTTTTTATTCAAGCATCGCACGACCCATTTTTCAAAAGTAATTAAGACCTAGGTAAAATTGCCCGAATCAGTCATAATTAAAACTGAATCAAGTCCAAACCCAAACAGCCGGCCCACAAAAAAGTTCAATTCCAGCTCATCCTCGATTCGATCAAGTCCAAATGGGGCAAACATTTGTACAAGAAAGATTTGAATTCAAGAACAAAGCCGGGGCAAGCTTTGCCTAGAAATTCAAGTTAGCGATCCTCAATTCCAAAATTTCATAAATGCAGGGGAGACATTCGCGGATAATTCAAATCGAGACAAAAAATTTTGAATCAAGTTCAACAAAAGCAAACACTCTTGCCCACCAAATTTCAAACCGAGGTCATCCTTAAATTTTCAGTCTGTTCAAATGGGGCAAACATTTGCCCAAGAAAATCCAAGTTGAGGCAATCCTGGTCTCAACCCAATCAAGTTGATAGGGCAAAGTTGCGGGGAAACTCAAGTCAAGCTCATCTTCAATCTCATCGAGGCTTAAACCGGGCAAACACTTGCCTAAACTCCTTTCAAATCAAGACATCCATCAATTATCAAGAATCCTCTAAACTAGGGCAAAATGGTTGCTCAAGTCTTTTCAAGAAAATAATTATCAAGTACCATCTTTCATTCCACCCTCACAACGGGACCAAGATACGTGATTCTGCCGTCTTACAGCTCATGTTCTAATCTGTCAACAGACTTTCCTTCATACCTATCCTAATAGATTCTTGTCATTTTTCCTTTGTCAGATCACTGAGGTCATTCATGCTTTACTTCGCCCCAACGGGCCATTCTTTCAAGTTAGTAGATCACTTTATTTTTCTTTTGCACGTACTAGCAAGCTCGCATCTTTCCTGTCGTCAACGGGATCTTTTTGTTTTTGCCTCTGCCTAACGATGCTTTTATCTTTCCTTTTGCCCGTTCCAGCGTGTGCTTGTTTTTTATCAAGAGTCCATCTACATTCATCCTGCCTTAGCAAGATAGTTTCATTCGATCATTTTACCTATCTTAACAGCTTTTTTCATTCCCCTCTTGCCTTCTAATGTGCTTGCATCTTTTCCATCCCAACAACAGGGATCTTTTCTTTTGTTTTGCCCAATGTGCCTCTTTCATCTTTCATTTTCCTTTTGCTCACAAACAGACTTCTGCATCCTTCATCCAACAACAGACTTGAAGCATGTTTAATCTTACACCGCTTTTGTGCTCGAGTTTGCATATATCCGGGCAATAGCAAGGATTTCATTTGCATTGCAGCAGCAACGGGACCTCATTTGTGTTCTCTGTCAACAGCAGGACTTCAAGCATGTTTAATTTTCTCGTCAAGTCGGTTTGCATTTATCGGCAAATGCCAGGATTTCATCATTTGTATCTTCCCTCAAATGACCTCATTTGCATTCTCTCCGTCAACAAATGTGACTTCAAGCACGTTTATTTTCCGTCCATCGCCACGCAGTCCGCATTTATCCAGGCAAATGCGAGGATTTCATCATTTGAATCTTCCCGGCAACCGCTGATCTCATCTGCACTCTCCAACAACAGATTTCAACACGTTTATTTTCTTTCCACTTGTCAAGCAAGTTTGATTTATCCTGGCAAAAATAGGATTTCATCATTGCATCTTCCCGCAAATGCGAGGACCTCATCAGATTCTCCGCCAACAATTGTGACTTCAAGCATGTCTTTTTTTCTCACACCGTCAAGAAGTTTTGCATTTATCCTCGCAACAACAGGATGTCATCATTTGCATCTTCCCTGCAGTCAACGGACCTCATGTCTATTTTCCCCACAACAACAGACCTCAAGCATGTCTATTTTTTCACATTGCCAAGCTGTGTTTGCATTTATCCCGCAAATCTTCACCAGGATGTCATCATTTCGATCTTCCCTAGGAACAGCGGACCTCATTTGCATTTTCCCCGTCAACAACAGACCTCAAACATGTCTATTTTTCACAACACTGCCAAGGCTGTGTTTGCATTTATCCCGCAACAAAGCTAGGATGTCATCATTTGCATCTTCCCGCAGCAACGGACGGGACCTCATGTCTATTTTTCCTCAACAACAGACCTCAAGCATGTCTATTTTTTCGCATTCACTGTCAGTTGACGGGTTGCAGATATCCCCGCAACGGTAAGATGTCATCATTTGCATCTTCCTTGGCAACAAATGGACTCATTTGCATGTTCATCAACAACAGGCCTCAAGCATGTCCTTTTTTCTGTCACCACCAAGGTGTTTGCATTTATCACGACATGAAAGAGATGTCAATCATTTTTCCAGCAACAACGGGGGACCTCATTTGCATTTTCCTCCAACAATAGGGGTCTCAAGCATGTCTTTTTTTTTTCTCCACCGTCAATGAGAAGCTTGCATTTATCCGGCACAGCGTAATGTAATCATTTGCATCTTCCTGGAGCAATGGACTTCATTTGCATTTTCCTCGTCCAACAATAGGACTTCAAGCACGTTAATTTTTTTGTCCATTGTCCAAGTTCAGGTTTGCATTTATCCTGGCATGAGGATTCCTTCATTTGCATTCTCCGCCAAGCCAACGGGACTTTCGGCATGTTTAATTTTCGTTCAATTGCAGGTTTGCACTTATCCTCGTAACAGCAGGATTTCATTTGCATTCTTCCCATCAACAACAAAGGTTACCATCATGTTTAAATTTTTGCATCATGGCCTATGTTGTCATTGTCGCTTCTTCAAGTTTACATTTTCGCATCATGGCTGCTTCATGCTGCCAGTAGCCACCATCAAGTTTAAATTTCAGATCATGGCCTATAAAGGGCTACCATCAAGTTTAGATTTCTGCATCATGGCCCCATATAGTGTCGCCCCGTCAAAAGTTAGATTTTACATGTGGCCTACAGCTGTCAAGGGCCACCATCAAGTTTACCATTCCTTTCGCATTTCGGCCTATAGCGTCAGTGCCACCTTGTAAATATTTTACATTTTAGTTCTTGCACGCTCGTCTGTCTTAAACAAGTCCTTTTGATCAAACTGAGCCCGTCGTAACGGGCCATGTCTTTTTTTGCTTGTTTTAGGCCATTTTCATTTTATTTCCTTTCGTTTGTCATAACAAGCAATCCCATGATTATTCGCGCTACTGGCCCTAACAGCCTTTACTCATTTCACTTAGCCTAATTAGGCTATACCTCAAGCCTTGCATATTTAAACCCTATCGGTACATGAAACCGGTAAGATCCTTCAATCGCCATCCGCTAGGCATCACTTTAAGTTCAAGGCTTTAGTATTGCTTTCAAATCATTCGAAAGTTTCACGGGCATGCCAAAGTGTTCATCTTTACTCATTTCCTACCTCGATAATTCGTAGAATCATTCCTCTCATTATCTAGTAGGAAAATGAGTAAAGAGGGCAACCGTAAACACTCATTTCGTTGTCCGAGGCTCCCATTTTTAAATTTGTCAAGAAGCTAATACTAATTTAAATAAATAAATAGAATAAGCAGAAAACAAACAAAAATAGTTAAAGAAAAGAAAAATAATAAAATTCTGGAAAAGAAAATTAAAAAATCTAGAAATAAAAGAAATTATAAAATAAATAAGTTTTTTAGAAAAGATATAAAATCGAAAATAAAAAAAAAGGAGAAAAAAAATGGGATAACAAAGGGAGAGGTATAAAAAGGGGCTATCGGTCCAAAAAGTTTTTCGGGAGGGGAAAATTTCCGAGTAGAGGCACCGAAAGTAGAGGCATTGGGGAAAATTTCCCCACGGTTATCCCAGATTTACTACCTAAATTTGCGTATGCCCAACCGTAAGTTTAGCTCGGCGTTCATCCGGTAAAATCAACTACTTAGTGGGGTTATAAGATATATGCATGAATACCGCCCGTGAAGATAGTAGGTCATGACCGGCAATGGTAATCAACTAAGGCAAACCATATATACATAACCATCATGGGATGTCAGCCTATGGAAGTGGTTATCAAATGAGGAATTATGGAGGAAATTTGTCTTCAGAGTGATTAGGAGAACCTCATGGAAATATGAAGAGCTCAGTAGCGCGACGGAGCGTTGTTACCTAGAGTCGACTAAACCAAATAAAGGTATTAACACCTGAACATTCAGTTGGAAACAGATGCCTAGAGTGAATGGACGATGCATCGTACATACATTTAGTTTCAGGAAACATGATAGCGGCGGAGAGTTTGAGAGATTATAGTGAAGGTTTAAGCGTTTTGGTTAGTGCCATATGATTAGCTCATAGACCAATAGTTCGGAGAGAGGAGAATTATAGAACGTCAATCTAAAATATTTCTAAAAAAGAAAGACCTATACTGAGAGGGTATTAGGCTTTGCATGTGGAAAGCAAGATTAATTCAAATAGCGTGGGATCCACCGGTAGGCACATTTAGTATAGACGCCATCCTCACTCCTGGGCTTATAAAAAGAACGAGTGGAAAGTACGTCATAAGGGTGCGCTGGCCACAGTGGTATGAAGATACATTGCGTGAACATGTCACCATGGGTTCAAGCCCTCGTGGAGCACATTTGCTTTGCCTTTTTATCCCACCTCCGGGATAAAGGTGTTCTGCCCCCTAAAAAATCCTAATTACCTAACAGCCCCCTAAATCCATTAATTACCTAAACAGCCCCTAAAAAATCCTATTTACCTAATATACCCCCTAATTCCATTAATTACCCACATTGCCCCCAAAAATTCGCTTAATCCCTTATTCTATCCCCAAAAATTACACAAAATTAATAAAAAAATTCAAAAATTACAGAAAATTAATAAAAAATTCAAAAATTACACAAAATTAATAAAAAATTCAAAAATACAGAAAATTAATAAAAAATTCCAAAATTATAGAAAATTAATAAAAAATTCAAAAAATACAGAAAATTAATAAAAAATACAAAAATACTAATAAAAAATTCAAAAATTACAGAAAATTAATAAAAAATTCAAAAATAAAGAAAATTAATAAAAAATTCAAAAAATTATAGAAAATTAATAAAAGTTCAAAAAATACAGAAAAATTAATAAAAAATTCAAAAATTATTAGAAATTAATATAAAATTTTCAAAAATTAATAAAAATTTTAAAAATTCAAAAATTAATAAAAAATTCAAATTTCTAGAAATTAATGAAAAAATTCCAGAAATTAAAAAGAAAAATTCTTCAAAATTTCTAAATAATGCATCAATTCAAGATTATCAAGTATTTTCATAAAATTCCTTAATTGGTAAATTCCCCCAAAATTTCTAATTTGTGTCTTGCTCATTTTATTCATCGTTCTTCAAAAATAAAAATCTTGTTTTGCAATTTTGAATTCACGCGATTTAGCTCTAAGCACGAATCGGTAGTTTTTTCATTGCTTCGTTGTTTAGAGATTCGTATGTCCAAGTGCAAAGTAGTAGTTGTCTTGGGCCTTGTGCACACGTGGATTAAAGGTTGCTTTTCCTTTTGCAAAATAAAAACCTTGCTCATTTTATCCATCGATTTTCAAAATAAAAATCCTAGTTTGCGATTCTTAATCTCAAGGACAGCTCTAAGCACGAACCTGGTAGCTTTTTCTGTTGCTGTTGTTTAGAGATTAAGTATGGTCCAAGTGCAAGTGTAATTGTCTTGAGATTCCCGCATATGTGCATGAGATCGCCCTTCTAAAAATAGTTTTTTTCAAAAAATAATCAAGCTGTTTTTGAATATTACTTTTCAATTAGCCCCGAAGGTCAAGCCTTCGAGCATCTTCCAAACACTCTTTTGAACATTTTCGAAGGTCAAGCCTTCAAAACATACCAGAACTACGTAAGCCTTGAGTTTCCCATTGCACCGGGGAATACGTAGGAGCAGGATCAAGTCCTGACAGGCTAACCTCCATCAAGTATTTATTTTCACACTAATTAAAGAGATCAAACAATTTTCAAATCACCACACACTCTGTTTAAGGGTACCGTTCTCCGGAACGGGCGAGTGGGGTGCCTAACACCTTCCCACTGTGAATCGACTCCGAACTTAGAATCTTATCTTCAAGGTAGGGTTTTTTCCAAATCTTTTTCCTCAAATAAAAATTTGGTGGCGACTCCACATCATCAAAATCAACTTTTTTAAAATTTTAGCGAGTCCGTCGTCTCGTCGGAATTACGGTTGCGACACTATTCACTTTTGTCTTTTTGTGGAAGACTTGGTTGACTTCATTTTGGTGACTCACCATCATCTTTCCAGCTGTTTCATTTTGTGCACATGGGTGTGGAGCCCACTCTTGGCAAGCTTATCACCTTATCCTGCCCTCCCAGCCTTCCAGGGGCGTTTTCTTAATTTTTCTCAGCATTGCCGGAAAATTTCCCAAATTATTCCTCTAACAATTCTAAGACTTTTTGGTTCGTTCCCATGTTAATCTAAGACCGTTTGCTATTTTTATGGGAACTGACTAGCTTTGTGCAAAAAGTACAGCTCCTAGGGGCATTTTGGTCATTTTCGGGGTTTTCGAAGGGCATTTTCGTCCCTTCTGAGGTTTCTAAATTTTTCTCACTACTTTTAACTATACATGATGTTTATAATCCCTCCAAGATGTCTTATACTTGTATTTCCATTTTTCTGGCTCATTATTTGAGCTATCCACGTGCAAGGACATTTTCGTCATTTGTACCAAACTTCCTAATTTCTCTGCTTTTGGCTCCTAATTTCACCTAGTTTTATTCTAGAAACTACTTGTAACCCCAAAAATTTATCATAGAAAAATTGGGATGTTACAACACCTATCTGTACCAAGACATCTATCACAAATAGCATCTCCATAACAACACCAGCAAACCTCATAACTTGTACCAGTAGGAATCCATTATCTAGGATGACCAATTGACACGCTCGTCGCAAACGTTCAAAAATAATTTCTAGATTTTCCCAAACTATTGGTATAGTATAAGGTGCAACCTAGGTCATCTCCCAAATACCATTTCATATTCTTAAGCAAATTAGGAGAAAGTTAGAACAAGGGGATTTTGTAAAGATGTGATATTAAGTTATAAATGCAAAATACAGAATGAAATTAATTTGACTTACCAATTATCAACTCAAGGAATTCAGAGGCTATTTTCTTAACTAATCATTGATCACTAAAATCATGCATTGTGTTTATCAACCCAGGATCATCTGGAACCTCTGAAATGATCCTGAATTTTCTAATCGAGTGAAAACTCTCTGGATTCAATGATTATGATCAACAAGATTTAGTAACCACTTAATTCTTCATCTAAAACCAATTTCATAATCGAATTCAGTTGAAGTAAGTAATAAAATGAAAACCTTCAATTCAATTACTTAATTTCTACTCTTCAAACTTTTGGAAAATGATTTACCAATCAAAAACCAATTATAAATCAATTATGCATTAATCAAAATACGTCAACCGAACAAACTTTGATTAAAAGAATAAAATTGAAGAATATAGTAAAGCAGAGTAGAAATCACTCAATAAGCATGTAAATAAAGATCAAGACCTCAAAGTTAAAATGAAAATAGCTTGAATCCTTGAATTGAAACTACAAACTTAGCCTTCCTTAGCGAATGAGGCAAACTAACAACAAAGAAAGAAAGATGGAAAATGGTATTGGAGTTAATATCCAAAGGGTGTATTCTCTTGTAAACCCTTCTATTTATAGAGAATTTTTTGAGGCATCATCTTCAGAAGGTCACCAACTAGCATTTTACTTTTCCACCCTTTTATTGCTTTCACATGGGCTTTGTTGAAAATGCAAAACACTTTTGAATTTTTGTCACCAATCAGCACAACAATTTTGACTTGCTTGCAGCGCAATTTCGGATATTCACGTGTCCGAATTAGAGCTTTACATCTGAACAAAAGTTGTAGCCCCGGATCTTAGCTTTCCAACGGATCTGATTTCATCTCAATATGACTTCTGTATCTCAAGATATGGCCAGATATTTGCACACTGTTCAAATTCCACGTCAGCAACACTATCTCATCTTTTGAGATAATTTCGGAGTCCTAAACATCCCATTTAGAGTCTGATCTTGCTTTGTAACTGTGGACACTTTTTAATTTTCATTCAAGACAGATTTCATGATTTTTGGATGTCTAAAACTTCTATTATGCTCAAAATACTATAATAGTGTCATTTTAATCAGTAAGCAAAGAAATTCAATTAAACTTCATATGAACCCAAACTCATAAAATATGACAAAGACCACTTAATTGAACATATAAGAAGTCTTAATGAGATAAAAAGGAGAGATAATTATTTATGAAATCTATGCTTATCAAATTCCCCACACTTATCTTTTGCACGTCTCTAAAGCAAACTTAAAGTTAAGATCGGGTGACTAATTTTTTTATTTTTTTTTTTTTATTATTTTTTTTTTTTTTTGCGAAGGAACATCAAAGTTTTGAGTTTATTTTCAAGAATTCACAAAATTTCATGAAGCATTCTTTTCATCACATTTTTTGAAAATTACTTAGAAAGGCAACTTTAATTTGAAAAACATAGATTTGAGAAAGATAAAACCTCACATGATGTACTCAACTCTCAAGTGTTTGATTTGTAAGCTTTTTCAAATTCAATCCATGAAAGATGAACTATCATGCTTGCATATCTTCTACTTCTACTACTATGTACACATGCAATGCACAAATCAAGAGGTCTTTATTTTGGTTATAACGGATTAGAAAGATGAAATGATATATTGAAGAGATACAATGTTAGACAAAGGAAAATGGTGAGATGGAGAATCGAGTCTAAGTGCAAGTGTGAGAAACAGATATCACTTCTTCATTCTTTTTTCTTTTTCTTTTTTTCAATATAATAGTTTATTTATTAATTTATTGCTTCAGCTTTTTTTTTTTTTCAACCATGATATTGATGAACACAACAATAATCTCCCCACACTTATTGAAACACTTATGGTATGATAAATCCAAAGATTTCCTCACCTCTATGGTCGACAAAGTTGTTTTTTTTTTTTTTTTTGATTTGTGGTGAGCTAAAAAGAAGAAAAGAAAGTTAATCGCGGCTCTTCAAAGGGTCGATCAAAGGATAAAATTATATGGTTTGGTTATTTGGCCAAGTGGTTTGTTCAAGAAAACAATAGGCTCTCAATCATTTTTGTACAATTCATGTGAAATGTAGCTTCAAAAAGAATCAATGCAAGTTCAAGTAACATATTCCATGGATGAAAATCACACAAGAAAGAAAATAATAATAAGGCTCAAAATTTCACATGTAATATATTTATCAAATCTAATCTATCCAGTTCAAATATGTGTTGCCAAACTAATTAACTCGAAACAAATCATTTTGCTTCAATTATTTTATGAAATCTAAGAACAAAAACTTCCACATTCAATTTTTTTAATCATAAGATGCGTATCAAGAGTCAAGTGTAACTCCTTACTCAGCCATCTTACTCAAAGCAAGTTTATGATTCTAACCTAATTTTTTATTTTATTTTATTTTTTTTGGTTTTTTTTTTTGGGGTTTTTTTTTAATTTTTCTTTTATATCGGACCATCCTACTCCCAACCTATCCAATACATTGTCCCCAATGTCTTAGATGGAATTTCATATAACAGAAAAGAAATGTGAGAAAACCACCAAAGTAAGGAAAAGTTATAACCGAAGAGGTATCTCGGTTCTCTTTTGTCTCTCGCCATCCTGATTTGGTTGGTTCACCAACCGCATTTGACCGAGCTCGATGTAGGATTTTGCAAATTCTCAAGTAGCTGTTTCAGCTGGAAGCTAGATACAATGATGTTGCGATGGATCTGTGGCATGAACTCCCGCTTCACCGCATGATCTAAAAAGGATAGCAAACCATTATAAAAGTCATTAATATTCAATAAGCCCAAAGGTTTTTTATGAAAATTCCGATAGCCCAAAATATGATGGTAAAAATTTCTTCCATTGTTTCAAGACCACCTGTGTAATGCAATAAATGCATTAGAATTAATCAACATGTGTCTTATACGGTCATGCATGGTTGCAACCTTCAATTCAGTACCTGTGGTGAAGTAGAGGTGCTCTCATTTTTTAAGCCAACACCTAAGACGTTACACCCCGTGAGTGCAGATCCTGCAATACATCCTTTTAAACCCCTGAATCCCTCCCCCATAAACAAGATTGATTTTTCGCAGCTAATGTCTTACCAAGGGTATAAGCCGATGTTGAAATTCTCTATCCTTTCCAAGGTTAGACCCACCAAAACACAAATAGTATTGATTCTATCCATAAACGGTGTTTCATTCTTTGAAAAATATGTCATAGAGGTTGATAATTTATAGGGACTCAATATCGATAAGAGATCGCTGAATAGTATGATCGGATTTGGTAGCAAAAGTTTGAATTTTTTGTTCAAGGAAAAAGGTGAATGTCGAAGGGAAAGACTTTTACAGCAGAGGTGAAAATTTCAAAAAATGGTGGCCCAATAAATTGAAAAGACAATGTAAATGACAAATATACACGCGTGAGAATGAACAGTAGTTGGATTGTGGCTCACATCTTCCTCTAGTTTTACGTCCGCAACGGCTGAAACGCCTTCTAAGAGTCGAGATGTGTTTCCATTCGCTTTTCTTGTGAAATCGACAATGTGGTCTTTTAAAGTCGATTCCCAAGACTATAACGTGCTTTTTCCTTACTAACCGCTTCAAATAAATCAAGAAGGACTCTTTGTACATGCCCACTAGATGCGTCTCAAGAGTCCGAATGATATCATCCAATGACTCCTTACTCACCATCCTTTATGAATTGAATTTTGTCCTCTCGATTTCTTGAAACCATTCCAGGGTTTTCGCATTCTTGGTTAGCAGTCCATCTTGCACACCTTAGCAAACCCAATTCTTTTTGCCCTTCTCTTCTTTGCATAGGAATTTCTTCCCATACCTGACATGTTTTTAACAAATGATTCTTGAAATTCACTCCGCTAAACGTACCTTAGCTTCAATGATCCAACGGACATCTTCTCGAAGGCCTAAGAGTGTTAATGCTCTCAATCGCTCAAGTCTGCAATTGTAAATGTCTTTAAGAAAATTTCTGGGAGAGTAGTGGAACAAAATTTTGATCCCGTGAGAGCTTTCTCCATTTTTTTCTTAAAACACTCAAGTTATTATTCCCGCAAGCTCAATGTGGTGTAATAGTTGGGATGATTTAAGAGGTGAAGAAGGAAGTTGAGAGATTAGTTGAAACTTATAAGCGAGGAATGTGGAGAGGGAGAGAGAGAAAGAGAGAGAGAGAGAAAAGAGAGAGAGAGAGAGAGAGAGAGAGA
The DNA here is from genome assembly GCA_026541065.1 of Canavalia ensiformis. NCBI lineage: Eukaryota > Viridiplantae > Streptophyta > Magnoliopsida > Fabales > Fabaceae > Canavalia > Canavalia ensiformis. Next base: position 1,620,199 of record JAMKYM010000437.1, read on the forward strand.
GAGAAAGAGAGAGAGACTTCTTGAATTTATCATACGTGGCATTGTGCAAATGCACTTTTCTACCGTGCTCTTGAAAACCTTCGAAAAATGGTTTAAGATGATGTCCATTCACCTTGAAGATTTTTTCAGCTTACTCCTCATTTTTTATTTCCACCGCACCATAAGGAAAAACATTAGTAACTACAAATGGTCCTAACCATCTGTATTTTTAGTTTACTGCATAAGTGCTTTAGCCGAGAATTGAAAAGAGAACTTTTTGTCCAACGGAAAACTCCTTTCTTGCAAACTTTTTGTCATAAAGAGCTTTGACCTTTTCTTTGTAAATTTTGAGTTTTCGTATGCTTCTAATCGAATTTCTTCAAGTTCCCGCAATTGAAGCTTCCATGGATTCCTCGCTGTCTAGATCCATGTTGCATTTCTTTACTGCCCAAAATGCTCTATGCTCTAATTCAACTGGAAGATGACATGCTTTACCAAAGACAATCCTGTAAGGAGACATGCCAATAAGTGACTTGTAAGCTGTCCCTATATGCCCATAATGCATCAACAAGGCGCAAGCTCCAATCCTTCCGTTAGGGCCGAACTGCTTTTCTAAGATTTTCTTTGATCTCTCGATTAGAAACTTCAGCTTGATCATTTGTTTGAGGATGATATAGGGTGGAGACTTTATGCATGACTCCATATTTATGAGTAGGGCTTCCATTGTGCGTTGCAAAAATGAGTACCTTGGTTACTAATTAGAGCTCTAGGAATGCCAAACCTCGCTAAAAATGTTAGACCCGATAAAATCCGCAACAACTCGAGCATCATCAATACGGGTGGCTTTTGCCCACCCATTTTGAAACATAATCAACAAATTTAGCGTAATGTAAACAAAGCCAAAAGAGACAGGAATGGACCCATAAAGTCTATACCTCATACATCAAATACCTCACAAAAGAGAAGTGGTTGTTTGGGCATCTCATTTCGCGCGAAATACTCCCTATTCTTTCGGGCACCGCCACAAGTTATGCATAATCTGTGCATCACTTAAATATTGTAGGCCAATAAAAGCCTCGAGTCTAGTACTTTTCTAGGCCGTCCGTCAGTGGCCCAAAGTGTCCACCACAAGCTAGGGAATGGCAAAAGGTAAGTAGATCGAACTTCATGATCTGGAACACATCTTCTAATGATTTGATCACTACATGTCTTCCAAAGGTATGGTTCATCCCATATGTAGTGTTTGGCATCACTTTTCAACTTGGCAATTTGCGATTTGGTGAAGTGTTTGGGTATTTTCTTTAGCAACCGATAGTTTACCAAATCTCGCATACCAAGGATCCTTCCCCTGCAAATGATGAGATGCTCTTCTCGGGAATGAATCTCGCAATCAGTTTCTTCACAAGGTCGCGGATCCGACTTAAATGATCTGCTACAAGGTTCTCTCGCACCACTCTTGTCTTTAATCTCTAAATCAAATTCTTGCAAATGTAGCATCCAGCGACCGCCTTGGCTTTAGCATCCGCTTTTTCAAAGAAGTATTTCAAAGCCGCATGGTCGAGAAGACAATAACTTTAGATCCAAGCAACAGAGCTAAATTTATCTAATGCAAACACAATCAAAAGCTCCTTCTCAGTTGTTGGTAATTGATTTGCCGTTGACATCTAGTGTGCTAGAGACATATGCAATGACATGAGATCTCTTTGCTAACTCTTTGAGATAGTAACAGACTAAGGGCATAATTAGATGCATCACACATTAATTCAAATGGAAGCGCCCAATGAAGGTGGTTGAATGATGGGAGTTGGTTGTCAATCGCTTCTTTAGTTCATCAAATGAATCCTTGCATGCTTGATCAAACACAAATTTGGTATCTTTTGTAGTAGTTTAGAAAGAGGTTGTGCAATCTTGCTAAAATCCTTTGATGAATCTTCTCAGAAACCTCGCATGACCAAGTAAAGAACGCATTTCTCGCATTGTATAAAAGGTGGCAAGAAGTAATAATGTCTATCTTGGCCTTATCAACCTCTAAACCTTGCTAGATACCAAGCGTCCAAGACTATACCTTCAAGTCTACCATGAAATGACATTTTTCAAAATTCAAAACCAGGTTAGTCTCAATGCATCTATCCAAAACTTTAGAGAGGCTTTCTAAGCATGCATCAAAAGAAGAACCATATACAAGTGAAGTCATCCATAAACACTTCCATGCAACTTTCTAAGAGATCAGAGAAAATGCTTACCACGCATCTTTGAAAGGTTCCAGTGGGCGTTGCATAGACCAAAGGGCATCCTTCGATAGCAAAAGTACCAAAAGGACAAGTGAAGGTGGTCTTATGCTGGTCTTCTGGGCTATATGTATTTGAAAATAACCCAAAAACCATCTAGAAAGCACAGTGAGATTTTCCTCGCTAATCTTTCCAAAATTTGGTCTATGAAGGGCAAAGGAAGTGATCCTTTGCGAGTAGCTTGGTTAAGCTTCCTATAATCTATGCACACTCTCCAACCTGCTTTTTGTATTCTGGGTAGGGATTAGTTCATCATTGTGATTTTTTGACACAATACCATGCCGCTTCTTCTTAGGAACTACTTGCAATCTAGCTTACCCAATCACTCGCCTAAGATGGGATAGATGATACCAATGCCAAAAGCTTTACCTACTTCCTTCTTTACCACATCTAGGATGGTTGATTCAAACGCCTTTTGTGGTTGTCTAACAGTGTCTGGTGTGTTTTCCTCCAAAGAATATCCTATGCATACAAGTAGATGGGCTAATGCTTGGAATATCACCAAAGTCCATCCAATCGCTTGTTTATGGCTTCTTAAGGTTTTGCGAACCTTTCTTCCCGCTTGTGGTAGAAGGTTCTTTGTTACAATGACAGGAAGCTTCTCATTTTCCTCCAAATAAGCATACTTTAGATGTTCAGCAAAGGCTTCAACTTCAAAGGAGGTGGTTGTATTATGGAAGGTGTGGATCTATTGAGATTGAAATGTTCCAACACTTGCATCTAACATGTCATCTTTCCAAGAAGTTTGGTCCCAAAGATTGATCCTGGAGCACACAATACATTGATCAAATTCATCACATGTACAAGTAAAATTATCTAAGTAATCTAAACCAAAATCAAAAAATTCAAAAAGTAGATTGTCAATAGAATAATCATTCTCAAGGAGATCTATGGCATCAAGTTGGAAAGAGCTGAATGATTCTTTATGGGATGCTTCATGGACTTCAAATATGTTGAATTGGATGATATCATCTCCAAATTCCATAGAGAGAGTCCCGTGATGAGACATCTATCTTTGTTTTTGCTTTGAGGAAAGGTCTCCTAGGATCAAGGTTGCTCTATCGATGGATGACTCATCTTCCATATCCAAAATGTAGAAGTCACCGAAAGATCACTTATTCACTTGAATCCAGACATCTTCAAGTACTCCCATTGGATGTGTCAGATTGGCTAATTGAATCACCACACCGCTTGGCTTCAGTTCTCCAGCATTCAAAGATTTATAAACCGATGAGGGCATAACATTAATGGAAGACTCAGATCCAAACAATGCATCACCAAATGTAGAGTTTCCTATTGTGCAAGGAATGGTGAAAGTTCCCGGATCTTTACATTTTCGAGGGAGGCTGGGTTGAATTAAGGCAAAACATAAGTCCCACACTAATCTTCTCATCCCTTTGAGTCTTCTCTTATGCGTGCATAAGTCCTTTAGAAATTTGGCATATTTGGGAATTTGCTTGATAAAGATCTAGAAGTGGTATGTTGACTTCCACTTTCTGAAAGTATCTGAAGCCCTTATCCAATTCTCGTATGAACATTGGGCTTGGATTGGACCATTCTATTTGGAAAAGGTAAAGATACCTTCCGATCAAGATAATTTGGGGTTTTTGTCTCATCGATGCTTCAAGTGCGTATCGTTTTATGGCAAGCCTTCTTTTTGTTGATCATTCGATGTCTTATCGAAGGCCGGTGTACTTTTTCATCGACTTTCCCTCCGACTCGTATGGCTTATCGTAGATGTCTCGAGGTGTGTAGAGATAAATGCTTCTTTTGTGTGTGGATTAGTCTGATTGAAGCTTTGTTGCTTTTAAAATTGTAGTGGTCTCGTCTCGCACTTTCTTCCCACTTCTCAAGGACATGGCATTCACACTTTTGGATTTATGACAGGCTGAGAAGGTAGTTGACCAAAACCTTGAGATTTCAATTGGTTGACAGTGGTAGCCAACTGCCCAATTTGAGTTTGTAAATCCTGAATGGTAGAACTTACATTTTGTTGAAACTGAAGATTACTGGTAGCTAATTGCTTCATCAAATCATCAAGAGTAGGTTGAAGCATTAGAAGATGCAGTTATTGCCGTACATGCCGTTGTTGAACCGAATGGCGGTGGTTGGTATTTATTTTGGGAGTCAGATGTTTGAATCCTTTGTTGTTGTGGAGGACCATATCTCAAGTTAGGATGGTTTCTCCAACTAGGATTGTATGATCCAGAAGGTGGTTCAAACTTCTGTTGCTGATAATGTTGAGGAGGCCTGTATTGTTGTCCGTGCCAAAAATACCATTTACCTGCGGCCTCGGGGTGTCTCACTTTCTTGCAATGTTGGGCATGCATCAAGAGGGATGATCTCGAAGTGCGAGATGCCACATGTTTTGGTTTTGTCAACAACATTGTTGTTGCTGTGGCCCGATGGCCAACCGTCTTACGATGGAGGTTAGTTCTTCATTCTCGTTTCTCCAATCGTGTATGGTCTGCCTTAGTGGTCATTTCATGGATTCCTTTAGACAAGGAATTAGTTCGAGAATTAAATTGCTGAGAATTTTCTCGCCATGTTGGCAATCAAATCTCGAGCCGTCAGAGAGTTTTGTCCATAAGTGCTCCACCACTAGCCGCATCAACCATGCTTCCGTCCACGGGGCATGAGTCCTTCATAGAAATATGCGAACCGCATGATTGATCACTGATTTGATGGTGTGGACAAGTGGCGCAGTTTCTTGAATCTCTCCCAATACTCATAGAGAGTTTTGGGGAGTTCCGTCTGGATGCCGCAAATCTTTTCCGATGGCCGCTGTTTCGATGGGAAGAATTTCTCCGAGAAATAATCTTTTCATATCATTCCACAATGATGTTGATGTAGATAGTACAACCAGTCCTTAGCTCCATCATTTAAGGAGAAAGGAAATGCTTTCAACTTGATATGATCTTCAAAGAATTCCTTGTGGCCGCATTGTGGAACACACAATGTGAAATTCCTTCAAATGTTTGAGGGTCCTCACCTGCAAGGCCATGAAACTTAGGTAGCAAATGTATTAATCCAGACTTTAGTTCAAATGGTGCATCAACATCAGGGTATTGAATACACAACGGTTGATAAGCAACATCAGTGCGGTAATTCTTTTAGGGTTCTATCGGCCATGTTTTTAGCAAAATATTTAAAACTATCAAAATTTAAAGATGAAAAATCACTATCGTTACTTTCTTGGTTATTCTTTGAATGAATGCCTTCTGTGCGTGCTTTTCAAATGGTTGGAATGTTCATCAATCTGGGATCATATGCATATAAATTTTCAGGATTGGATCGGGTCATACACAAAAAGGTGAATTCATACAGAAAATCCAAGAATGATATACCTAAAATAAAAAAAAATTGTTAGAAAGATTAAAAATTTTATACAAAATCCTAAATAAGCCTAAGAAATTAAAATGGTCCCCAGCAACGGTGCCAAATTTTTGACACGCTCGTCGCAAACGTTCAAAAATAATTTCTAGATTTTCCCAAACTATTGGTATAGTATAAGGTGCAACCTAGGTCATCTCCCAAATACCATTTCATATTCTTAAGCAAATTAGGAGAAAGTTAGAATAAGGGGATTTTGTAAAGATGTGATATTAAGTTATAAATGCAAAATACAGAATGAAATTAATTTGACTTACCAATTATCAACTCAAGGAATTCAGAGGCTATTTTCTTAACTAATCATTGATCACTAAAATCATGCATTGTGTTTATCAACCCAGGATCATCTGGAACCCCTAAAATGATCCTTGAATTCTCTACTGAGAAAACTCTCAGGATTCAATTGATTATGATCAACAAGATTTAGTAACCACTTAATCTTTCATCTAAACCAATTTCATAATCAGAATTCAGTTGAAGTAAGTAATAAAATGAAAACCTTCAATTCAATTACTTAATTTCTACTCTTCAAACTTTTGGAAAATGATTTACCAATCAAAAACCAATTATAAATCAATTATGCATTAATCAAAATACGTCAACCGAACAAACTTTGATTAAAAGAATAAAATTGAAGAATATAGTAAAGCAGAGTAGAAATCACTCAATAAGCATGTAAATAAAGATCAAAACCTCAAAGTTAAAATGAAAATAGCTTGAATCCTTGAATTGAAACTACAAACTTAGCCTTCCATGAAGGAGGCAAACTAACAACAAAGAAAGAAAGATGGAAAATGGTATTGGAGTTAATATCCAAAGGGTGTGTTTCTCCTCTTGTAAACCCTTCTATTTATAGAGAATTTTTGAGGCATCATCTTCAGAAGGTCACCAACTAGCATTTTACTTTTCCACCCTTTTATTGCTTTCACATGGGCTTTGTTGAAAATGCAAAACACTTTTGAATTTTTGTCACCAATCAGCACAACAATTTTGACTTGCTTGCAGCGCAATTTCGGATATTCACGTGTTCGAATTAGAGCTTTACATCTGAACAAAAGTTGTAGCCCCGGATCTTAGCTTTCCAACGGATCTAATTTCATCTCAATATGACTTCTGTATCTCAAGATATGGCCAGATTTTTGCACACTGTTCAAATTCCACGTCAGCAACACTATCTCATCTTTTGAGATAATTTCGGAGTCCTAAACATCCCATTTAGAGTCTGATCTTGCTTTGTAACTGTGGAAACTTATTTAATCTTTCATTCAAGACAGATTTCATGATTTTTGGATGTCTAAAACTCCTATTATGCTCAAAATACTATAATAGTGTCATTTTAATCGGGTAAGCAAAGAAATTCAATTAAACTTCATATGAACCCAAACTCATAAAATATGACAAAGACCACTTAATTGAAAATATAAGAAGTCTTAATGAGATAAAAGTGAGAGATAATTATTTATGAAATCTATGCTTATCACCAATATATAAATATTTTTCATTGCTACAATAGAATACTTTCATAAGTAAATGCTCAACCCAAACCCAGAACCTAAGTTAGGATCTCTCCCGACTTGGGCTTTGATTCCAGAGATTTACAAAGTTAGATATAATGATAGGGAAGTAGACTAGGTTTGGAAAAATAATTCAAAGAACTGTGCAATAAAGTTATGAGTACAATTAAGAATAAAAAGGAAAAATATAGTATTCATATAATATAAAAGAGCATGCAATTAATGCAGGAAAATAGAAAAAAGGTGATAAAATTCATAACATTTAATTTGTATTGTTAATTAAAGATATTTAAAGTTGGTAACTTACAAAGATTGCTTCCAAGAAACTCTAGTTCGGGCTTCAAAGATAGTTGATATGCTGATAAGTGATATAGATTGAGTAGAAATTAGTACAAAGTAGGCACGAATGTGTTTACAATGGAAAATTTAATGAGAAGATAAATTATAAATAGACCTTTTCTTTACTTTAATTTTTTTATGCCTTTATTGAATAGTCTTTAGCTTTTTATAATGGATGAGAGGTCCATTGGTAAGTTTGTTTGTGTTTCTTAAAAATAATAGAGATTCTGCATTATGGTGGTACAAGTTATGAGGTCTGCATTGATTCCTACTAGTATAGATTATGAGATTTGCTTGTGTTGTTGTGGAGATGTTGTTTTGTGACAGATGTCTTGGTATAATGCTATTTTGTGACAGATGTCTTGGTACAGACAAGTATTGCAGTATTGCAGTATTGCTTCTGTTTTTTTAAAATGATAGTATTATATGGAGCGATGGTCTTCTATCTTTTTGTTTTCTCTCTCCATCATTTTTTATTGATCTTTAGAAGAGTCTTCATAATAATTTTTGAGGTTGAATTCCACTTCTTCATCTATTAAAAAAATAATATAACTTTTTATTAAAAAAATTGATCTTCAAACTAAATTGATGGTCGATAAACAATGTTAAAAATTAATAAAATATTTTTAAAAATATTTTAAATACTTAATAAACGTAAATATATTTTTTATTATTCTTTTTCTACCTTATCTCTTTTTCATATTAACAAGAAGGAATTTAATTGTTATTACGTAATTTTTTAGTACGTTTATTTTGAAAATAATTTTCACATTATCTTCCTCGTAAGATAATTACAATTAGAGCTGTCAAATTGGTTCATGGTCCTAGGGTCAGTCCATTTGAACCTACATTATGTGATCCACTTAGAAGTAGGACCTTTTTAAACCCTAATTCATATAACCTTTAATTTAATAGGGCTTAGTGTGGGTTGGTCCTAGGGCCAACCCTAGCCCTATTTTATTTATTCTATTTTATAATTTATCTCAAAGTATAATTATTAAATACGAATCAACGTAACCTCCAAATTAAGTGGGATAAATGTGAGCTAACTCATCTAACCCTATCTTATAACCTTTTGTTTTGTAACTCGTTTAAAAGTAAGATTTTTTTATATCTTAAGTAGGATTTAATGGGCTTTTATCCTTATGGGCTTTATAGTGTGGGCTTTTGTGGACTTGTGAGCCATTTTGACCTTAGTCCATGTGGGTTAGAGTTGGGTTGAATTGGATGGGCCAAATTGATACTTCTACTAGCAGGAACAGTTCTCGTTAGGGTAGAAAAAGAAAAAAAAAACAACTTCAAGCTGAAGCAATCTTTAGTCAAAAATTTCAAGGACCAAAATTTCTAAATGGGTAGGAAGATAGAATAGGTAACATGATCATACTTTTTGTGTGACAGACTTGTTTTAATCCTTTACATTCAATTATATGAGTAACACTTTTTAAGGTTGTAAATTATTTTGAATTTATTGTACATTACTTATCATTTATAGTTTTTTAAAGTCTACTTTTCCTAATCTTCACAAAATGAATAACATGACATCAACTATATTTTTTCCACTTAATGTGGATCTTTTATTTTTCTTGAAGTGTTTTCTTTGTTAGTACTAAGATTTTTAAAATCAAACTGGTCATTGTATCGGTCAAGCTACCGATTTAAGGTTCAATTGTTTAATCATGGTCGAACCGGTATTAATTAAATATTATTTTTAAAATATGTATAATATATATTATATTAAAAATATATAAAATATATATATACAACAAAAATAAAATATATCAAAATTATAATTTTCTATAATTAAAAATTAAAAAATTATATATATTTTAATTTTTAAATTAAAATTATACAATTAATATAAAATAAAAATTTATTTTAATAGTTTTTAAAAAATATTATTTTATATAGAATCAGTTTTTTATCGGTTTAGCCGGTTTACCATTATTTTGATCAATTCAGCTGGTTTACTATCGTTTTTTTGCTAAAATGGTTTTATGGTTCAATTAACTTGGAGAAGGAACTGATTCCCGACCTGGTCTAGTTTTTAAAACATTGGTTAAAACTATTTTCAAAAGTATAAATGTTCATCATTTTTTTTTGTAACATTTTTATTTTTAACCAAATTTTGTAGTTAGTAATTTGAAATAATAATATTTTTTAAGTAAGGATGGACTTTGTCCCACTTGACCTTGAGGACTTTTATATTTAAAATTTTTTGACTATGAACTTTTTTGATTTTAACCCATAAGATCAAGACTAAATAGATAAGGGACAGACCCATTTAATAGCTCTAGTTACAATTCGATTATTTTTACAAGACAATTATTTTAAAAAATATTATTCTATTTTAAAAAGTATTTTTATTAAAAAATAAATTAATTTAATTGAAATATTTTTATTTTTTATAACTAAGCTAATTGTTTTTGACATATATAAAAATGATACTTATATGAAAATACTACTAACATGAATGAAAAGAAATCTATGATTATCGCATTCAATTTTAACTCTTTAAATATCATAAAAAATAATTAATTAAATAAAAACAAACATATAAATACAATACGCAAGTTTAAATAATGTTTAACTCATTTTAAAGTGTAAAATTTAAAAATTTTATGAGGTTGAAATAATATACATTGAAATTAAATGCGTTAATATTTTGATAACTAAATATTATCATATAAAATATTTTTTCAACTATTTTAAGGATTTAATTTTGATAGAAAATTAATTTAAAGATTAGTTATATCATTCTATTTTAACTTATTATATTAATAAAAAAATTTAATTTTGTAATCACAGCTTAAAAAATGTGTAACTTTGAAATTATTTATCAAGACATGTTTAAAAAATAATGTAAAACGTTTTACATTGATAATGCATCAAATTTTAGAGTTGTAAATTGTAATAATATTTTTATAAACATTATAAGTGGTTTTTTTTTATCCTTTTTATACGTTAAGAATTTTTTTTAATTTACAACCTCATGATTTTTTTAGAATAAAAATATAATAAAGTGAATTTTTAAATATTCATGACAGGTATTTCTATAATAGACTTTTTATTAATCATATATTTGAATGAGAAAATTTATTTTAAAAATTTTATAATATTTTAAATTACAATATCTTGTTTAGGTTAAAAGAAATTAAAATTTTGAAAACTTAAATAAAAAATGTAATTCACCAAAATTTAAAAATTTACAATTCTACCTACATAGATAGATTTTTCAAAATTCTATCCAACAACCCTTCTATATTTCTTTTACATTATAATAAATTTGAAAATATTTTTTCAAATAAACTAAATATTAAAATATTATAATTTTAATCAATTTTAAACTTAATTTATTTATAAACCTTAAATTTTTATATATGATATCAATAAAGTTTATATCCCATTATTTTAATGATATTTATTTTTATCCTCAATTTAAAAATTATATTCCATTATATTTTATTAATACATATCATATTTATCATTAATAATATATATATATATATATATACATTAAATTTATTTCAGTTTCTAAATGTTATTTCAATTTAAGATATTGGGGCAATACATATATAATATATTTGTTTGTCAATATACCTAAACTTCGAATATCAAAATAAATTTATTTAGTCATAATCAAATCTTTTATTTATTTTTTCGATGAAATTTTATTTATATCTTATATTTTTTTCTAATAATTTTATTAGTAATATATCAATTAAAAATAATAAATATTTTATTTTTTAAAATATAAAAAATTATTTATTTTATATAATAATTAAAAAAAAATTTAACAATAAAATTATGAGAATTTAGAATTATCAAATATTTTAATACATAAAAATTAAATGACTCTATACAAAATTGAAATACCAAAATTTTAAATTACTTTATTCAAATAAAATATTTAAAAATAAAAAGAATTAATTGAAAGTATTTTATATACTTAAAATTTTTAAAAATATTAAATCTCCATTCAAAATCCTGGCAAACATAATTAACAACTAATCAATGTATGACAGGTAACTATTACTTACTTATTATGCATAAATGTAATAAAGCAATCGTCCAACAAATTTTAACTCATCTTTTTAACACTACATAAATATTTCCAAATTTAAATTTTATTTATATGTATTTTATAAATATAATTAAATTATTATTACTATTTTATATTTAATTTAATTTAAATTTCTATTATTTTTTTATCAATTTAATTTGTTATACTTTGTTTTGATAGAAGAAATTAAGATAAAAAGAAAGAAAATTATGGATAACATTTAATATTTTTATTTAGATGAAAAGAAATAAAAAGAAAAAATTAAAAAATTTAAAATAATATTTTTCAATCAAACAGAGTATTAATTTGTTAAATCGTTAGTCTTGATTCATGATATAAACTTTTCTATATTTTTAATCTTAAAAATATCAGTTTATATATTTTAATTTTAAAACTTATTTAATCATATTTTATTATTTTAAGAATTTTTTTATTACCAAATCAATTTATATATTTTAGTGATACACTAATTTTATTTATATATTTCTCACACTTCTGTGTGAAAAAATTTAAATATAAACAAATTAACGCAAATTATTCATACAAACATCTTTTAGAATTAAAAAATACACATGATCCAATTTTGATGAATTGATAATATATTTTTTAAAATAACATCTTCACTTAATAGAGATTAATTTTTAATAATAAAAAAAATTAACAATTTTATAAAAATAAAAAGTTTAACTTATAAAATAACAAAAATTAAAACTAAAATCAGATTACATTAAACAACTAAAGATTTCATTAAATCTATTTTATATATGTTTAATAATAGCACTTATTTAATGATTATATATATATATATATATATATATATATATATATATATATATATATATATATATATATATATATATATATATATCACAAATATTACGGTATCGAAGAATTTTGATATTTTTTTATTTTAATTAATAAAATATTATGATATTATATTTTATAATTATTTATTTTATTTTTACATATCATATAATCTTTTTAATATAAAATAATCATATAATTTTTTAATTAATTCTCAAAATTATAACATAATTAATTTTTAAATGATAAAAAATAAATTAAAATTTTTTTTAAATCTCACCCATTTGAAATGGTTATGAATCTTCAATTTTGATTTTTAAATTAATTTTAAAAATAAAATTATTTGAAAAAAATAATTTTTAATCTATTTTAAAAATAGTTTTGATTTAAATCTTAAAATTAAAAAAAAGTTTATTAAATTTTATTTTTAATTTTAAAATATTTTTATTTTTAAATCTATCCAACTTAATCATCGTTAAATTTTTATTTTATAATAATAATAATAATATATTTTTATTATTTAAAAATAATAATTTTTTATTTACCTAATTTTTATATAATAATTAATAAATAAATTATATTAAATTTATAATATTATAATATTATTTATTTTATATAATTATTTATAATATAATATTAAAATATATTTTATATTATATAATTATTTATAATATAATATTATAATATATTTATTTTATATAAAATATATATCAAATAATATAAAAATATTATAATAATATATAAAATTATTTATCTTAAATAATAATAATCAAATAATATATAAAATAAATATTTATATAATTTTATAATATTTTATATTATAACCATTATATCATTATTGTTATCTTATAACATCATTTTTATTTTTATCATTACCAGAGTCACCATCATCATTATAACAATAATAATAATAAAAAATTTTTCTAAAATTTTTATTTTTATTATATAAAAATTTTAATTATTTATATATTTTATAATTTATAAATAAATAATACTTATTAATATATTAAAATTATATTTAATTTATAATATTATAATATAATTTTATGTTATATAATTTTTATAATATAATATATACTAATAAAAAAATTATAATAGTTATATATAAAAATATTTATTTTATATATTAATTATCAAATAATTTATAAATATAAAATTAAATAATTATATAATATTTTTTATATTATAACTATCATAATTATCACAGTTAATATCATCAATATAATTATTATTATTATAATAATAATAATAATATTTTTTATTATTTTATAATAAATTATTTTTATAATTTTTGTTTATTTAATGTTTATATATTAGAAAAATAATATTTTTATATATAAATTATATTTAATTTATAATTTTATAATATATATTATTTTTATGTACAATAAATATTGAATAATATATAAAATATAATAAAAATATATATAAAATTATTTATTTTAAATATCAATAATTAAATAATATGTAAAATATAAATTTATAATTATATAACATTTTTTATATTATAATTCTCACATTATTATTATTATTTTATAAATATTAATTTTTTTACCATTTTTACTATTACTATTATAATTATTACCATAATAATAATATTTAATTTTATTATTTTTAAAATTTTAAATTTATATTATTTTGATATATTTTAATTTTTTAAATTAATATTTTTATTTATAATTTTTTATAAATTTATAATAAAGTATTTTAATTTTTTTACAAGTTTTAATAATTAAAAACTGAAAAAAATTGATTTTAATTTTAAAAAATTTTAAAATTAAAAAATCCCAATAAATCCTTAAATAATACAAAATACTATTTAAAAATCATGATTATAAAAAAATATATAAATCTGTTTTTTACCTACTTTGTACCTAAATAAGAAAAATCAGCCTTTACATTTATATTATACATAAGATTTTTTATTCTAAAATTCGAAAGAACTTGCAAAATTTTGTTTTATTTTATTTTTCCTTGTTACTTACCATTTCCATTATTCAGATTATTTTTATAAAATCTAAAAATCATTAATTGTTTTCAGTTTTTTTTCTATTATTTTTTCTTTAATTAATTTGAATATTAAATCATTAATTGTTTTTAAATTTACCTTTTTATTAAAATTTCTATAATATTATACTATAATTAATTATATACTTGCATATATAATAAAAACAGAAAAAGAAAAGAAGTGGATTTTGGTCATTTGATAATTACAAGGAATGTTAATAAATTGCCCAGGAACGAGTTGAGGTGACCCGGCCGAGTCATGTACTCGTCAGCTTTTAATTAGGTCAAGGTGGGGGGTTTTTTAAAGGTTTAAAAATCCTTGTTTGACTCAAAAGCAGAGAAGGGTGGAGGAGAAGGTGAAGAACAAGTAGATCTGAGTGTGAAGCAAATCCTCCTAAAGTTTTCAACTTTCAATCAAAGGGTCCTCGAAAATGCTCTGAACCCTTCTTCATCTTTTTCTTCTTCTTCATTTTCTGGCTTCCCAAACACACTCACAGCATGCCTCGCCCTTGTTTCCACAAGCTTATTCTCCCCACCGCCCTCCAATCCAGACAACTGGTACCTCAATTTTATTTCTCTCTTTTTCTTTCCTCTGTCATTGAAGTGTTTCTTCTTGTTTGAATTTGATTATGCTCATGATTTTTGGATTTGGGGTTTTTGGGTTTGTGAAGGTGGCAAGAAAATAAAAAAGGCGTTTTGGGTTTTTGTCACTTTTCTTCTACTCACAAACCCTGGCACCTCTTTTCCCCAAGTTTGGATTGCTGTTCAGTTTTTTGATAAAGGATAGTACTTTGATTAAGTTTGTGATGTCTTTTCTTGATAGAGAATGCTTCATTCCGTGAGTTTCTGAGTTCTAAGCCTTAAGCCCCTGGTAATCATGAAATATTCCTTCAGGGTTAAGGTTTTGTGGTGTCTTGGAAAGTAGGGTTGAACTGAATAGTAGTTTTAGGTTTAAAGTGAGTTTTGGTTAGTCTATTACTTTATATTCCGACACTGTGCATACATTAGATATATGCATTGCAATTTTCTTTGGTTCAGTGTTCCTATTTGAACAATTTCCCTTATTATTGTTCTGTTAGTTGTTTGCCTGAAATTAGTCTCTATTGGAGTAGGAAATATAAATTATTATCTACTCTTACTGTAATACACAAATCAAAATATTACTTGCGGTGGCATAGAAAAGATGTTTAAGGGTAATCTTGGTTCAAAACTCATTTTTACCCCTATAACAAAAGATGTTTAGGACTGCTTTTTAAGAGAGGGACAGGGGGGTCTTGGGATTTTGTCCCTTTACAGTGGTTAATGAAAACAAACCCCTAGTTTTAGCATCATTGTGCCAAGTCTGGATATATTTTATCTTCTCTGGCAGTATTTCTGACATTTTCTGGCCAGATCATGACAGTTTCTGTCAAGCATTGACTCGCACGCCCTCCTCTTGTGTTTTATCATCCATTCTCTTCTCTGTTTCGGTGTCCCTGCTCCATTTGTTCCTTTCTTTTTGTTTGATAGCAGACTCTGTAAAACTGGTGCTTCATCTTTATCTGCTGTGTTTAGCTTTGAATTCTGACATTTAATCATTTGTTAGGAATAAGTCTTTAGTTTTGGTATTTTTTTATTTTTCAGCATTTATCCTTGTGTAATGTAAATCACTTAATGGACATCTTGAAATGACATAATAGTGGTCATTCCACTACTCACTATAGCAGTTTTGCGGTCAGCCACTCTGTGCCCACCATTTGAGATTGATAACTATGGCTGTGAATCACAGTACAGTGATGCAGCATAAAAATAGTCTGCATTCTGCAAATTGAAATCTGTAGCAGGCTTATCTCCATGGCACCGAAAACTCTATTGCAAGTCCCATATTGATCAAAGGGAAGGCCAACCATGCATATATAATCTAAGGGCATCCCTCACCTTACAAGCTAGCTTTTGGGGTTGAGTTAGGCCCATGTCTAATTTACAACACTCTGTTTATTGCTTGTCATTATAGGACAAAATACAGATTGTTGTTTCAGTTTTGCATACACTTTAAAGTCATGTTTACTTATAAAATTATTGTTACAGTGTCTGAAGATGGACAAAGATTTACTGAATTGCTTGAGGAAAATAGCCTAAGCATACTCCATTACATATAAGATTGACAATCACTAATAATAGGAAACTAAGTAAATGAGGAAACTAAGACATATGACTGCTATAATATACAAATAAAATTATAATAGTGCAGCTCCTTTCTCTAAATAGCAGATACTTTCCGACCTTCTCTTTGTGAAGGTGGTGGGATAATGGAGCCTTTTTAGGTGATGGAATGGCATGTTATACCCATTATTCTCTTCATTATTAAATTTCCCATTCTTATAGTTAATAACATCATCATAAAGTTGGTGGAAATGGAATCTCCATCTTGTATTGTGTACATTTGCTAATATTTGCAATGTAACCTCAACCTGTATTTTGAATTCTAGAGGATTCCGGACAATTTTCTGAGGAAATATGGGGGCCAACTCTCTACAATTGCTACCCTGACTGTTCCTGATGGCAGTGTTTGGCGTATAGGATTGAAAAAGGCAGACAACAGAATTTGGTTCGGTGATGGTTGGCAAGAATTTGTTCAACGCTACTCCATTGGCATTGGATACTTTCTGGTATTCATGTATGAAGGGAATTCATCTTTCATTGTTCATATTTTTAATTTGAGTACTTCTGAGGTAAATTATCAATCAGCCATGAGAAACCGTAATGAAGGGCCTTGCTTTGCGAATTATCATCATATTTTTGATGAAATGGAAGATCTAGATTCCTTTGACTTGTCAGATTCGTCACCTCCATACCTTACTCCTGGTTCATTGCAAAACAAGGTTTTTACTGGATCTGCTGATCAACTGACACCTGGGAAGAGTCATACCCCAGCATTGCAGAATTTGTTTAATGGTGGGTCTAAACTCAATCGTGTAAACTGGGGAGATAGTGGGAATGCGTTTCCTTCAAAGGGTGCCAATTCACAAGACACCCCATCAACCAGAGACATAGGTGTTCAGTTTAATGCTATTGAGTTTAAAAGGTCTACTGAAGAATTGAAATTGCGTTATTCTTCTAATGAGGAAGGGCTTAACAAAAGTACTGCAAGAAAGAAGCGGAAACCAGATCCCAGTAAGTTTCTTATATCCCAATTTTCTTCCTTTCTGGTAATCTAAAAATGATTTTTGTAATTGATACAATGTATGTAACTATTAGATGGTGAGGAACCCTCCGCCGAAAATGAAGAGGAGGTAGAAATGCGCTATAGATTTTATGAAAGTGCATCTGCAAGAAAAAGAACTGTGACAGCGGAAGAAAGAGAAAGGGCAATTAATGCAGCTAAAGCATTTGAACCACCTAATCCCTTTTGTCGAGTTGTCCTGCGGCCCTCCTATTTATACAGGGGATGCATAATGGTGAGATGTTGAATTCAATTCGATATTTATCGTTTTTCTTCTTTGAAGCATGTCATCTTGGACACTTATATCCTGTTTCTGTTTTCCAGTATTTGCCTTCCTGCTTTGCAGAAAAGAACCTAAATGGGGTTTCAGGATTCATTAAGCTTCAGATCTCCAACGGGAGACAGTGGCCGGTTCGGTGCCTTTATAGAGGAGGTCGAGCAAAGTTAAGTCAAGGATGGTTCGAATTTACGTTGGAGAACAATTTGGGGGAAGGTGATGTCTGTGTGTTTGAGCTGCTTAGAATGAAGGAAGTTGTGCTTCAAGTTACTGTATTTCGTGTAACCGAGGATGCAGGGTTGATGAGCCCTCCTTCTATGCAACAGCAACAGCAGCAGCAGCAGCAGCAGCAACCGCAAGGCCCAAACATGAGCCACACTAAACTGTTGAACCCTCACTTGCAGCATCGTGTTAACACAGCCAAATTGGTCAGAAATTAGCAGGGAGAGTTAATTCCTGATAGCCAAACTGTGTTAAGTAGCTCTTATTTCTGGGTGATGTGTTGTTCATCTAATTTCTTCACTTGGAACTTTGATGCTTTACATGTCCATAAACATTTGAACCTAGTTATTGTAGTTTTGATACAAATATCTTTGTTTCTGACTTGGGTTGTAAATAGATTGTTCAATCTAGTTGATCAACAACTGAGTCCAAATGTTATGTTTTGGTTTAATTTTTTTTTTCTTCTAGAAGTTATATTTGTTTAGAGCTTCACCTGCATGAGTGTGATGATGACTAATCTAATGTGTTTCTAGCGATTGCTTTAAAATAAGTTCTGAATCTGGTTTCCTTGGACATTGATCTATGCCAATTTCCATGTACTTTTTTTTAATGACATGGATGTGGATAGTGGGTAACATGAGTGATAGCTTTCTTTGTTTTCTTTTCATGTATTCCTTCTGTAATACTACATTTTGAAACATGAAGTTCAATTCATAGATCTATGATATTTCTTCTAACACAAGAAATTCTCCTTTCTGGGAGTCATTACATATGTTGATGAGTGGAGTGGGTTGGTTACATAATGCACTAATATTTTATTCTTAAAATTGGAGCAACTTCGTTAGGATTGAGAAAGTTGTTTTTATTTTTTATTATAAAATTGTAACATTATTTTTTTCTTTCTATTTTTAAAAATTTGTATAGAAAATAGTAAAATTTTGTATAAAAATAATAAAAATTATATTTTATATAAATTTCTGAAAATAGAAAATGAAGTGAAAATAAGGTAGTGAATTTGTAATTAAAAGTTTGTAATTAAAAGTAAAAATGTTATTTTTAAAAAAAAAATCAAATGATCCTAAGTGTGTTTGGTTCTTTTTTATTTTTTAATTACAGTTTTATTTAATTTTTAAAATTTTTTATAAAAATAAAATAAGTTTTTATTATTTTTATAAAATAATAAAATTTTAAAATAAAGTAAAAGTAAGATGATATTTTGTATTTGATTGCAAAACTTGATGCATCGACGAATCGAAAATAATTTCATTTGGGGATGAATGTTTTTGTTTGGTTGTGAAATTATACAGATTATGTTCTACAGAAAATAATGTCATTCCATATGATAATTGTAGTTGATTATATAGTTATTTAAAAAAAAATGAAAACAAGATTCCTTTATGTGTTCTGCAATTCAAATTAAACTGCACTTTATAAAAGAAAAGAGACTCTATTGCTGAATGAGCCCAGCTGTTCCTTTCGCATCATTTTAGTGTCTTTGTTGCTGAGAAACAATTCCTTTTTTTCCTTGAGTCCTTCACTTCATAAATACATTATAAATTTGTTTCTAATTTTTTAAATAATATAAATTAATTCTTTCACTTATTTAAAATAATGTAATTAATATTTCTGCAATTATAAATTTGTAAAATTTTAAAAAATATAATTTTAAAAGTAAATAATCAATTTATATTATTTTAAAATAAAAAATAAATTTATAATACGTGCATAAGGTGTGAAATTAATTTGATAATTAACTTTTTAAAAAAATATGGTACAAAAATTTATTCATCCCCTTGCTTTATTTTTTGCCTAGCCTTTGACATTTACATTGAAAAATGTTATATTACTGTGCAACTTGATATTTGGGGGAGAACTCATGACAAGCATGTCCGGAAACTAGAATTTGTACTTTATAAAATATGTTAGCCATTTAAATATATTAATCATAACAATAATATTAAACAGTTTTTATTTATATTACACTAATTTTTATAAAGAAATTATTATAAATTTTTTAAAATACTACAATATCTTTTTAGTTTTAAATTTCTTTATATAATTTATAAATTTGGACATTACAAAATTATGATATTAAATAAATATTTTGAATGAAATAAAATTAGTTATTTTATTAATTTATAAATTGAAATTTGTGAACACTGAATTATGTCCGAGGATAAATTTAAAACTCAAAATAAATCATTTTGTTTTTTAGTTTAAAATTAAAAAATAACAAAAAAAGAATAGAAAAAGAAAGAAAAATAATTTTTTAGTTAAGAATTTAGTTAGAAAGTTAGTTGGATTTGTTAATGATAGTTAGTTAAGAATTTAGTTAGAAAGTTAGTTGGATTAGTTAATGATGGTTAAGAATTAGTTAGAGAAAAAGGAAAAAATAACAAAAAAAAGAATAGAAAAATAAAGAAGAATAAAAATAAAAAAAAATAAAAAAAGAAAACAAAAAAGAGAAAAATTGGAATACAAAAGAGGAAGCTTCTTCACTTCTAAATTATTTTTTTTTTCCTTTCCTTTTTTGAAATTTCATATATAAATAGGGACTTTCATCTAGTTCAAAGGGGACTCTTCATTTCTAAAAAAAAAATTCAGAATTTCTAAGGAGGGAGAGAGAGGAGCACTTTGAGTCATTGAAGGGGAGGTTCTAGGAGGAGCACCAAAGAGACTCTTGAATTCTACATCTAATGGAGCACCTTCTTGGTCTCCATGAAACCAGTTATTCATCTCCTTCCAATATGCTATCAAGTGGCATTGAATAACATCAATGGAGGTTAGATCTTGCTTCTATTTCGTTTAATTTTCTTGCGTCTTCTCGGATTTTCGAGTTCATCTTTGTCTCTGTTTTCATTTTAATTTTTGATCGGTCAAATGATATCCGATTTCAGTGATTTTTGTTGAGTTCTCTTCGTCTTTCTCTCTAGTTTCTGGAATGATATTATTTGTCTAATTTGGATCTAAAATGAAGTCTCTATGACCAGATTACTGAAGGATGTTCGTCTTGACGCGCAAATGAACTTAGCTTGTTTGATTTGTGTATACCTTGCTCATTTATGGTCTGTTTTTTTGTCAAATTTGTTTTGTTTGATTCCTATAACCTATATCTTTCAATTTTTTGGTTTTAATTTTTCAGATCTACCAAAAAATATTTCTAAAAATTCTGAGATTTGCATTCAAATTTTGGCGCCAAATTTTCGAGTTAATCTTCGTCTCTGTTTTTCGTTTTCATTTTTGATCGGTCAAACGATCTCCGATATTGGTGCTTTTTGTTGCGTTCTCTTTGTATTTCTCTCTAGTTTTGGGAATGGTATTATTTGTCTAATTTGGATCTCAAATGAAGTTTTTATGGCCGAATTACTGAGGTATGTTTGTCCTGGTGCGAAAATGAACCTATGTTGTTTGGTTTGTGCATAACTTGCTCATTTCTTGTTTGTTTTTTGTCAAATTTGTTTTGTTTGATTCCTATGATCTATATCTTTCAATTTTTTGGTTTTAATTTTTTAGATCTCTGGAAAAATATTTTTTGAAAAATTTTGAGATTTGAATTTAAATTTTGGCGCCAAAATCTCTTGTGTCTTTGAAGTTCTTTAGTAGATCTTGTTCTTTTAACCTTGTTTAGGTATTATTTTTCATGTGTTGATCCTTCTATATGTATTTCCTTCTGATTTGTTTGTGTTTGTATGTCCTCCTTTGAAAAAAATTCCTAAGAGTGCATGACCATATACATGCATCCTATATGCTAAGTCTAGCTTAAGTCATGCATGATTAAGTCATTGAACCTAAAGAGTTAAGTGTTTGCTTGAATCAAAATAAAAAAACTTAATTCTTACCTGTGGACCTTATGACCTAAGCTGGATTGGAGACAATTAAACAAGGAACATCAATGGAGGTTCAATCCAACCTTTTATTCCGCTTAATTTTTCTTACTTCTTCTGATTTTCGAGTTCATATTCGTCTTTGTTTTTTTAAAATTTTCTGAAATTCATGCAAATAGGTTCCTCTAACGCGAACGAGTAAATGTTTCTACCGTGTCGTCATTTTTAATTCGTGGGATCCAAATACGGCATTTACGACGATTTAGGATCTCACAAGCATGAATTTCGAAACCATCACTTTCAATAAAATATTATAAAAACGTCTGTTTTTAATTTTTCAAATTCATGTAAACGGGTTAACGCGAACGAGCATGCTTCTACCGTCCCGTGCTTTAATTCGTGGGATCCAAATACGTTTACGACGATTTAGGATCTCGCAAGCATGAATTTCTGAAAACCATCACTTTCAATAAAATCTTATAAAAAACGCTGTTTTTAATTTTTCGAAATTCATGTAAAAAAGTTCTAACGCGAACGAGTAGCGTTCTCGTGTCGTGTTTTAATTCGGTGGGATCCAAATACGCTATTTACGATTTAGGATCTCACAAGCATGAATTCGAAGAAAACCATCACTTTCAATAAAATCTTATAAAAAACATCTGTTTTTAATTTTTCGAAATTCATGTAAACGGGTTCTAACGCGAACGAGTAGCGTTTCTACCGTGTCGTGTTTTAATTCGTGTGGGATCCAAATACGCTTACGACGATTTAGGATCTCGCAAGCATGAATTTCTGAAAACCATCATTTTCAATAAATTCCTATTAAAGTGTCTCTGTTTTTTTTTTCTATCTAAAATCACCCCGTATTCTTTTAGAGATCAAGTCTCTAAACCGAACTACGTAGCCTTGAGTTTCCCATTGCTTTAGGGAATACGTGAGCGAGGATCAAGTCCCGTCAAAGCTATTTTCCATTAACCTATTTATTTTCTATTTTCTATTCTATTTTAAGGGATCAAATAGTTTTCAAAATATCACACACTAGTTTAAGGGTACCGTTCCTTGAACAAAGTAGTAGGGTGCCTAATACCTTCCTTACTCAGAACCGACTCGAACCTAGATTTCTTCCACAAGTTAGGTTTTTTTCCAAATGTTTTCCTTAAAATAAGATTTTGGTGCTCCACAATCAAATTAATTCTTTTCAAAATTTGCCGAGTCCGTCGTCTCGTCGTAATTACGGTTAAGAGGACAGATGGCGACTCCACCGGGGACTTTAGAGAGTCAAGCCCATCTAAATTGAGTGTGCCATACCGATCCCTTCTCGTTTGTTTGCACGATCCCTTTCATTTTATCAATGATTTATTTATCTTTATCTCTGTCCGGATGTTTACTTTATAACCCTAGGATAGACGAACGATAAACTGTTATATATGTTTGTAGAAGTTTCCTAATTGGGTGTATCAAAAGGTCCGTATACGCTTCACACACTACACATGCATGCATAATCATGAGTGGGGCCCCGTACTCCGGTCTGAGCGAAACTTAGGGAATAGAGGGGTCTAAAGGTGCCACTTTTGAGGATGCACGTCGTTTATCACGAAACCTGACCTAGAGTGCGTCCTTTTCCAAGTTGTCCTGTAACCAGTAGCTTCTCACGGCTTTGTTCAACACTATGGAATTGGAACTTAGCTCTAAGTGACAGCATGCCCCAGATTACGGCTTACCTTTTGCAATATACATAAATTAGACATCCTAGATCCATAGACGGGTAACCTTGGATTAGGACATCGAAGGGTACACACTCTATTGTAATGTTGGCATATACTAATCCATGCATATATTGTTTGTATACAATTATTAGAATAAGGGAGCATAGTGAAAACAGTGGAAAAAAAAAAGAGCAAAGAAAATTAGAAACTAAAAAGGAAGGAAAAAATTTGACAAATAAAATCAAAATCGTGAAAATTAAAAAAAAAAATTCTCAAACTAATGAAGAGGAAAGAATTAGAAAATTAAAAAATATATAATAGAAAAAATAAAAATAATTTCTAGAATTAATGGTTTAAAATAAAAATTTGAAAATCTAACAAAACAACTTCTCATTCAAAAAGGGAGAAAATTTTGAAAAAATCCAAAGAAGAAGAAAAAAGAAAAATTTAAAGAAGCCAGAATAAATAAAGCAACAAATCATTCAAAATGATTAACTTACAAATCTCTAATTATTTATGCATTCAAACATACATACATTCATTCATTCATCAAAGCATTTTTTCGTTAAAGATCATCTCATACCTTCTTTATATTAACACTCATTAATGTTTTTATCACATAATTAATTTAACAAAAAAATTGAAGAAACATAATTTTCTTCATACCCAAAAAACAATTTCCAAATAAAATAAAATAAAATAAAAAAATAATCAAAAATTCAAGAAATCAATTTTTGGTGGGAAAAAGAGTAAACCCAAATATTGGAGAGCATTTGATCATTCAAAAAGATGGTCAACATTTAAATCTATAAATTATTTATGCATTTCAAAACATTACATTCATTGAATAAATTTATCATCTAAAAAAAGAAAATTTTGAAAACTATCTCATATCTTTTTATTTCATACTCATTGAAGCATTGGTATTCATAACATCATCGCCTTATCAAAACTAATTTCAAATTTTACAGAAAAATAAAAATTAAAGAAAGATAGTTTTCTCGGCATCCTTATAGGACTCATTCCCAATCAAAGATCATGGATGAGTTGGAAAGGCAAAATGAAGAGTTGAGAAATGAGGTGAAAGCTCGAAAGATCAAATGGCCAACCGATGGGAGTTATCCAATCATCAAAACAAGGACATGGGGTGTCCCTATTCAAAGGAACCAGTTGGCCCATCATATTCTCCTAGCTACAATCCACCAAACCCTTTACCATCGACCATGCCTTCACAAGCTGAGTGGGTCCACTATGGGTTCCCTCATGGGCATGCACCCCTATTCCGCCAAACACAAATCCAAACACAAAAACCTACCTTCACCCTACAGAATCCTCATATTACTCCAAACACCATACAACAACCTGTCCAAGCTCACCAAATAAACACCGGGGGACGTAATCCTATATTCCCCAAGGACTTCATCCACTATACATACCTTCCATCTTCATAATAGGCCAGGAGAGTACCCAAATGATCCTTCTAAAAAAAATGCCGAAAAATGGAAAATCTTGGAAGGAAGAATCCGGCAATCGAAGGAAGTGCTTATGATATCAAAGACGCATCCGATCTATGTCTAGTCTCGTATGTGGTTATCCCTTTCGAAGTTCAAGGTTCCCGAATTCGAGAAATATCAGGAACCGGTTGTCCGAGGAACCATTTGACCATGTATTGTAGAAGAATGGTCGTCTCGTGCTCATGATGACAACTTACTCATCCATTTCTTCCAAGACAGTTTGACCGTGGGCAAACAGAAATTGGTACACCAAATGGAACGACATATATCCGTTCATGGAGGGACTAGCTAATGCCTTTCAAGCAAGATACAAGTATAACTTTCGGAGATGACCGCTAGTAGAACTCAACTCCGTAGAATGGCCAAGAAGGAGAGGAGACTTTCACAATACGCCCAACGATGGAGGGAGTTTGGCGCTCAAGTACAACCTCCTTGTCTGAGAAAGAACTGGTCAAGATGTTCATCGACACACTCCAAGATCCTTTCTATGACAAGATGATCGGTAGTATGATCGCTAGCTTCTCTCGATGTCGTCATCATTGGAGAAAGGATCAAGGTGGCATGCCGTGGGAAAGATGCGCATAAGCTGTAGGGCAAATCAACGCTTCCATCGGATCAGAAAGAAGAAAGCGGAGACAAAGCTTATAACGTGGCTTCGGTCAAGGCCAATACACCCACGTGGCACATTATGGTCCAGCCGGCTACCAACCATCACCATACACACCCTATACACCATATCCTTATATCGCCACCACCTACCAAACACCCTACCATCCTACTTACAACTATCCAATGCAAGTACGACCACCAACACCATACACGATACAAACACAAGTCACGAGCCAAAACCCTAATCAAAGCCCTGAAAAAAGGAGAAGAAGCCTATCCAATTCGATCTTTATTCTCGATCTCCTACACCGAGCTACCTCGCTTAATTCAAAACTCGTTAGTCGCTCCTCTATCCTCTAAAGCCTCAAGAACCACCATATCCTAAATGGTATGATGCAAACACTAGATGATTACCATGCACTGCCTCATTGGTCATTCCACAGGATTGCCTAGCACTGAAGCGTAAAGTACAAAACTTGATTGATGCAAAATGGTTGGATTTGGGGAAGCTTGCTCCTAACACCGAGAACAATCCATCGTCGAGTCAGTCATGAGAGCTCATCAACTAGCTGAGAAATAGGATAAAGACAAGGAGTTGCCTTGTATAAGCCGATATACCGAGGAAATCATCCAAGATTTTTCATACTTTTCAAAAATCAATCTTTTTGTAAATAAATCTCAATGAGAAATATAAAATTACATTTTTCATGTTGTTTGAGCATGTACCTTACCATGTTAACTTTACTTCTTGAAAGTTTCATTTCTTTTCATCATTCAACCCGCTTCTTATCCTACACCTAAACAATCAATACATGTTGGTGACATTGTCTGATCTCGTAATAAATAATTTTGAACGTCTAATTAATCAAACTCAAGGAGAAAAAAAATTAAATGAGGAAGCAGACAATCAAAATCAACTAGAGATTTCAAATCCCCATTCAAGGAACATTTTAACAAGGGAGTAACAAATATCTCGAATTCGATCGGAAGTTCAAATCGGAAAAACATGGGGATGCCAAATCCAATGCTGAATTGAGAATCAAAATGGTCCAGGCAAAGTTAGGATTAAAATCCAAAATTCAAGAAGAATAGAAACCTGCCGATTAAAAAGATAAAATAATCCAGGCAAAAATAGTGGTTAAAATTAAAAAATAAATTGATGAAGTCATGGATCGTTGAGAAGAGGTCTTGCTGGATTAAAATTCCAAAAACAATTGAAAAAATTAGATCAAAACGAGGGCTGCTAGGTCGAGAACCCTCAAAGGGCGGCTTAGGAAAAAGTTAGGGCATATAATCAAGAGCCCGCTAGGTCGAAATCCTGTAAAGGCGGCCTAGGAAAAAGTTAGGACACAAAAGGCCCGCTAGGGTCGAGAACCCTTGAAGACGCCTCAGGCAAAAGTTAGGCACACAAACAAAGGCCCGCCAGGTCGAAACCTCAAGGGCGCTTAGGCAAAAGTTAGGGCATACAATCAAGAGCCCGCTAGGTCGAAACCCGTAAGGGCGGCCTTAGCAAAGTTGGGCAAACAAAAGACCGTCGCCAGGTTGAAAATCAAAAAAGAACAACCTAGGCAAAAGTTAAGGTCAACCAAGAATCCCAGATTAACGACATTTCGCATCTCATACTTTCCAAAATCGGGGCAAAATTTTTGCCACTTCTTAAGTTTGGTTAATTTGACAATCAAGATTATGAAAAGCAAAAGATTGGCATTTTTCACCAAAAGGTGCCATTTGGGCAATCAAACCAACATCCTTCGCCTTTCCTTTCAAATATACTACCTTAAACATCATTTGCAAAATTCTACATTTCCTTCCATTAATTATCCAAGATCACTTTGCATACCTCAAAGGTACACAGGCCAAAAAGGAATGTGAAAAATGTAAAAATAAAAAGATAAATTTTGAAAGGTCATGAAAAATCGGATGAGTCCTCAACCATCACAACACGACATGATCAAGCGTTTCCCAAAAGGTCATCCTTTTACCAGCCATAATCGCCAAGACAAAAGGAGTGTCTCATCCAATAATGCTGACTATTGATAGGTCTCAAAGATCCCGGAAAGAAAGGTAACAAAGTTGACCAAGAAGCCAAGAGATTGAGTCAATCCAGCTCATCCGATTTTGGTTCCTTTCACACCAACTATAAGGTTGTCGAGAAAGAACCATCGAAAAATAAAAAAAAAATAAAATCAAGAGAAACAAAAAAATTTTCACCATCTCATGGCATGCATTCATTCCATAGCATCTATTAAATAATTATGTCGAGCATTAAGAAGCAATAATCAAGTTAAACATCACATCCTTCGCATTCATTCAAACATCATGATAAGCATCCCAAGATCTCATAATCTATTGTCAATACTAAGTAAAACCAGGGAAAATTTCCCATATCAAAATAAAAACTGGGGTAAATGCTTGCCTACAAAAATTCAATTTGAGGTCATCCTCAAATCCTAAGTCAAGCTCAAACTGGGGCAAACGCTTGCCTACAAAAATTCAATTTGAGGTCATCCTCAAATTTTGAGTCAAGCTCAAACCGGGCAAACGCTTGCCCACAAAAAGTACAATTTGAGGTCATCCTCAAATTCTTAGTCAAGCTCAAACTGGGGCAAATGCTTGCCCACAAAAATTCAATTTGAGGGCATCCTTGAATTTTGAGTCAAGCTCAAACTTGGGCAAATGCTTGCCAACACAAAAATCAAATTTGAGGTCATCCTCAAATTCCAAATCAAAAATCAAGTTAGGGAAAACATGCGCCCTGAAAATTCAAGATGAAGCAAACCTCAAGTATGAATCAAGATTCAAGCCGGGGCAAACGCTGCCCAAAATCCTCAAGTTAAGGCATTCCTCGATTGCCAAAATCTTCCAAACTAGGGCAAGATGTTTGCCCAAAGTCCCTTCAAATCAAGACACTCCTCAATTATCAAGAATTTTCTAAACCTGGGCAAAATGTTTGCCCAATTTTCTTCAAGAGAATAATTATCAAGTGCTTCAAAAACCTCAAGTTCAAGGAAGAATAAGTAATAAATAATTTCAAACTAATATTTTCCTATAGGTTCGACGAAGTTAAGTCCATATTCCACTCCCGTGCATTCCTAAGGCACATCATATTACTCCACATCCGTCTCAATGGGTCATTCTTCTACTTGCACTAATAGGCCATTACTTTCATGTTGCCACACCTGTCTCCGCAGGTTATTCTGTCTTAATAAGACATCTATTTTTTTGTACTCGTCTTTTTGTCTTGACAAGCCTCTCTTTTCCATACCTATCCTAACAGGTCATTCCGCGCTTTTTGTCCGCTGACTTGAAAACCAACTTTGTCGCTTGTCTTACAGATTTCTTTCCTTTGCATGTACTTAACAGTCAACCATCATTCCACCTTTGCATTGCCTGCACCAACAGATTTCATTCTCGTGTCTTTTAACAGGTCACTTCTACTTTTTTGTTTGTCTTAACAGTTGTTTTCCTTTGCCTCGTCTTCACAGTCAATCTTTTTTTGTTTTCACATGACCTATCTTAATAAGTATGATCATTCTTGTCTTGCCTGCGTCTTAACAAAAGTTATCTCGTTTATGTCTGTCTTAACAAAGCATTTCGTTGTGCCTGTCTTAACAAGCATCTTGCTTTCATCCCATCAACAAGAGACCTTTACATTTTACCTGTCCTAAAATGTGTCATTTTGCACTTTCGTTGCCTGTCTTAAACAGTCAGCTTGTTCATCGTTCTTCTTCCTATTTTAACGGGTATCTTGTTTCTTTCCCTGTTAGCAACATGATTTTTCTTCATTACCCGTCATAATAGGTTTCTCTCCTCATTTCAATGCCTGCCTTAACAGATTCCATCTATATTTTACCTCGCCTCATCAGCTCATTTTCATTTACTTTTCCCTGTCTAGCAGGTTTGCATCTTTCCATATCAATCAACAGGCTTTTTTGCATCTTACCCGTCTTAACAGTTCCCTTCACTTTACTTTTCCCTTTGCCTTAACAAGTTTACATTTCTCCTGTCAACAATGAGTCCATCTACATTTATTCCCGCTCTTCCTAGGATAGTTTTTAGTCATTTACTTTTCCCGCCTTAACAAGGCTTGCTTCTTTCTGTCTTCACAAGTCCTTTTCATTTCGCTTTGCCTGCTCTTAACAGGTTTTCACTATTTTGTCCTTGTTGTGCCCCTATCTTAATGCTTTTTCCTCCATCCGTCAACAATAGGACTTTTACATTTTTCTCTCGTCTTAACAGGTCATTTTCATTTTCCTTTTTTCGTGTAGAAGGCTTGCATCTTTCCATCAACAACACTTTTTCGACATTTCAATTCTTAACAGTCATTTTGCATTTATCATCGCCAAGCAAGATTTCATGTTTAAATTTTCGCATACATCTTGTCAAGCAAGATTTCATTTGCATTTATCCTCTCATGCAAGATTTCATGTTTAAATTTTCGCGATACATCCCGCCTTCAAGAAGGATTTCATTTGCATTTATCCCTCAAGCAAGATTTCATGTTTAATTTCGACATCCCCGTCAAGCAGATTTCATTTGCATTTACCCCGCCAAACAGGATTTCATGTTTAAATTTTTGCTCAAAGCCTATCACATCGCAGCATTTTAATTTTCGCATTTTTGGCCTATCGGCATCAGGCCCTCATGTTTAAATTTCTCGCTCAAAGCCTATCACATCAGCACAGATTTTACTTTCTCGATTCTCGCCTATCACATCAAGCCCCTCATGTTTAAATTTTCGCTCAAAGCCTATCACATCAGCACAGATTTTACTTTCTCGCGATTCTCGCCTATCACATCGTGCCCCTCATGTTTGAAATTTTGCATTCTTATCCATCAGCGGGTGATTTTATTTTCTTCAGATTCCGCCTATCACATCGACACCTCATGTTTAAATTTTGTTCAGCCTATCATCAGCGCTGCATTTTACTTTCAAAAGATTCTGCCTATCACATCGTGCCCTCATGTTTAAATTTTTGCTCAAAGCCTATCACATCAGGCGTCGCATCTTAATTTCAGCATTCCCGCCTATCACATCGTGCCCCTCATGTTTAAATTTTTGCTCAAAGCCTATCACATCAAAGCGCCCGCATTTTAATTTTCGCATTTTGGCCTATCACATCAGGCCCCTCATGTTTAAATTTTTGCCTCAAAAACTGTCATCGTCGTATTTACTTTCTCGCATTCGCGTTATTTTTATCATCAGGCCTTCATGTTTAAATTTTTGCTCAAAGCCTATCATCGGGCGCCGTATTTTAATTTCCGCATTTTCGCCTATCACATCGTGCCCCTCATGTTTAAATTTTGCTCAAAGCCTATCACATCGTACGCATTTTAATTTCCGCATTTTGGCTTTATCACATCACGCCCTCATGTTTTTTAAATTTCTCGCTCCAAAGCCTATCACATCGTTATTTGCATTTTTAGTTTCTGCATTTTGGCCTATCATCGTGCCCCTCATGTTTAAATTTCTGCTCAAAGCCTATCACATCGCGCTGAATTTTAGTTTTTCTTCGCATTTTGGCCTATCATGCCCCACATGTTTAAATTTCCGCTCAAAGCCTATCACATCGCGCGCCGGTATTTTAGTTTTCCCCGCATTTTGGCCTATCACATCAGGCCCCTCATGTTTAAATTTCTGCTCAAAGCCTATCACATCAGGCGCTGCATTTTAATTTCCTGCATTTTGGCCTATCACATCAGGCCCCTCATGTTTAAATTTCTGCTCAAAGCCTATCACATCAGGCGCTGCATTTTAGTTTCCTGCATTTTGGCCTATCACATGTGGGCCCTCATGTTTAAATTTGCTCAAAGCCCTATCACATCGGCGCTACATTTTAGTTTCCTGCATTTGTCCCTATCACATCAGAATTTTCATGTTTAAATCTCGCTCAAAGCCTATCACATCAGGCGCTGCATTTTAGTTTCCTGCATTTTGGCCTATCACATCAGACCCCTCATGTTTAAATTTCTGCTCAAAGCCTATCACATCCGGCGCTGCATTTTAGGTTCTTGCATTTTGGCCTATCACATCAGGCCCTTCATGTTTAAATTTCTGCTCAAAGCCTATCACATCAGGGGGTGCATTTTAGTTTCCCGTTTTTCGCCTATCACATCAAGGCCCTCGTATGTTCAAATTTCGCTCCAAAGCCTATCACATCGGGCGCCGCATTTTAGTTTCCGCATTTTGGCCTATCACATCAGCCCCTCATGTTTAAATATCCGTTCAAAGCCTATCACATCAGCGCGCCGCATTTTAGTTTCCGTATTTTGGCCTATCACATCAGGCCCTCACATGTTTAAATTTCGCTCAAAAGCTTATCACATCGAGCCGCATTTTAGTTTCCTCGCATTTTGGCCTATCACATCGGGCCCTCATGTTTAAATGCTCAAAGCCTATCACATCGGCCGCATTTTAGTTTCTGCATTTTGGCCTATCACATCAGGCCCTCATGTTTAAATTTCATTTTAAAGCCTATCCATGAGCGCTGCATTTTAATTTCAGCATTTTGGCCTATCACATCAGCCCTCATGTTTAAATTGCCAAAGCCCATCACATCAGGCCGCATTTTAGCTTTCGCATTTTGGCTATCACATCGGCCCCTCATGTTTAAATTTTTGCTTAAGCCTATCACATCAGGCGCTGCATTTTAGTTGCATTTCTGGCCTATTACATCGCCCTTCAATGTTTAAATTCTCAGGCAATTTATCACATCACGCACCGCATTTTTAATTTCCTACATTTTGGCATATCACATAAGGTTCCGCATGTTTTAATTTCACCCAGCCTATCACCCAGACCTATCACCTCGATTTTAATTTCTTCGCATTTTGGCCTACCATATCGCCCTCGCATATTTAGCCCGCCAACTTGTTCATTACACAAGGTTTGAAACTTATGCAAAATTTCCACATTTGAACTACCATCCTCCAATTTGTTAGTAAGGTGCATTCCTAAGTTTTCGGTAATTAAGGTCTTAACTTTTCCGCACTCTAAGCATCATTCAATTCTTCGACATGTTCAAGACTTGCCAATAAGGCTCGCACCCATGCCAATTTTTATTTTACCTCTGGACATAATTTTTCATAACTTTTACTCATTTCCTATCGTGATAATCTAGAAACTTGTTTTTATATTATCTCGTAAGAAAATGAGTAAAGAGGGCAAACTGTGAACACTTAATATGTCCGAGGATAAATTTAAAACTCAAAATAAATCATTTTGTTTTTTAGTCTAAATTAAAAAATAACAAAAAAAAAGAATAGAAAAAGAAAGAAAAATAATTTTTTTAGTTATGAATTTAGTTAGAAAGTTAGTTGGATTTGTTAATGATGGTTAGTTAAGAATTTAGTTAGAAAGTTAGTTGATTAGTTAATGATGGTTAAGAATTAGTTAGAGAAAAAGGAAAAAAATAACAAAAAAAAAAGAATAGAAAAATAAAGAAGAATAAAAATAAAAAAAAATAAAAAAGAAACAAAAAAGAGAAAAATTGGAATACAAAAAGAGAAGCTTCTTCCTTCTAAATTATTATTTTTTTTCCTTTCCTTTTTTGAAATTTCATCTATAAATAGGGACTTTCATTAAGTTCAAAGGGGACTCTTTTCATTTAAAAAAAAAAAATTCAAGAATTTCTAAGGAGGGAGAGAGCACTTTGGAAAGGTCATTGAAGGGAGGTTTTGAGGAGAGCACTAAAGAGACTCTTGAATTCTACATCTAATGGGAGCACCTTCTTGGTCTCCATGAAACCAGTTATTCATCTCCTTCCAATATGCTATCAAGTGGCATTGAATAACATCAATGGAGGTTAGATCTTGCTTCTATTTCGTTTAATTTTCTTGCGTCTTCTCGGATTTTCGAGTTCATCTTCGTCTCTGTTTTCATTTTAATTTTTGATCGGTCAAATGATCTCCGATTTCAGTGATTTTTATTGAGTTCTCTTCGTCTTTCTCTCTAGTTTCTGGAATGATATTATTTGGACATTACAAAATTATGATATTAAATAAATATTTTGAATGAAATAAAATTAGTTATTTTATTAATTTATAAATTGAAATTTGTGAACACTGAATTATGTCCGAGGATAAATTTAAAACTCAAAATAAATCATTTTGTTTTTTAGTTTAAAATTAAAAAATAACAAAAAAAGAATAGAAAAAGAAAGAAAAATAATTTTTTAGTTAAGAATTTAGTTAGAAAGTTAGTTGGATTTGTTAATGATGGTTAGTTAAGAATTTAGTTAGAAAGTTAGTTGGATTAGTTAATGATGGTTAAGAATTAGTTAGAGAAAAAGGAAAAAATAAAAAAAAGAATAGAAAATAAAGAAGAATAAAAATAAAAAAAAAAAAAAGAAAACAAAAAAGAGAAAATGGAATACAAAGAGGAAGCTTCTTTCACTTCTAAATTATTTTTTTTTTCCTTTCCTTTTTTGAAATTTCATCTATAAATAGGGACTTTCATCTAGTTCAAAGGGGACTCTTCATTTCTAAAAAAAAAATTCAGAATTTCTAAGGAGGGAGAGAGGAGCACTTTGAGTCATTGAAGGGGAGGTTCTAGGAGGAGCACCAAAGAGACTCTTGAATTCTACATCTAATGGAGCACCTTCTTGGTCTCCATGAAACCAGTTATTCATCTCCTTCCAATATGCTATCAAATGGCATTGAATAACATCAATGGAGGTTAGATCTTCTTATTTCCGTTTAATTTTCTTGCGTCTTCTCGGGTTTTCTAGTTCATCTTCGTCTCTATTTTCATTTTAATTTTTGATCGGTCAAATGATATCCGATTTCAGTGATTTTTGTTGAGTTCTCTTCGTCTTTCTCTCTAGTTTCTGGAATGATATTATTTGTCTAATTTGGATCTAAAATGAAGTCTCTATGACCAGATTACTGAAGGATGTTCGTCTTGACGCGCAAATGAACTTAGCTTGTTTGATTTGTGTATACCTTGCTCATTTATGGTCTGTTTTTTTGTCAAATTTGTTTTGTTTGATTCCTATAACCTATATCTTTCAATTTTTTGGTTTTAATTTTTCAGATCTACCAAAAAATATTTCTAAAAATTCTGAGATTTGCATTCAAATTTTGGCGCCAAATTTTCGAGTTAATCTTCGTCTCTGTTTTTCGTTTTCATTTTTGATCGGTCAAACGATCTCCGATATTGGTGCTTTTTGTTGCGTTCTCTTTGTATTTCTCTCTAGTTTCGGGAATGGTATTATTTGTCTAATTTGGATCTCAAATGAAGTTTTTATGGCCGAATTACTGAGGTATGTTTGTCCTGGTGCGAAAATGAACCTATGTTGTTTGGTTTGTGCATAACTTGCTCATTTCTTGTTTGTTTTTTGTCAAATTTGTTTTTTGTCTAATTTTTCGAAATTCATGTAAACGGGTTCTAACGCGAACGAGTAGCGTTCTCTACCGTGTCGTGTTTTAATTCGTGTGGGATCCAAATACGACTTACGACGATTTAGGATCTCGCAAGCATGAATTTCTGAAAACCATCCCTTTCAATAAAATCTTATAAAAAACGTCTGTTTTTAATTTTTCGAAATTCATGTAAACGGGTTCTAACGCGAACGAGTTGCGTTCTCTACCGTGTCGTGTTTTAATTCGTGTGGGATTCAAAATACGCTTACGACATTTAGGATTACATAGCATGAATTTCTGAAAACCATCATTTTCAATAAATTCCTATTAAAGTGTACTTTTTTTTTCTATCTAAAATCACCGTATTCTTTTAGAGATCAAGTCTCTAACTCCGGAACTACGTAGCCTTGAGTTTCCATTGCACCCGTGTGAATACGAGGAGCGTTGGATCAAGTCTGGGCCGCTATTTTCCATGAACCTATTTATTTTCTATTTTCTATTCTATTTTTAAGGGATCAAATAGTTTTCAAAATATCACACACTCGCTTTAAGGGTACTGCTCTTGGAACGAGCAGCAGGGTGCCTAATACCTTCCTTACTCGTGAAGAATTCGACTCCCAACCTAGATTTCTTCCACAAGTTAGGGTTTTTCCAAATGTTTTCCCTTAAAATAAGATTTGGTGGCCAGCTCCACAATCAAATTAATTCTTTTCAAAATTTAACAGTCCAGTCGCTCCTGTTTGCAATGATGCAGTTGACAGACATGCGACTCCGGGGACTTTAGAGAGTCAAGCCCATCTAAATTGAGTGTGCCATACTGATCCCTTCTCGTTTGTTTGCACGATCCCTTTCCTGTTTACTTGAATGATTTATTTATCTGTTATCTGTTATCTGTCTGGATGTTTACTTTATAACCCTAGGATAGACGAACGATAAACTGTTATATATGTTTGTAGAAGTTTCCTAATTGCAGGTATCCCCAAAAGGTCTGTATACCCTTCACACACTACACATGCATGCATAATCATGAGATGGGCCCCCGACAGTGTCCGAGCGAAACTTAGAATGGGAGGTCTAGTGGTGCCACCCGAGGATGCACGTCGGCTTGGCTATCACGAAACCTAGCAGAGCAGAGGCGTCCTTTCCGGTGTCCCGTAAATCCAAAGCAGCGTTTCTCTACGTGTTGCGGTCAACACTATGGAATTGGAACTCCTGCTCTAGTGACCTTTATGCCCCAGGATTATGGCCTACCTTTTGCAAGATACATAAATTAGACATCCTAGATCCATAGGACAGGTAACCTTGGATTAGGACACGTAAAGGGTACACACTCCTATTGTAATGTTGGCATATACTAATCCATGCATATATTGCTTGTATACAATTATTCCGAATAAGGGAGCATAGTGAAAAGAGAAGTGGAAAAAAAAAAAAAAGAGAGAGCAAAAGAAAATTAGAAACTAAAAAGGAAGGAAAAAAATTTGACAAATAAAATCAGAAAATCAGGAAAATTAAAAAAAAATTCTCAAACTAATGAAGAGGAAAGAATTAGAAAATTAAAAAATATATAATAGAAAAAATAAAAATAATTTCTAGAATTAATGGTTTAAAATAAAAATTTGAAAATCTAACAAAACAACTTCTCATTCAAAAGGGAGAAAATTTTGAAAAAATCCAAAGAAGAAGAAAAAAAGAAAATTTAAAGAAGCTAGGAATAAATAAAGCAACAAATCATTCAAAATGATCAACTTACAAATCTCTAATTATTTATGCATTCAAACATACATACATTCATTCATTCATCAAAGCATTTTTTCGTTAAAGATCATCTCATACCTTCTTTATATTAACACTCATTAATGTTTTTATCACATAATTAATTTAACAAAAAAATTGAAGAAACATAATTTTCTTCATACCCAAAAAACAATTTCCAAATAAAATAAAATAAAATAAAAAATAATCAAAAAATTCAAGAAATCAATTTTTGGTGGAAAAGAAAGTAAACCCAAATATTGGAGAGAGCATTTGATCATTCCAAAAGATGGTCAACATTTAAATCTATAAATTATTTATGCATTTCAAAACATTACATTCATTGAATAAATTTATCATCGAAAAAAGAAAATTTTGAAAACTATCTCATATCTTTTTATTTCATACTCATTGAAGCATTGGTATTCATGCAGTCATCAGCTTATCAAAACTAATTTCAAATTTTTAAAAAATAAAAATTAAAGAAAGATAGTTTTTCAAGATCCTTATAAGACTCATTCCCAATCAAAGATCATGGATGAGTTGGAAAGGCAAAATGAAGAGTTGAGAAATGAGGTGAAAGCTCTGAAAGATCAAATGGCCAAACTGATGGGAGCTATCCAATCATCAAAACAGAAGGACATAAGGGTGTCCTATTCAAAGGAACCAGTTGGCCCATCATATTCTCCTAGCTACAATCCACCAAACCCTTTACCATCGACCATGCCTTCACAAGCTGAGTGGGTCCACTATGGGTTCCCTCATGGGCATGCACCCCCATTCCGCCAAACACAAATCCAAACACAAAACCTACCTTCACCCTACAGGAATCCCTCATATTACTCCAAACACCATACAACAACCTGTCCAAGCTCACCAAATAAACACTGGGGGGACGAATCCTATGTTCACCCAAGGACTTCATCCACTATACATACCTTCCCATCTTCATAATAGGCCAGGAGAGTACCCAAATGATCCTTCTAACGAAAATGCTGAAAAATGGAAAAATCTTGGAAGGAAGAATCCGGGCAATCGAAGGAAGTGCTTATGATATCGAAAGACGCATCCGATCTATGTCTAGTCTCGTATGTGAGTTATCCTTCGAAGTTCAAGGTTCCTGAATTCGAGAAATATCAGGGAACTGGTTGTCCGAGGAACCATTTGACCATGTATTGTAGAAGAATGGTCGTCTGTGCTCATGATGACAACTTACTCATCCATTTCTTCCAAGACAGTTTGACCGGGTAGCCGCAAATTGGTATTTCCACTGAACGGACATATATCCGTTCATGGAGGGACCTAGCTAATGCCTTTCCTAAAAGAGAAGTATAACCTGGAGATGACTGCTAGTAGAACTCAACTCCAGAATATGGCCAAGAAGGGAGAGGAGACTTTCAAGCAATACGCCCAACGATGGAGGGAGTTGGCTGCTCAAGTACAACCTCCCTTGTCTGAGAAAGAACTGGTCAGTATGTTCATCGACACACTCCAAGATCCTTTCTATGACAAGATGATCGGTAGTATGACTGCTAGCTTCTCTGATGTCGTCATCATTGGAGAAAGGATCGAAGGTGGCATGCGCCGTGGAAAGATTGCGCATAAGCTTACAAAAGGGCCAACGCTTCCATCGGATCGAAAAAGAAGAAGACAAAGCTTATAACGTGGCTTCGGTCAAGGCCGCACACTCCACTGTGTGGCACATTATGGTCCCGGCTACCAACCATCACCATACACACCCTATACACCATATCCTTATATCGCCACCACCTACCAAACACCCTACCATCCTACTTACAACTATCCAATGCAAGTACGACCACCAACACCATACACGATACAAACACAAGTCACTAGATTTTGAAATGAATATAATTTGATTGTGGAGCCGCCACCAAATCTTATTTTAAGGGAAAACATTTGGAAAAACCCTAACTTGTGGAAGAAATCTAGGTTCGGGAGTCGGTTACGAGTAAGGAAGGTATTAGGCACCCTACTCGCCCGTTCCAAGGAACGGTACCCTTAAACTGAGTGTGTGATATTTTGAAAACTATTTGATCCCTTAAAATAGAATAGAAAATAGAAAATAAATAGGTTCATGGAAAATAACCTCGATTTAACTGATCCGCTCTCCTACGTGATTCATGTGCAATGGGAAACTCAAGGCTACGTAGTTCTGGTTTAAGAGACTTGATCTCTTAAAGAGCAAAAGAGTAATCTTAGGTAAGAGCTTTAAAGCAATGTTTCTTAAGAAAATACGGAATTCAGGGAAACAGACGTGCTTGCATAATTCAAATCGTCGTAAGCCGTATTTGAATTAGCACGAATTAAAATACGTAACAGTAGAGAATGCTACTTGCCCGTATTAGAATCCGTTTGCACAATCTGAGGAAAATAGAAAACAGATGTTTTGAAAAAAAGGAACGAATTTTAGAAAAAACAAACGTGCTTGCATAATCCAAATCGTCGTAAGCCGTATTTGAATTAGCACGAATTAAAATACGTAACAGTAGAGAATGCTACTTGCCCGTATTAGAACCCGTTTGCACAATCTGAAAAAAATAAAACAAAAACAGACGTTTTGAAAAAAAGGGACGAATTTTAGAAAAACAGACGTGCTTGCATAATCCAAATCGTCGTAAGCCGTATTTGAATTAGCACGAATTAAAATACGTAACAGTAGAGAATGCTACTTGCCCGTATTATAACCCGTTTGCACAATCTGAGAAAAATAAAACAAAAACAGACGTTTTGAAAAAAAAAAAAAAAAAGGTCAAATTTTAGAAAAAACAGACGTGCTTGCATAATCCAAATCGTCGTAAGCCGTATTTGAATTAGCACGAATTAAAATACGTAACAGTAGAGAATGCTACTTGCCCGTATTAGAACCCGTTTGCACAATCTGAGAAAAATAAAAATAAAAAAACAGACGTTTTTTAAAAAAAAAGGACGAATTTTAGAGAGGAAAAAAAAAAAGAAAAAAAAAACTCCCTTTCAGTCCCTGCTAGGCCAAAGGTTTCCATTAAGTGCAGCCTAGGACTATTCATTACTTTCACTAGACAATTGGTGAGTTTTTACTTTTAGCTTAAGCTTGACTAGAATAGTTCTAGGTAGGGGACCTGTCTCACTTTGTTGGACTTGATTCACTGCCTATTGGCTTGGAAAGGCTAGTTCTGCTATGTACAAGAATCCTACCTATCGAATGTCACTCCTATCTGATTCCCTAGCTTCTTAGATTGGTAAATATTAATCTGAACATGAGCATTAGACCCACCTACTGGACTTGTCAATTGGAAAGGCTAATATACCCCCTCTATGGTTGGAATTGCCATCATATCAACAGAGTTTTAACACCCATCTGTGGCATCTTTGTCATGATCTATTTAAACCAATCCAAATTTTAACAATCATAGGCATAAGGGGCAAGTTAACATTACCTTTAGTGTGTACCTATGTTCTGTCTTGGCTAACTGGGCACAGAATCTGCATAAACAGGTTTACTGTCATGACAGATTTTTTGAGCTTTACAGGTCTTCCTACCTGCTATTGGTACACCTATCCTATGGTTGAACATGCCATCTTAGCAGGTTCAAAGGATAGCAACCATTTTGCTTATTAAGATCTCAACTTTATGCTTTGGATTGGGGAGTGTGGGAAGCAGACCAAGAGCTATGCCTTAGGCTCAAGAAGCGACAACCTAATTCTATTTTCAGATTGGTTGAGTCTTTTGACTCTGGCCCACAACAGTGCTTTGGCAATTTATGCTTCTTACTGAGTTAGCTTCTTCACTGTCAAGAAGATTTCGGCTGCAGATTCTGATTGATCCAATATGTCAAAGTTTCAGGTAGCAGATGCAGATTTCTCTAGCCTATTTCTAACAATTGAACCACTGAAAGAATGAGGCTATTCTCGGATTTGCTGAACCATTTACCATTCTAAGACAGACTTCCTATCTAGACTCAATATCAGAGACTGCAAAACTCAATATCTAAACCATTTACCATTTATTGGCTATTCCCATATGGAGTCTTAGGCTGGCTAGGGGCTTATCTTTGTATTCCTAATTAAGATGCATACAAGCTGAATTAGATCTATCACCCCAAGGTTGATCTAAACCTGATTGAGGTAGGCTCATAAGACCTGAGGAGGTGAAACTGGGCAAGGGGAACCTGTTGCTGGCCAAAGGTGCTGCAACAAATTCTGGTTTATCAGAAAACTATTCCTTAACTCTCAAGCAAGGCAAAATGAATGGTTGTTGTCCTTCTGTTCTTGCTACCCATAGTCTGATAATGCCTAGTTGGCTCCTGATCAGAATAGCCACTTGGTCCTTAAGCCTGACAGTAATTCAGAACCTTAGTGGCTTGCTGTCCTAGGTTTGGACTAGGATCCTAAATTTGGATCAGTGCCTAGCTGAATCAGAACCTGGTTGGTCAACCAAGCTGACTGCTAATTTTGATTTGGTTTGTGACTGGAACCTCTGAGTATATGCCTAGTTGGCTCCTGATCAGAATAGCCACTTGGTCTTTAAGCCTGACAGTAATTCAGAACCTTAGTGGCTTGCTGTCCTAGGCTTGGACTAGGATCCTAAATTTGGATCAGTGCCTACCTGAATCAAAAACTGATTGGTCAACCAAGCTGACTGCTAATTTTGATTTAGTTTGTGACTGGAACCTCTGAGTATATGCCTAGTTGGCTCCTGATCAGAATAGCCACTTGGTCCTTAAACAACTCATGGCCCTGTCTTGTGAGCAGAGAGGGCTCCCTACTTCCTTGCACTTGTTCTTCATTGATTTGGCCAAACTGCAAAGGCCAGGTGCTTAAGACCTGATTCTGTTTTCTACAGTACTGATTTTAATTCAATCAGTAAAAAACCTATAGCCTGCAAAGTGCCTACAAGAACAAATACTAACCTTAGCCTAACCTTTTTTTGGATAAACTGGTGGAACCGGAGCCATATCTTTGATGATTATTCTATTTTCCTTAATCTTCCTGAAGAATTGAGTTGACTCCTAATCTTAGTGTGAAAAGAACTATACTGATCAGCAGTATGACCTTCCTATGTACCTAATAATTTAGATAATCAAGGGCAGGTTGTAGTGAACCAGCTTCTGTGACTAGCCTAAGCATGATTTGTTTTCTGCACTGGCCAATGTGATTCTGGAACAGATTTACCAGAATTGAGGCCTAAATTCTGATAAACTGAGGCCTAGAGATGCATACCGTCGAAACTCCGAGCCTCGACCCACTGCTTGTGCTCATTAACCACCTAAGTTAGGTCCACATATCAGTGCATATTGTTGAAAACACATGGCCAATATACAATCTGGTTGCTCTCACCATTTCAGAGAAAAGGGGAGCAGAAATTGCCTGGCTAAGAGTCCTATTAGAGATACTGGTGTGCATCCCTCTATTCTGATCTCCTTTAATCCAGTGGTCTAATTCCTGGGATAATGGCCCAGGATCAGAACATTGGCAATCTATTGTCCATGATCCCTTTGCTGGTATAGCTTATTTCAGACTTCATCAGGCCCAAGGTTATGTTCACTCTAATAACTGTAGTGCTCCTAGCTTCTATATTTCCTAAGATTAAGGTAGATATGTGTAATAATCTAAGGCTCAACAGAGCTCAGAATCTGGTTTGCTGATTCATGGGCCACCCTGATCAAGACTGAAACCCGCTCAGGGAACCTGACATTGGACTGGGCCTCTGATCTCAGGCTTATGTGCTAACTCAAGGTTATCAGTTTCAGTCCCTAAGGTCAGGCTTCTATAGGCTGACCGAATCTTCACTTGACCAAGGATGAATGATGAATTACATCCTATGATTATCGAACCTGAACCGGGATAAAAACTGGGTGACCAAACATGAACCTGTACAACAAATCCTAGAACTTAACTGCTAAACTGGATAAGGTCAATTTTGTTGCAATTGATCTCTGTCTACTCAAGTCTGATCACCTTAGTGATAGCATCAGCAAGCCTGGTCTCTAGTTCTGGATGCAGTCCTAAATTTTGTTAAAGTGATCAGGAATTATCTGTCCATGATTAGGTGCCACCATGAAATCAAACCTCTAAGGTATATCCTAACAGTAAAAGCCTTTGGTATCCACTGCAGACCCCAATGTATGGCTCCTGCCACTGCCGTTGCCAGGACATAAGCTGACTAGTTTACCAGGGTCTATTGAGTTTGATCTGGCCTAGAGTCTTCTCAAAGTAATGCAGGGTCCAAAAAGTCTAACAGGTTATCAGGCCTCTGCACATTTGCACAACTCAGCATTAGGCCTGAGAAACCTTTACTGAATCGAGAGTCTCTAGTCTTGGCTTCTTTTTTGTATGTCCTTAAATCAAATCAGGACATATGTAAGCAACCTAAAGTCTCAAACGTGTGAAATCTATGAACGTCCTCAACCTGTAACTTCTGTCACTTGTAGATTAAGTACTAATCTGAGCAGAATTTTACAAATTAAAAGAAAGAGACATGAGTAGCATGACATTCAACTACTCAACAGAACCTCCTTGGGTTTC
Organism: Canavalia ensiformis; assembly: GCA_026541065.1. Lineage (NCBI taxonomy): Eukaryota > Viridiplantae > Streptophyta > Magnoliopsida > Fabales > Fabaceae > Canavalia > Canavalia ensiformis. Next base: position 1,663,580 of record JAMKYM010000437.1, read on the forward strand.
TGCAGTATCTTCATGACCAGCATGTTAATACTGATTCGTAGGATGCCTAACCTGGCCACTACTAGCTTTTAGTATATTTCTGCAACTTTAAATTATACCTGCTAAATGAGGGTTGTCTCATGAATTATAAGTCAGGAACAGCAAAACCCACTAATTGAGGGTCTATTAGGGACTCATGCAGTATTGACAAAAGACTCCTACCTAACTGCTACCCCTAAGGTCAAGTCACTATGTCCAAAAATCCTAATTAAACCCAAGACTCAGGTGCCTGGACTCAAACTCAAGATTCAAGAGCAAGTCATACAGAACAATGTAAGTTGGTTTCACAGACCAGTTTACCAGAGATTCTAGGAAATTTGAGGAGCTTACATTATGTCTGTTACAAGTCGAGACATTAATAGTTTGCTCTAGGCAGGTGACCTCTTCCAGACTAAGATCAGAGCATGAATTTAGGGAATCAAGTCAGTCCATAGAAGGTCTCTTAATATGCAAGATGGTTCATTTATTACAGTATATGTCATACTTTTTGAATATATGAATGGAGGTCCCCTAACAGGCCTTAGTGACTAAATTTTTTAGGCAAGCTTATAAACTTTCTTATGCAATGTTTCTTTACAGGCCAAAACTGCTTTTGTATGTATTCAAGCTACTTACCTACGGACTAACACCAAGATCAATAATTTAATGAGGTATCTATATTTTCAGACCAAGGCACAAGGCTACCATAACTATCACAATCGTGTCTTGGCAGATTATACTAGTTTACTTAGCTAAAAGTCCTAGCAGCATGTAGAGGTCTATTTGCATTTTCAAAAAAACAATTTCATGGTTTAATCGATCACAATACACCAGAAGATCCTCCGCAGAGGCATGCGGCATGTTCTACACTGGCATTTATAATTCCTTCTACTGAGAATAGTCTAAGATAAATGAAATTCAGTCACATTAAGCATGCATATCAGAAAGCTTTATAACTCCATGCCAAATTCGTCAATTAATGCATGCAATACAGAGAATCAAACCAATTCTAATCAAGTTCAAGCACATTTTGATTTAGAAAAGCCAGAAGAAAACCTAGAAGTGACGAACCTGTGCAGAGTTATTACTGAAAACGAAGATGAAACGAAGTACAACGATTCTACTTGCTACAGAGAAATAGCCGAAGAAACCAGCTACCAGAGACTATTCCTCCTCTTGCTTTTTGAACTTCTGATTCAGGTTCTTCCTGCTGCCTGAAGGAGAGCTCTCTGAAATCTTGCCAATGGTGAAGCTTCTTCAATCTTCCGAGAGCAAAAATCGTCCAAAGTGAGAACAAATCCCAGAGTATTAGAAAACTCCTTTCAATTTTTGGTGCCAAATCCCTTTTATACCCCTAACTTAACCCTGGTTCTTTATCCCAAATAAAGTTACTTTCTAACCCTAGGCTAACTAACTCTATAACTAACTCTCAACTAACCTAACTGAATTTTATTTTTTTAACTTTATTTGTTTATTATCTTATTTACTTGTTTATTTAATTTTGCATCTCTTTTTCCTTCTTTTGACAATTTGAGCCTTTTTCTCCCTTTTTTTTTAAGGGTATTTAATAAATTAACTAATTAAGGAATATTTTTCCCCGGACAAAAATTGGTGCTCACAAAATTAAAAATATTTTTTATCTTTCAATATTTGAAAGATTTAATAACATAAAAATTTAGAAAATTAAATTAATATATTGTATAAATCTTTGAAGAATTAAAAATTTTAAATTATTAAAATATAATTATAAACTTATTTGTGTTTATCAATTTTTTATATTATGATAATCACTAAACATGTATAAAAATTTATTAAAAAATAAATTATTATTTATTTAATCTCACAAAAGAATTAAATTATTAGAGTTGATGAAGATCAAAAAATTTATGAGATTTTAAATTGACATCTCATTTCTTTAATCGTGCACTGAAAAAAAAAATCTGACAGAATAATTGATTCATAATATATGCTTTAAATTTATATTGATGTCTAGTATTACAAATATCAAATTTAATATTTTTTTATAATTTACTTTCTTTGAAGCAAAAAAAAGTTGTCTATAACATTTATTTTATTTAGTAATTACTATTATCAAAATAAATATTTTTATTATGAAATTTAAAATCTAATATTTTTAATAAAAATATATAATTCATAAAATTGTCATTTATTAATAAAATATATAAAATTAAATTAAATAAATTTATTTCAACACTGTTTTTAGTAGTACTTATAAGGATAAGTTTATATGTAGGTAAAAAATATTAAATACCTATTTTAATATATTTTTTATTTTTACGTATTTAGCAAACATAATAAGAATTTTGTTTACTAAAGATTATTATATTTATTAGACCAATAATTATATAGATCAAATAAATAAAAAATTGATGAATAAAGATATATATATATATATTAATATATAAAGTAAAATAAAAATGAAGTAATAATTTCAAAAAATAATAAAAATTATAAAAAAATAATGTAGAGTTTTTTTTTTGTCAAGGAAAAGTGTTATATAACATTTTCAGTGAAAAAGCTATATAGAATGTCCGAGCTTAAACTCTAACAATCTCGGAAACCCTTTCTTCGTAATTCTTAACTGATTTTTTTTTTAAATATACTTAATTTTATCTAATTAAAGGTTTAAGATTATTCTATACTTCAAAAATTTCTCTATTAAATATTAAATTTATTAATAAGTTTTTTTTTTACAATATGAATAAAGGATAAAATTTAAAGCAGAACTTTTACATAAAATTAATTTAATGTCCAGCTTCTCACCACTGGATTAATCCAAACAGGTTTAATGTATAAAAAGATGTGATCATTACACAGTTTTATCTAACCAACAGTTTCTTTAAAATTCATATTTATGTTAATATAGTATACAACGTTTTTTTTCTCAATATAACCCTTTCTTTTTTTTATTGTGGTTTATATTGTGATAATAATTTATTTTAAAAGTAACTACAAATACAGTATTGAAGTTTTATATGAATTTAACAATTAAACATTTTACATATAATAATATAATATTTTTATAAAAAACAATTTAAACTTTTTAAGAATATTGATCTTCTATTGAATTTCTTATAAAATTGATGAACTTTACTTTTTATTTTTTCTAGGACCTTAATACTCATATACAATATTAGACATTTAAGTAATCCACTTTGAATCAAATAAGATCATTAATATGCGCTGAAAAGCTCTCTCAATTGAATATTAACTATACAAACAAGTTTAATTAATAAAACCATATTACCATTATACAATATTTTTTTAACCAACATCTTCTTTAACATACATATTAAATTTAATTTTTAATTTCTCAAACTGAAAATCTTTTACAAAACAAAAGAAAAAAGAGACATCTTTCAGTTTCTTGACTAGCAAAATGATGGGGTTCCAATTGTTTTGTTGGTCAGCATCTAAGTAAAATTGTAGGCCACATAATGAAGAAGCTTTCACTTTTTCTTATCAACAAACCATATTCCTACCTTATCCTTTAGTTTCTCTCTTCCCACCTGTAAGCTCTCTACTTCAAGAACCACATCACTGGATATACAAAAACTATTCCAGCTAAACCACCCGAAAGGTTTACTCATAACACTAACACCAATATTATTAGACATTAGTCTCATTTTTCCTTGTTTATATTATTATTCAAGCAATCTTCCAAAACATCAATTGTAATTTTCTCAATTCCCTCCCAAAATCCTTTGTATTAGAGAGAGAGAGAGAGATTTATTTGATTCTAAATTTAAATTTTCTAATAAAGTGTGTCTTGTGACTCTTCATTTTATAACCAATGTTTTCTAATTTCAGAAAATAATGGCCACAGGCTGTGCAGCAACTCCAACCACAATCCATGTTGTGGCCAGCTCTTGTGTTGGGAGCAGAAGGGGTAAGAAGAGCAATAATGTGCAGTTTATGAGAGGGCTCAATTCTTATGGTGGGTTGAAGACTCAGAACAATGTGACATCATTAGGCTTTACAGTGGGAAAAGGCAGAGATGGAGGTGCAAACTCTTCAACATGTAATGCTGCTGCAGGTGAGATTTTCCAGATTGCAGCAATCATGAATGGCCTTGTTCTTATTGGGGTTGCAGTAGGATTTGTTCTTCTTCGACTTGAAGCTTCTTTGGAAGAGGCTGAGTGATTCATTTGATTTGATTCATATATATATATATCTTTATAAATAAAAAGGTTGTATCTTTCTTTAATTCTTCATATATATGAATTTTTATTTGGTGAGAAAAGGATTGTACACTTAATAATTGGGTGGGATCTATGTTTAACTACTAAGGGTCTGGTTTGGATAAAAAGAACATAATTCGCTGTTGGAAGATTTGAAGATTATTAGCATATTGAGAATTAGCTTAAAATATGTAGTGTGAATAAGAATTTCACTTCGATTAGCCTATTATGATTCTCCTAAAAATATGTAGCTTAAATAAAAATTACATTTCAATTAGCCTACTGAATTGCTAAAAATATGTAGCCTAAATAATAAAAAAAATCCTCTTCTTTGGCTTCTTGATTATTCTGATTCAGCTATGTTTGCTTTGGATCTATATTATAATGCTGAAAACTGATGAGTCATTTGGTTACTAAAGATCAAAAGAAAGACATAAAATTTGTTATCAATGGATGATATAGACACAGAAACGAGGCATATGTTACCCTTTCATTTGATTGAAAAGTGTCCCTAATTAATATTCCTTGAGATTGGAGTAGGTAAATTTAAGGGGATTCTTAAAAGTAATAAATGGGATATAAAACTAGTATGCTTCTTGCATTATTAAAAGAAACTACATCAAAAAGACTAACTTGAGCTTAAAGTTTAATAGTGATACCAACATTATATAGCTGATAATTTTGTTGAGGTATTGTGTTACAAGTCACAAAATCCAACCGACAATTTATAGTACTCTATCGTCTATAGGTTATTGCATTGTTCAATTTCAAGTTCTTTCCATTTGACCTTAGAAATGCACACATACTACTCTGGGTCTACAGTTTTGTAGAACTAGTTTAATTCATATACTTCTCTTTAACGAGATCATTATAACAAAATGTTAAAAAAAACGAAGATTTTAAACTGGGGAATGAGCTCGACTTTGAAAGTTAAAATCCAATGAATCTCTAGTGTTACCCAATTTTAACTTTGTTATTTAAGTTTAATACAATGATATGTAAAAAATTATATACTCAGAATCTACATATGATATAATTTTGTATAACAATATTTACAAAAAAATATTTAGAAGATGAAAGTTTTCATTATATCTCTCAATTATAAAAATCGGATGAAATTTATAAAAAAAATATGATTCAACCAACAATCAACTATTAATATCATAATGGTCAGAAATTAAACTCATAACAGTAAAAATTAAAATTATAATGTAAAAATTAATGATACAATAATATCTCAATAATTTTTCAACGGTTTTATAAATATAGTCATTGTTTTCTATTATTGTAAACCAAATTTAAAAGCAGAAATAAATAGTCCATTTATCCAAAAATTCCTCACCAATAACTTAGGAAGTGACCAATTTGAGCATAAAAATTTAATTTTATGCTTAAGTATTAATATTCAAAAGATTAACACTTAGTTAAGTGAGACAAAAGATTAAATTAACACTTAGTTAAGTGGGGCAACAACTTTTGTTTAAGAAATGAATTATTTTTAAAACTTTTGAACTAGGATGAAACTCTTACTACACACTATAACTTTAAAATGTAGAGATTTCTCAATAATTTTAAATTCATTCTCATATTACTTGGGATTCATGTGAGTGTTTTATAATTATGATTTTCTAATCTTTTATAAAGAATGATTTTTACCTTCTCACTTATATAAATGCGTCTCTTAAGCATTGAGTGTCTTTCAAAAAGTACTTTCACACATTATAATTGTGAATAAACTTTTACTTCGTAATTTATTTTAAAAGTTTATCAAGTGTCTCAAAAGTACTCTTACAAAGACATCAAATGCATCTCAATCACACTATCATAGAGGATTATGTATCTCTTTTAAAGAAACATTGTTTCAAGTGCATCTTAAAAAATACTATTTTATAGATACGTTAAGTGTGTCTCAAAAACACCACCACTAAATAAACATTACCTTATGTCATAAGCATAAAAATATAATACATAAGAGTAATCATATGATTTAGTTCGACCAATAAGTAGGTCTGCACCATATTTTCCTCATGTTCAAGGCTTGAAACATATCCTCTTGACAAATCCAGAACCACTTTCTTGGTTATTTCTTTAACAAAAGGATTATTAATATTTTACTTTTTTTCATTTTTACTTATTTGTTTACTTTTCACACATTTGAGAAAATTACACCACTTTTAACAAATCACCTAACAATATCATATTTAACACATATAAGCTTTTTCGTGTCATTGTAAGCATTGTTGTGAGAAACTTCAATTGCTTCTTGGGAATCTTAATGAAGTGATGATGTAAATATTTCTAAAAGAAGTATGTCTACTAAGAAAGTTCTTAGGTATTTTGTTTCTTATTCCCCTTTATTAAGAGCAATAACTTCATATTCCACAATAGAATATGTTATACAAATTAGTTTTGCATACAACATTTTACCTAAATTGAAAATATATCCACTAATGAAACTTCTCTCATAATTGTTTGAAACTCAATTATGATCACAAAATACTTCCCACATTCAAGAAGATTCAGGAAAGTGAAAATTTCAATTCATGATACCTTTCAAGTATCTCAAAAGATGATGCAAAACATTCAAATGCTCACCATTTGGATTACAATTACAATAATTCAATCTTCTCATAGTATATGCAATATCATATCTAACATAGTTTATTAAAATTATAACATTACCAAAAAAATTTACACACAAATTGAGATACACTCATATTATTAATATTCATTCCCTTTTTTTTTTCCTTTTTCAAGCACAAACTAACTGTTGGATAATTTCGAACAATCGTTGGAGAAGCTTGATGATGTTGATGATGTCTCGTAGGCTGAGGCGTGTAATTACACTGCCCTCAAGGATTTGTCCGCCCATGGCGTAATCCCCCAGGATACAACAGCCTCTTCTGAAATATTCAGGAACAGAACTAGCAAGTCATTTCTTTTTTCACTTTAACCCATCACAGATAGTGGTATATATAGAAGATTTATAGGGCAACCAATATGACTAGAAGTTAAATTCCGGTCAGAAATTAAATTAAAAACGGCAAAAAATAATGTCGTAATAATTTCTCAACGGTCAACTTTTAAAACATAATGACCATTAATGGATAATTAAAATGATTGATTCATAATTTAAGTTTACAATAATTAGTAATAATTGTAAATATCTTAAAATCATAATGATAATTATTTAAATTAATTTGAATATTTAAAATTAAATTAATAAGATTAATTTGAATATTTAAAACTATTTTGAAATACACAATTTTTACAACAATCCCCCACTATTTCAAAAAGGTTTAAAATTAAAATAAATCAAAAAAAAAAAGATTTTACTGGGTTAACACAAGTGTAAATGCATTAGATCCGGTGTCTTTTGGACTATGAACCAGACCCTAGACAAATAAACTTAACTGACGATGCTTTGGTGAAGCGGAGCTTCTATGAACAAAAAACACCTGGTTGTAAGACGTAGGTTTACGTGTCACATTACACCCTGCCGTTTCGCCATCTTTGCGCAAATAGGCCATGCGCGTTCTGGTCGATTCATGAGTGCTCTAGAGATTGTGCCTCAATCTCATACAAGCGGCCCCACTTGACACTCATATAGGTGACTTCATCAAGTGTATTCCGCATTTCATACACCACCCATAAGGGATATGATAGTCATTAAACATCTTAGAAATAACTATCGTTCAATGCAAACCTAACACTTTTTCACCATAGGAACAAAGAATAAATAGTGCTAGAAAGACCAACAATAACTTGTTATTACCCATATGAACCTTTTTCATGGGATCTCCAATCACAAAGGTTGGGTTCTATTATTATTGTTGATTTTATTTTGGCTAAAACTTTATTCCCTCGATGTCATTCACTAAGCTTTTGCTTTGTGAGAAATAAGATCAATTTCATTTTGACTTCACGTTAATTAGAATCACTAGTTATTTAGTGATCATTCACAATACTTTGTTACATATGTGATTATATCTCAATTTATCACTTAATTTTTTATTATTGCTCCTTGGCAATCATATGCTTACAATAAACATAGTTTATTCTTTTTCGATCTCTACTAAGAATTTTTCTTAGTACACATTCTTTAATTCTCCCAAATCAAAAAATAATAATTTGGTCTCTATAACATATTTTATTATATATTTGGATAATCCAAATCACGATATCTTGTTTAAGATTAAAATAAATCCAATTTTGATTTATTCTCGTACAAATCAATTTTATCATCATTATACTATTTTAATATAGTGGAAAACTTTTCATACCATAATTAATGGTATCTCTCGAATATTTTAAATCTGTTGCAACACACTCAAAATATTTTCACTAATATCACTTTCTTAATAATTTGAATATACTCAACAAAATCAATTATATGATTTATTTTATTGCAATCACTAGCATTTGTACTCGTTACATTTGATTATATGATTTATTTTATTGCAATAACCAACATTTGTTCACATCACATTTGATTATTTGTTCATATATCAAATATCAAGTAAGAAACAATAGAATAAAAATTGATATATAAAACAAATAACAAAATCTCATACAACGTTATCAACCCAAATTCTTTTGCATATTCTCAACATTCAATATCAAAGAGCAAGCACTCATTTTTCCAAATAAGACATTTACTGCTGAAATTTAAATTAGATATCAAGCAAATTGGTTATGATTTCAAGCCAAAAACTTATGTGTCAACAACAACAAACATTGTGATGGTATAACATTCCAATTTTGAATCCCAACTAAATTCCAAGGAAAATCATATATAATGGCACTTATCCCATGTCAAAATTCAATCATCACAACCAACAAAAAATAATCGCAGACCAAAAATTAATCATCATAATAATTTATGAAATTTTTTTTTGGTAAAATTAAAATTAGAAATCATCACAAGATAATCATCAAATAGCAAGAGTAAGATCAATCACAATTATGATCTAGAAGATCAATCACAGTTAGGATCCAAAAGATAAATCACAGAATCAATTAGAATACTAATAACAATGATGATGAATCTTTAGTAGACCAAAAGGTGAGAATTTAAAAAAAGGTTGATTTTTTTTTATTATTATTAATAATATTGTTATTTAAAAAATTTCCTTTTAGTATGTTCCTTCTCTGCGTCCCTCGACAATAGACATGTTCCATAAACATATCCCATGATTCATAGATAGATCAGGACCTTTAAGCGGAATACCTGAAACTTGCAAAAAGATAATTAATGTAACAGATAAAAAATTAAAGAAAAGATATACTCTTACAAAAGAAATGGAAAATCTAATTCATTGTAAAGAAAATATTATGGGTCAAATCCTTTGAGATTGTTGGATAATTCGAACAATCGTTGGAGAAGCTTGATGATGTTGATGATGTCGTAGGCCGAGGCATGTAATTACACGCCCTCAAGGATTTGCCATGCATGAATCCCCAAGATACAAATCTTCCCTTCGAAATATTCAGAAATTTAACTAGCAAGTAATTTCTTTTTTCACTTTAACCCATCACAGATAGTGGTATATATAGAAGATTTATAGGGCAACCAATATGACTAGAAGTTAAATTTCTATTTAAATTAAATTAAAAAACAAAAAATAATGTCGTAATAATTTCTCAACTATTAACTTTTAAAACATAATGACCATTAATGGATAATTAAAATGATTGATTCATAATTTAAGTTTACAATAATTAGTAATAATTTTAAATATCTTAAAATCATAATGATAATTATTTAAATTAATTTGAATATTTAAAATTAAATTAATAAGATTAATTTGAATATTTAAAACTATTTTGAAATACACAATTTTTACAACACTAACATCATATGAAGTTTTAACTTATTATAACTATTGAATTTCTTGAACAATTTTTCAATATAATGCAATTTTAGTAAAAATTATTTTGTTTTCGTATTTCTATTTTCAAAATCACATCAATTTCTCATAAATCTTTTATTTCAAATTTGGAATATAAAATTAACTTTATTTTATTTATCACGTTCAAATAAATTTCATCTATCAACATGTCATTCACTTACAAGCACAACCATTTTCAATACATTTTGCATACACACATGTATCAAAAAATGTTCACATAAAACATAACGTTGTATCAAAGCATTCTTATGTTTTTTATCATTATATTCAATTAATTTCATTAATCATATCTTAACAAATGATGAATTGAAATTATGAAAAAATTATTTATCCATCACACTTCACATATAATATGAAAATATTAAAGTTCAAGCATCATATAATTCTTATACATATAATCATGTTTTCAATTTTAATAGAAGTATTCAAATCTTGTATCATCAACAAAATATTTCTAAATCATATTTATTGAATAATATATTTAAAAATATTTATATCTCAGACATATAACGATGTTAAGTATGAAAAAATTAAAATAATAACATACAACAAATACTTTGCATATAATTTCCTTAATTAAATACATGATGCTCTCACTTTTTCTTATCCAATTAATTAGTAAAAATTATAATACAAAATAATTATATTATGCTTTCTAACAACTTACTATCATATCTCAATTATTAAGTTAACAACAATTAAGATTTAACATATTATTATGATATATAAATATCATAATAAATATATTACTGCAATATATCAATAATTTCAGTTTTATTTTCCTGAATATGATGTTTTAATAAAGGTAGTTAGTAATGACAAAAAAAATAATAATATCCTTTATTTATGATTTTTAATTTTTAACTTTTTTTATTACCATCAAATAAATTATAAAAGACTACAAATATTTTTATTATCAAATATTTTCTTATAAAATATTAATTATTATTTTTCATAAGTTTAAAATTACTAATTAGTGTATCTTATCAATTAATTATAATTTTTTTTAAAATAATTATAATAAATTATAATAATCAAAATTAAATTTAATATTTATTATGAGAGAAAGAAAGTTACATTTATATCATAAATATCAATTCATTTTTTTCTTATATAAATTTAATTATATTTAATTAAATTAAAATTTTCTATTTATTCCTTTGTAGTAAAAGTAAATTTTTCTATTTATTCCTTTGTAGTAAAAGAGAAGATCATTGATATTTTTTTATGCTCTCACTATTTAAGTATGTACATACAACAAATATTTTGCATGTAATTTTTTTTAATTAAATACATGATACTTTCACTTTTTATTATCTAATAAATTAGTAAAAATTATAATACAAAATAATCATATTATACTTTCTAACAGCTTACTATTATATTTCAATTATTAAGTTAACAACAATTAAGATTTAACATAATATTATGACATATAAATATCATAATAAATATATTATCGCAATATATCAATAATTTCGGTCTCATTTTCTTGAATATAATATTTTAATAAAAATAGTTAGTAATAACAACAAAAATAATAATATCTTATATTTATGATTTTCAATTTTAACCTTTTTTTTATTACCATCAAATAAATTATATAAGATTACAAACCTTTTTATTATCAAATATTTTCTCATAAAATATCATTTTTTTTTTAAGTTTAAAATTACTAATTAGTGTACCTTATCAATTAATTATAATTTTATTAAAAATAAATTATAATAAATTATAATAATTAAAATTAAATTTAATATTTATTATAAAAGAGAAAGTTAAATTTATATCATAAATATCAATTTATTTTCTTTCTTATATAAATTTAATTTTTCTATTAATTCCTTCATAGTAAAAAAGAAGATCATTATTTTTTTTATGCTCTCATTATCATAATTTTTAAATCAAATTTATCTTAAATCTTTATAAAAATATAGCTAAAACACAATAAAAAAAATTTACACAATATTTTTAATTCTTTAAATTATATTGTAGTAGTATGATTTAGTTGAAGAAAATATTATAATGTTCAACAAACATCATTATTCATTATAAATAGTTAAGGAAAAATTAAAATGATTGTATTGATTAAATTATCTCTAATCTTTAAAAAGGAAGAAAAAATTATATTTTAATTTATTTATGTGCTCTAATTATCTTATTTATGATAATTATTTTTAAATAAATGTAACTCAAAACTAAGGAAAAAGTATAAAGTTATATAATCAATCATCTCAAGTAAACTAAGCTGGAAATTCAACTTTCACTTTTTTTTAAATTCTTTAAATTTTAATTATTAATCCCTTTAATTATCATGTAACAAAAAAATCTATTTTTTTTTAAAAACAATATCAATAATTGAATCATTCTAAAAATCTATTTAATTAGAGAACATTAAATTATTTTTATATTATCTTTTATAATTATAAGAGAATCTTTAAATAAAAATTTCTCTTTTAAATTATTAAAATTACAGATTTGTGAAAAAAAATTTACATTTTTGCTTTCAAATTGTTGGAAAAAAAAAACATTGCACCATGAAAAGATTAATATTTTGGAAAGATCTCTGATACAACCTAATTCCAATAAAATCTTATATAATAATGTTTAAAATAAAAAATTTATAAGATGAAAGTTTTTATCATATTTATATTTCAAAGATTGCGTGATATTTATAAAAAATTTTGATCAAATCAAATGTCAACTATTAGTTAAAAATTAAATTCATAAAAATAAAATATGCACAATGATATTGTTGTCTTCTAAACAAATTATACTTAGAAATTATTTATCCAACACAAATAACATTGCGTTTCTAGTTGCATAATATGGCTGGCTTAAACAATAAAATGAGGCTGTGTATTCTTACGATAGAAAGAGAACTGCATTACTAATGCTTATAATGTTCAAATAACTTTCGAATTACCAAAATGCAATATACCCTGTTCCTGATAATGATTTATCTACATCTTTTCTCTATATAAAGAGTTCACTCAATAACAAAGGGACGTACAATTTCTATGCGTGTTATTATGTTGAAATAGAAATTAACGTGAATGTTACAATGCTATTTGTCGTAACCGTAATTATAATGAGATGACGAACTTGCTAAAAATTTTAGAAGAGAGAATTTAATTGAATGTGGAGCCGCCACCAAATTTTTATGTAAAGGGAAAATATTTGAAAAAACCCTAACTTGAGAAAGAAATTCTAGGTTCGGGAGTTGGTTACGAATAGGGAAGGTGTTAGGCATCTTACGTGCCCGTTCCGAAGAATAGTATCCTTAAACTGAGGGTGTGATTTTGATATTTTTGAAAATTGTCTGATCCTTTTAGTTTAGAATAGAAATAAATAGGTTGGTGGAAAATAGCCTGACAGGACTTGATTCTGCTACTACGTATTCCATGGTGCAATGAAAAACTCAAGGCTACGTAGTTCTGGTTTGAAGACTTGACCTTTAAAGGTGAGTGAAAAAGCAGAGTATTTTGAATATTTTAAAGAGAAATCCTTAGTCCACATATGCACAGGATCCGAGGCAAACGAGGGTTGCACTGGGATCCATATAATTTCTGAATATCGAACAGTAGGGTATCCTACCAATTCGTATCCAGAACTCATCACGCGAGGCTTAGAATTATTTAAAAACATATTTTTACATGTGTTCTTGGATTCACATATGCACAGAGCTGAAGGCAAAAAAGAGTTGCACTGCGACTCATATGACTCTCCAAATATTGAAAGACATGGTATGCTGCACTTTCAAATTTGAAGCTCATTGCGTGAGATCTAAGATCATTTGTAACTTTGGAAAAAGAATTTTTGGAGAAAGATTGAAAAATAAAGATCTTTGACACACATGCACAGAATCAAAAGTAAGTGAGGGTTTCACTGCGACTCATATGATTCTCTGAATATGAAAAGACAAGGTATGCCGCACTTTCAAATTCGAAGCTCATTGCGTGAGATCTAGGATCGTTAGGAAAAATGGACTTAATTTTAAAAATAACAAAATAAAAGGGAATTGGACTTGACCTAAAATTAAAAAAAGATTGGGCTTGACCCAAATTAAAAGAATGGATTTGATTTTTGAATAAAAAGAAATAGACCTATCCAAAATAAAATAAAGAAAAGAAATTGGGCTTGACCCCGGTTAAAGGAAACTTGATTTCAAAGTTTTAACATGAATTAGTCTTGACCAAAAAAAAAGGAATTGGGTTTGACCCTAAAAAATTTTTGTTTTTATTACTTGTTTGATAATTTAATAACTCATGGCCAATTTAAGATCAGCCTGCTGCCTAATGTAGGCCCAATTGAGCAGGGCTGCCAATTTTCATGGCTGCAACAACATGGTCTAACTAGACAGTGTGGCCCATTATACGGTAATAGCAGCCCAATTTAGTGATAGATCGAGTCTAAACAATGGCCTGTTTTGCTCCATCTTAGTGTGCCCCAACGGAGCACCTTTCGATTAAAGAGAAGCTGATATGAGAGCAATGTAGGCCCAATAGCGGCCCAATTTAGTGATAGATCGAGTCTAAACAACGGCCTATTTGCTAAGTATCTTGCTCCATCTTAGTGTGCCCCAACGAAGCACCTTTCAATTAAAGAGAAGTTGGCCTAATTGAAGTGCAAGCTCAATGGATATGAGAGAAATTAAAAGAAATTGTTGCATGTAGGACTCGAACTAGGTGCCTCTCATATGAGCTTTAGATGCACCAACCACTTGGGCCAAGTTTAAGCCTTATGACTTGTGACCAACTGTAATTAATATTAACAACATTCAGGATATACATGCCCACCTGCATGCATGGCTGCATGGAGACTGTACCTATGTACTCATTGAAGTATTGCGGCATGGAGAAGCCCATGAACATAAAGGATCCCAATATGAATTTGTTCTCAAGTTATTTAGATTGCAGAGCTGCAAGAAACTGAGGCATGCAGAACCTATATAGCTCTAAATTTCCCAAGTATGAAAAGAAACCATGAATCAACGGATATTTGAACAACCCTCCAGCTACCAATTTGTGTTAAAGCCAAGAGTCCAGTATTCTCCACAGAAACTGATGATCCATTCCTTGTCCCAACGATCCCAGGTAATAGAATTCCTACCTCTTGTATACTCTACAAGCGTGTGTGTAAACACTCAATTATGTCTGCGGTCCCCATTTTTACAAATTAATTAGAGAATAAACCATAATTTAAATAATAACTTAAATAATAAGAACAAAAATAAATATTAAGACAAAAAACAGAAAGACAAAGACACACAAATAAATAGAAAACAACAAAATAAAAAATAGAGAAAATCAAGATAACAAAAAGATACCAAAAGAGACAAAAATAAAATACAAAAAGAAAAAGATTGGATTAAGAATAAATAAGGAAAAAAATCAAAAAGAGAAGAAATAAATAAAACTTCCTAAAAAAAGAAAAAGGATTTGAAAAAAAAGTAAGAAAAACAAAAATTAAAAAAATAAATAACTAAAAAATCCTAAAAAAATATATATAAATAAATAAAAAAAAGAAAGAAAGAAATTAAAGAAAAAAAACAAAAAACAGAAATAAAAATAGAAAAACTAAAAAAAAGGAAGAATAATAAATGAAGAAAATAAAACAAAAAGGAAAGAAAAAAAAAAGACAAAAACAGAAAAATGAAAAATTGACAAAAACAGAAAAACGGAAAATTGATGAAAACAAAAAAAACTAAAAATAAAAAGGGAACTGAAAACAAATAAGGAAAAAGACAAAAAAAATCGGAAGGAAAAAGGGGGGCTTCAAAGGATTTTCTCTCTGGTGACTCGAGACACCGCAGGGATCTTTGGAAGCAAAGGAAGCCAAGACAGTGACTCTCATCCATGAATTACTTCAGCCTGTGCTAGTGGAGGAAGGAAGCCCCATTGATTCCAGCATTCTCTCTGGCACACGCCTCACCGGAATTGAATACAGCTTAAAGGATCCTCTGGAAGCGGTTGGTGAAGACTCCGTGCGATTGTGAACCTCGGAAAAAGACCCTTTCATCTTTTCTGATTCTAGCAAAGAAGAAACACAGGTCTCTGCAAAGTTTCCAGGTAGGTTCCGCAATAATTCAATACATTCCATGCTCTCAATTAAGGTGGATGATAGTTGAATATTGGTCGCAGTCGGTAACATAAATCCATGCATTGCATAACTGATTAGAGTAAAAAAAATAATTTGTTAGAATAAGCTTAAGAATCGTTGTAGCTTGTGATTCGGTGCATAAGACTATAGATGAATAGCCTTATAATCTTCAAACCTCACCTGATCAGATTTAGCCAAAGGATGCCATAACTGAGGGAAATATGGGGATACAGACAATGGAATTCGTGTGGTTACCGTATTCGGAACAAAACTGATAGGAGTATCACCTCCAAAGGATGCTCATAGTGAATATCCTTTCCTAAAGATTCAGAGGTTCTAGAGCTTTTAATTATTCTGATAATATTGGTAGCAAATTCGGCTGTTAATGTTGGTTATAAAAGCAAATGCCAAAGAGATTCTTGAAGAACCACAAGCTTGCCAAGCTGCTATGGACAACTGTGTTGAGTTATGATTTACTTGCCTCATATACCCTGTAATTGAACGTGTTCATGAAAATATCAGAGGAGTTTCTGTGGGGAAAATCTCTACTAGTACAAGGATGTTTTAATTGATAAGTAATCAAGTGTGTGGCTTTAAGCTTGATGGCACCAGAACTCACCTCACTAACAAGAGTCAACCTCCTATTTTAAGTGAGATAATACTGATGATTTCGAGACCTTTCATGTTGTGGCTTTCTTTTCCTTTTTATTGGCATTTTGGATCGGTGCGTCAGCAGAATTTGCTCTGGTGTCGAAGGACCTCCAACGACGGCTAATAATTGTCTGCATGATCAGTGAAGGCTACAAGTGTTTCATGTCTGGTTGTGCTTTGTTTCCCCTCGGGCCACACAGAAATGATTCCTACATTCATAGACTATGATAGTCGTGGGCATAGGGGAGCCCTGATACTCCAGCCACCCACACTTGTTCTTATTGTTTTAGGCAAACTTTGGCCATAATAGTTCAGGGATGGTACACCATTTGGGGGGAGGGGACCAATGTTTGTATTCGGATGTGGCTTCTGTTTGTGATGAATTGGCTGATTCGCCCCCGAAGCATATACCCAGACGAATTCTAAGTTTTCCTATCCAGTGATGTGTTCAATTCGTGTTCAAAGGAAGTGAAGCTCTTCATGTCATCTTCATTAATCATGTTGAAAATTTTAAAAACAAAGAAAGTGACTTGATGATGTAGTAGGACTTCAGTTCAATAACTACATATCCATGCCATCCTCAAAGAATTCATTGGTCTTCCATCTTCATAGCAAACTGTCTTCCCTTGAGCTACCATATACTTGGCTCAGCTGGTACGAGAGCATCTCCTCCTTATCTTTCAATACAGTTTTGCACCTTTGTATAGGTAACAGCCAGATAATGCGAAAGGGTTCCTTCTGCCAAGCAAGCAACTCCAGATGTAAGTCCAGAGGCAGGGTTCAAGTCTGGTTGTTTGATTCCATGACATAAAAATTGAGCAGTTTTGAAACAGTAATAGTCTTTGCTCAATAAGTGGACTGGTAATGCATGGGAAGTGTTCGTTGTTATTTGACTAGAATTGACATAAAGTGCGTCAAGCAGCTACTGGCACCAACTCAGATTCCATTTTCATGAAATAAAAGCCTTAAACCTGTAATACACCCGCGAAAGCATGTCTTAAATCCTATAAGAGCTGCTAAATACTCAACGTGAGGCTTAGAGTAATGGTTCATGGTGGCTCACCACTCTCCCATGCCCTTGGTTCGAGTCCCAGCTGTAACTATTCTTTTTAAACGCCCCGTTTTTCCAGCCTACTAGAATTGGGCCACCCCCTTAAACTGCACGCTGAATATCACAAAATTGGACCATGCACGGTGAATATCACAAGATTGGACCACAGGCCAAAATTTTGAGCTGGGTGGGCTGCTCGTCTAGAAGGATTTGGGCCACACCGCATGCGATTTTTTTAAATGGGCCTTGCACAATTAATTCGTCCAGTTTTAATTTAATCAATTCAAATTCTTTTTATCCCAAATTAAATTTAATTCTTTTCCTCAAATCTTAATTCAAATTCTTTTCAAATCAAATTTAATTCTTTTTTCAAGTTTCAATTCAAATTCATTTTTTTAATCAAAATTAATTCTTTGCCTCAAGTTGCAAATTAAATTCATTTTTGGTCAAATCCAATTTAATTATTTTCATCAAGTTTCAAATGAAATTCATTTTTGTTCAAATCCAATTTAATTATTTTCCTCAAAGTTTTAAATAAAATTAATTTTAGTTCAAATCCAATTCAATTCTTTTCATCAAGTTGTAAATAAAATTCATTTTCTTCAAAATCAATTTTAATCCAATTCAAATCAAATTCAATTCTTCAAAAATCAAGTCAAGTTCGTTCTATTCAAATCAAGTTTAATTCTTTTTCTCAAATTGCAAATCAAGATTTGCTTTAATTCAACTCAAGTTTAATCTTTTTCCTCAAATCTCAAATCCAAAATCAAGTCAAGCCCAATCCCCTTTCTATCTTTGTTATTTTCAAATTAAATTTATTAGTTCTAGGTCTCACGCAATGAACTCTAGGCACGAACTGGTAACTTTTTCTGTTGTTTGATGTTTATGAATTCATATGGGTCCCAATGCAATCGTAGTTGTCTTGAACCCTGTGCATATGTGGACTAAGAATCTTTTTGTAAATAATTTCAAGAAAAACTTTATATCAGAATCTCTAGTCTCACACGATGAACCCTAAGCACGAACTGATAGCTTTTTCTACTGTTCGATGCTTAGAGATTCGTGTGGGTTCCAGTACAGCAGTAGTTATCTTGGATCCTATGCATATGTGTGTAAACACCCATTTATGTCCGAAGCCCACAACCTTTAAAGTTAATCAAGAAACCAAAAAAAAGAAGAAAAATTTTAACAAGTAAAAAATGAAAATTCAATAAAAACTCTAAAATCTAAAAATTCAATAAAAGAATGTGGAAATAAAAATCTGAAAATTAAAAAACAGAAAACAAAACAGAAAAAAAACGAAAAAAAAATGAAAATAAAACGTAAAAAATTGAAAAACAAACAAAAGAAAAACAAACAAGGTAATAATAATTTTTTATTTTTTATTTTTTTTTTTTCTTTTCCGAAAAATAAAATCAATTTGTAATTTAGACCAAGATCAAAAATAAAACAACAAAAAATTTATAATAATAATCAAAATTAAAAATCTGAAAATTCTGAAAAAAATAATGCTGAAATAATAATAATAAAAAATAAAAACAGAAATAAAATGAAAAAATTATTAGAAGAAGTTTTAAAAAAGGGAAAATCAGAAGAAATGAAAATCTTAATTTTTCTGCTTTTTGGAAAATTAATTGAAATTTGCAAAAGGATGAAAAAGCAAAATAAAAAAAGCCAAAGTAAAGTTTTTTGCAAAAAAGGACAAAGGCAAAAGACGAAGAAATGAAAAAAGGGGTATAAAAGAGACAGGGAGTTCAGGATCAAGTTTTTTTCAGGGACACCTTCCGCGGGGCTAGGAATTTCGCAAGAAAACGATCTACAGAGATCGAAGATTCCTCAACCCGAGTCTTGAAGAAGACCTTCGCTCACAAGAGAAGCAATTGGTCCAATCGCTAACTCGGCAAGTGAGAGCAAGAGTTCATCTTGAGGAAGAGGAGATCAGCCGTTTAGGTGAGAGTAGCTTCCACTTCGGGGTCGAACGCTGTCCAAAGTTAGGCTTCTTGGTTTACTATCACCGAGATGCAATTGGTTTGATAATATACTAGTTTAAGAGGAACGTTCTAGTTAATCTTGTTGGGTGGAATAATCTCAAGAGAGATATATTCTATTCGATCTTTCGATCTTTACTTACCTGCATACAAATCTTGAAATCACATACAAGATTGATTAGATCTTCAAGAAAATTTCATGTTCTTTTGTTTGTGACACTTTGTGAATATCGATTCGTTTCTATACGGATTTCTCTGATACTATTCTATGCCTCGTAATATCAATTAATCAGAGGAATGATAAACCTGGGAATTAGATTTCACAGCGGATATTGGACAGAATATAAGACTTTCTTGTTCTGAAATAAAACTCTGTTTCGCAATTCAAGCCGAGCAAGTGAATCAGAACTGCATCATGTGTTTTCTTGATGATTCGTGTGTATCTACGGTTATTACGAGCAGGGAGGCCAATTTTTTTTATATAGACATAATTAAAAACCTGCTAGGATTTTGCACATTATCCCCTGCACTCAGTAATTCATATTGCACCAAAACAGAGCAAAATCAGAGTTATGTTTTGTTGAGCTTCCGACTAATGCAAAGGAGGCAGTAATCAACTCTATGGCAGATCTTTTGTGGTGACTAGCGAGCGTCTAAGGAGATACCTGTAGACGTCGAGCCAAGTGCATGATACTAGAACATGGGAGAGAGGCAGCAGGAAGTGTTGGCGTTCATCTCTTAGAAGCCAGGTAAAAGATGTGGGAAGCACATGGAGGCAGCAAGGTAGTGAAAATAATGCTTCTCCTTCGATCGCTTGTGATAACGTAGAGTCTGCAAAACTGCATGCATACAACCTATATCCTTTAGGATCGGTGGGAACCCTCATAGGTACAAGAAATACTCGTGAAGTAAAAACCATGCACATAGCCGAAGGGAGCAAAAGAATGAATGAATTAAAGTGTATAAAGGGTCCACCAATCAGCCTTAATTAGATAAAACAAATGGCCTAGACATAGTTCTTAGGTTAGGTAAGCAAAATATGTGGTATAAGATGGATAGCTCAAATGGTTGGGTGTTTGCTAGCCACCTCCATACGCTGTGTTCGAATCCCCTGTGTCGCTTTGCTCAAAACATCAATTCGGTTGCGATGTTACTTTATAAAAACAACGAGGCTGATTATAACCAAGCAGAGCTTAGCATGAGTACACAGCGCTGTATGCATCCTCATGTACCTGTGTTCGATCTCGCATGGAGCACTTTTTATTCCTATTCTTGCTTCAAACAAAATTACCATAATACCCAAGTGAAATTTCAAAATTCCGGTCATTCCGCCCCCGTAATTACGGTTCTGCCTTTGGAACTTCAGGGAATACCTATTCTACCCTCCTACGAATTACCCTAATACCCCTAAAATCCCATAATACCTATTCTACCCCATGACCAGTATTTACCATTTTTTAACCCTAGAAAAAATAAAAATTATAGAAAATTCAGAAAATTAGCAAAAATTACAGAAAAATTAGAAAATTCAGAAAATTAGCAAAAATTACAGAAAAATTAGAAAATTCATAAAATTTATAAAACACGTAAAAATTTCTCGGAAATACAAAAAAAAAAACGAAAAATCTTTTATTACATTCAAGCTTTCTTTATTCAAAAATTGATGCCTTCTACAAAATATATCTTTTTCCAAAAATTTAAAAAAATCTTTTCAAGTATTTTAGGATCTTCGAGTCTCACGCGATGGGCTCTAAACGGGAACCGCGCTTTACCTCGCCGTTCAACATTTAGTAGTTCGTATAGGTCCTTGTCCGCCTTAGCCGCCTCGAACCTTGTGCATGAGTGGACTTGAAGTCCTTTCAAATTAAAACAAATATATATCTTTTCCTAAAAATTTTGAGATTCTAGGTCTTACGCAATGGGCTCTAAATGGGGAACCGGGTTTCCCGTTGTTCAACATTTAGCATTCAGATAGGTCCTTGTCTTTTTTAGCCGCCTCGGGCCTTGTGCATGAGCGGGCCAAAAAAAATCTCTCCCAAAGATAAAATTTTCTCAAAACAAGATCTTTAAAATAATCTTTTCTCAAGCATTTTCAAGGTCAAGCCTTCACAAATCAAATAATCTTTTCTCAAACACTTTTGAAAGTCAAGCTTTCAAAACAACTAGAACTACGTAAGCCTTGAGTTTCCCATTGCAGGGAATACGTAGGAAACAGGATCAAGTCCTGTCAGGCTAACCTCCATCAAATTTATTTTTCACACTAATTAAAGGGATCAAACATTTTCAAATCACACACTCGTTTAAGGGTACTGCTCGTTCTTTAACGGCAAGTAAGGTGCCTAACACCTTCCTTACTTGTAATGGCGACTCCGAACTTAGAAGCTCATTCCCAGTCGTGGTTTTTCCAAATATTTTTTCCCTTGAATAAAAATTTGGTGGCGACTCCACATTGATTCAAAACAATATCATTTTTAAAATTTTAGCCGTAGTTGCCGTCTCGTCTAATTATTCATAATCATGGCGATACCCATCGGGGAACACTTAGAAATCAAGCCCAACAATTTGAGTGTTTTAATGTTGATCCCTTCACCGTTTAATTGCACGATTCACTTATCTATTTGTTTGTTTACTTATTTGTTGTCTGTTTGTTTATTCTTTGTACAAACCCTAGGATAGACGAACGATAAATTGCTATATATATCCGTACATTTCCCACCGATTGCAGTATCCCGATTACTTGTGTGCCCTCATACATTGCATATATCATGAGTGAGCCCTATACCCGGTCTCCGAGCGCTACCTAAGATAGAGGATCTAGTGGTGTCACTGGGGCCTACGTCCGATTGGCTATCACGAAATCCCACTAGAGTGCGCCCTATTCATAATGCCCCACAACTAGTGGCTACTTCCTACATTTGTGGCAAGCATCATGGACCGGAACTTGGCCTGTGACCTTTATACCTCTAGATTACAACCTACCTTTGAGAGGTTCATATAAAAGGCCATAGATCCTTAGGACAGGTAACCTACATAAGAAATAAAGAGGGCACACACACACCCCTTTTAAGATACAAGCGATTTGAAGGCTACAATTGGGGAGATACAAAAATGAAATCAAGATAAAAATCAAGAAAACGAAAATAAGGAGAAAATTCCTAGAAAATTAGGAAAATATTTTGAAAATATTGAAAAGACTCTCAAGAGGCACTTAAAAAGATGTTTTAGAAATAGAGAATTTAGGAAAACAATCTTTTGAAAGTATTGAAAAAAATGAAAAGATTCAAAAAGAGAAAATGAAATTTCGAAAACCTAAAGAATGCTTTCTAAAAAGATTCTAGCAAAACTAAAAAGTTTTTTTCTAAACAAAACTAAAAGTTGTTCTAGCAAAATAAAAAATACCAAAACTCCAAAAAAATAAATTTGTTTAAAATCAATGAATAAAACAACTCTGACTTATTTTCGAATAGTCAACCTTCAAGTATCTAAAACTTATTCATGCATAACATTCATTTATTCATTCAATCATGAATTTATCATCAAAAAGATGAATAGATAAAGCAACTCTAATTTATTTTCAAATGGTCAAACTTCAAAAATCATAAAATTATTTGCATAAAACATTGATTCATTCATTCATTCATAGAATTTCAAAAAATCATTCCACATATTCATACTCATTGTGCATCAACATTTTTTATCATTCAGGATTTTTGCATTCACACTATTTTTAAAAAAAAATTAATTAATTTTTAACTTCACCAGAAAATTGGAGAAACACAGCTTCCTCGACATCCTTATAGAACTCGAGCACAATCAAGAATCATGGATGAGCTGGAGAGACAAAATGAGGAGCTAAGAGATGAGGTCAGAACTCTAAAAGAGCAAATAGCCAAGCTAACAGAGGCCATCCAATTGTCAAAACAAAAAGAGGCGACGGAATCCGTGTTGAAGGAACCAATTGACCCAACACACCCTCCCGGCTTCACCCCACCATTAAACATACCTCCGCCAATCGAAGGAGTTCATTATGGGTTTCCTCATGGGCATGCACCTTCATATAACCAAACACAAGCCCAAACACAAGCCCAAACACACAACCTACCGCTAAACACCACCTCACAAGCCTACCAAGCAGCCGTTGGGGGAACGCACCCTATGTTCACCCAAGGGGCCTCGCCCTATATACATACCGTCTTCTCATCCTCACCACATGCCTCGAGGAATACCCAAGCCATCCTTCAACCGAGGATACGAAAAATGGGAAGGGTCTAGAGGACGGGATCCGGCACCGAGGGAAACGCCAGAAGCCAAAGAGGCATTTCTCGATCTATGCTTGGTCCCGCACGTGGTCATCCCTCCCAAATTCAAGGTTCCCGAATTAGAAATACCAGGAACCAGTTGTCCAAAGAAACATCTAACTATGTGCGCGAGGGAAGATGTCCATGTACTTACGATGAGAAGCCGCTCATCCATTTCTTTCAAGACTGAGCCTATCATGGGTACCAGAACCGTACACTCTGGGCCTAGAACGGACACGCATCCGGTTCATGGAGGACCTTGTTGAGGCTTTCACGAAACAATATCGCATAATCTGAGATGGCCCCCGATCGGACTCGGCTCCGGAATATGGCCAAGAAGGGAGAAGAGTCCTTCAAACAGTATGCCCAACGCTGGCGAGAGTTGGCCGCTCAAGTACAACCTCCCTTATCCGAAAGGGAACTGGTCAACATGTTCATGGATACACTCCAAGATCCTTTCTATGACAAGATGGTCGGAGTACATAACTTCCGCCTTCTCCGAGGTCGTCATCATTGGAGAAAGGATCGAAAGTGGCATGCGCTTCTGGGAAAGATCGCACAAAGCACGAGACGCAGTCAATGCTTCCAATTGGTCCGGGAAGAAAAAGACAGGAGAGATCTGCAATATGGTTTCTAATCAAGGCCAATACATTCCTCAAATGGCACAGAATGGTCCAACTGGCTTCCGACCACCACCATATACACCATACACACCTTACACACCATATCCCTACATCGCTACCACCCACCAAACACCATACTCTCCTACTTACAACTATCCGACACAAACCCGACCACCAACACCGTATACGGCCCAAACACAAGCCATGAGCCAAAATACCAACCAAAGCCAGAAAAAGGAAAGGAAGCCTGTCCAATTTGACCCTATTCCAATCTCCTACACTGAGCTCCTACCTCGGCTGATCCAAAACTCGTTGGTTGCGCCTTATCCTCTGAAACCTCAAGAGCCACCGTATCCTAAATGGTATGACGCTAACACCAAATGCGATTACCATGCAGGATTTATTGGTCATTCTACTAAGGATTGCCTAGCATTGAAGCGAAAGGTACAAAGCCTGATTGATGCAAAATGGCTGGATTTTGGGAGGCTTGCTCTAATAACTGTAAAACAATCCGTTTTAAATCACGAGCCCAGTCAACTAGCCGAAAGAGACAGAGCAAGACTAATACTCTTGTACAAATTGTGGATATTCATCAGTGGTCAGATTACTTCAAAGTTAATCTTTTGTAAAATAAACAAAGCAATGAATAAATACAAATTACATTTTTCATATCACTTAAGCACGTGCTTTACATTTTAGCTTTACTTCTAAAAATGTACCATTCTTTTTATCTCTTCAACTCACTTCTTATCCCTACACCAAAACAATAAATACCAATCAGGTGAGGATGCGATTTCGTAATAAGTAATCTTGAACGTCAGGAATTAATCAAGCTAAAAAGAGAAAAACCCAATGAGGAAGCAGAATAAACAACCAGGGATTCCACATCACCATTCAAAGTAAATATCCTTACTGAACCAAGTTTAGATCAGGCAAAATTTTGGGATGCAAGATAAGATCCGCTGAATTGAAGCCGAGATGATACCCAAGAAGATCAATATTCAACTACACGAAATTCAAGGAGAAGGAGAAGACCGGCTGGATTAAAGATAATAATCCAGGCAAAATCAAGGTCATAAAATTCAAGAAGAAGAGAAGTTCTCCGGATTAAAAGCCAAAAATAATCCAGGCAAAAGAGGGTTAAAATTCAAAATAATGAATCAACAAAAGGTCTTGCTGGGTTCCAAAGGAAATTCAGGCAAAAATCGTGATCAAACAGGAAGGCCCGCTAGGTCGAAACCCGTAAGGATGACCTAGGCAAAGTTGGCGCAATCAAACAAGGCCCGCTTTAGGTCGAAACCCGTAAGGTGACCTAGGCAAAAGTTGTGGCACAATCAAACAGAAAGGCCCAGGTCAACCATCAAAGAAGACCTAGGCAAAGTTAGGGGGCACAACCAAGCGGAAGGCCCGCTAGGTCGAAACCCGTAAGGGTGACCTAGGCAAAAGTTAGGCGCAATCAAACGTAAGGCCCGCTAGGTCGACAATCTTCCAAAGTGACCTAGGCAAAAGTTAGGGCACGATCAAACAAAAGGCCGCTAGGTCAACCATCAAAAGACCCAGGCAAAAGTTAGGGCACAACCAAGCAGAAGGCCGCTAGGGTCGAAACCCGTAGGGTGACCTAGGCAAAGACTCAGGCGCAATCAAACAGAAGGCCCGCTAGGTCGACAATCTTCCAAAGAGACCTAGGCAAAAGTTAGGGCACGATCAAACAAAAGGCCGCTAGGTCAACCATAAAAAAGATCTAGGCAAAATTAGGGCACGACCAAGCAGAAGGCCCGCTAGGTCGAAAACCCGTAAGGGTGACCTAGGCAAAAGTTAGGGCGCAATCAAATGAAGGCCCGCTAGGTCGACAATCTTCAAAAGAGACCTAGGCAAAAGTTGTGGCACGATCAAACAAAAGCCCGCTAGGTCAACCATCAAAAAGACCTAGCAAAATTTGGGCATAATCAAACGAAGGCCCGCTAGGTCGAAACCCAGGAAGGTGACCTAGGCAAAAGTTAGGCGCAATCAAACAAAAGCCCGCTAAGGTTGAAAACCTGAAGTGCGCTTTAGGCAAAAGTCAGGGCAAAACAAAAGACCTGCTGGGTTAAAAACTCAAAAGAATAATCCAGGCAAAATTAAGGTCAATATAGGAATCCCGAGACAACAACATTTCTGCACCTCATATCTTCCCAAAACTGGGGCAAAATTTTGCCATTTTCTCGAGTTCGATTAATCCGACAATCAAGATTATGAAAAGAAGACCGAGTATTTTTATCAAAAGGTGCCATTTGGGCAATGAACCCACATCATGTTGTCATCTTTCCCTTTCAAGCCTTCTCTATATTTTTTTCATTAACCATCCAAAATCACTTCGTACACCTCAATAGCGCACATGCCAAAAGAGATGTGGAAAATATCAAAATAAAAAGGAGTAATTTTGAAAAGTTATGACAAGTCAGGTGAATCCTTGACCGTTGCAACACGCAGATTGCTTCCCAAAGATTCATCTTCTACTAGCCATGATACCACCAAAAGGAGTGTATCTTACTCAATAATATACACCGTTGGATCTCAAAGATCACAGAAAGAAGATTCCAAGATTGACCAATAAACCAAGAGACCAGTCAATCCATTTCGCCCTTGATTCTTGATACCTTTCATACCCCTGTGGGGTTTATTGAGGAAGAAGGTGTCGAAAAATCAAAATCAAGAGAAACAAAATTTTACACCATTTCATGGTTTGCATTCATTCAAAGCATCTATTTTATCAAATATTTATTTCAAGCATCAAAATAAGAACCCACACCATTTCTGCATGCATCCAAGCATCACAAACACCATATTCTTCTTTCATTCATTCAAACATCGCAATAAGCATTTCGTCATTTAAGCATTCCATAACTCATCTTACAAAAACCAATTAAGACCTCGGTAAAATTGCCCGAGTTGATCATAATTAAAAGACTTCCAAACGAGGGCAAACGCTGCCCCGAGAAAATTTTAATTTGAGGTCACCCTCGAAACTGGATCGAGTCCAAACGGGGGCAAACGCTTGCCCCAAAAATTTTAACGGTCGAGGTCACCCTCAAATTCTCGGATCAAGTCAAGGACCGGGCAAACGCTTGCCACACAAATCAATTTGAGGTCGTCCTCAAAATCAAGTTCAAACTGGAGTAAACACTCGCCCACAAAAGCTCGATGTGAGTTTATCCTCAGATTTTGGATCAAGTCCAAACTGGGGCAAACATTTGCCCAAGGAAGATTTAAATTCAAGTTCAAACTAGGGCAAACATCTGCCCGAGAAAATCCAAGTTGAGGCAATCCTTAATTCCCCAACTTCAATCAAAAAATTCAAGTTGAGCTCATTGAAACCTTCCAAACTGGGGCAAAATATGCGCCCAAACTTCATTCAAATCAAGGCATTCCTCAATTGTCAGAATAATATTTTAAATCAGGGCAAGATATGGTTCCCAAGTTTTCCCAAAGAATAATCATCAAGTGCCAAAAAAAAAACCTTCAAGCGCAAGGTAGAATGCATCATTCTTGCTCACTGGCCTATGTTGTCAGGCCATAGCCTTACATCCATACATTTCTGCTCACTGGCCTATGTTGTCAGGCCATAGCATTGCATCCTTCATTTCTGCTCACTGGCCTATGTTGTCAGGCTAAAGCATTGCATGCATCATTCTTGCTCATCTGCTTTATGTTGTGGCCATTGCACTTTACATCCATACATTTACGCTCCATCGCCTATGTTGTCCAGGCCATAGCATTGCATCCTTCTTCATTTCGCCACCGGCCTACGTTGTCGTGCTAAAGCATTGCATCCTTACATTCTTGCTCACTGGCCTATGTTGTCAGGCCATAGCATTGCATCAGACTTACTGCTTTTAGGCCTATATTGTCAGGCCGCCATAGCTTAGATTTATTGCTTTCAGGCCTATGTTGTCAGGCCGCCTTAGTGTAGATTTATCCTTTGGGGCCTATATTGTCGCCACCTAGTGTAGATTTACCGCTTTCAGGCCTATGTTGTGAGGTAGCTTTAGTATAGATTTACCGCTTTCCAGGCCTATGTTGTCGGTCACCATAGCTTAGATTTGCGCTTCCTGGCCTATGTTGTCAGGTCAGCCATAGCTTAGATTTACGCTTTCGGGCCTATGTTGTCGTGCCTCATCAAATTTTATTTCCGCATTTTTATCCGGCAACATGTTAGATTTCATTTGCATTTTCCGACGAGCGGGACCTCACTTGCATTCTCCTCACATTAACAAAAAGGCTTCAAGCACGTTTTTCGTCCATTGTTGTCTGTGCGAGGTTTGCATTTATCCTGGCAACAGCAGGATTTCATTTGCATTTTCCCGGCAACAACGGGACCTCACTTGCATTCTCCTGTCAACAACAGGGCTTTAAGCACGTTTTTTTCTGTCCACCTGTCAAACAGTTCAGCATTTATCCCGCAATGACGGATTTCACTTGCGTCTTCCCTAACGACGGGATCTCATTCAGCTTTCTCACCAACAACAATTGGACTTCAAACACGCTTTAATTTCCGTTCACCCGTCAAGCAGTTTGCATTCATCCCTGGCAATGTTAGGATTTCGTCCACTTTCCGTCAACAACCGGGATTCCATCAAGTCCTTTAAATTTCATGCATCGGTTCTATAATGTCGAGGCCACCATCAAATCTACATCTTCTCAAGATCATGGCCTATGTTGTCGCCTCATCAAGTTTAGTTTTCTCGCACGGCCTATAGTGTCGTGACCACCTTGTACATACCTTACTTTTTAGTTCTTGCACGCTTCGCCTCAAAAGGCCCTTCTTTCCACTCCACCGAGCATGTC
Source organism: Canavalia ensiformis (assembly GCA_026541065.1). Taxonomy (NCBI): domain Eukaryota; kingdom Viridiplantae; phylum Streptophyta; class Magnoliopsida; order Fabales; family Fabaceae; genus Canavalia; species Canavalia ensiformis. Next base: position 1,693,249 of record JAMKYM010000437.1, read on the forward strand.
TTATGAGCCATTCTCTTATACTCTGCCTATTTTAATAGGCTATTTTCTTTTCATTTTGCTTATCCTAACAAGCAATCCCATGGCATTCCATGCATGTCCTAACAAGTCGTTATTCATTCTAGCTTACTTAGGCTATGTCATTTAGCTTTGTATATTTAAACTCTATCGACATACGGAACCGATAAAATCACTCAACTACCGCTCCTCAGGCATCCGTAGAGTCCACTTTAAATTCAAAGCTTCTGGCGCTGCTTGGACTTCTTCAAAAACCACCTCGGACATAAGGTGTTCACGTCTTTACTCATTTCCTACCTCGATAATTCAGAGAATCATTTCTCACATTATCGGGTAGGAAAATAAGTAAAGAGGGGCAAACTGTAAACACCCATTTATGTCCGAAGCCCACAACCTTTAAAGTTAATCAAGAAACCAAAAAAAAGAAGAAAAATTTTAACAAGTAAAAAATGAAAATTCAATAAAAACTCTAAAATCTAAAAATTCAATAAAAGAATGTGGAAATAAAAATCTGAAAATTAAAAAAAAAAACAAAACGAAAAAAAAGAAAACAAAACAAAAATAAAACGAGGAAAACGAAGAAAACAAAAACAAAACAAACAAAAACGTAAAAAACAAATGATGACAATAATTTTTTATTTTATTTTTTTTTTTTCTTTTCCGAAAAATAAAATCAATTTGTAATTTAGACCAAGATCAAAAATAAAACAACAAAAAATTTATAATAATAATCAAAATTAAAAATCTGAAAATTCTGAAAAAAATAATGCTGAAATAATAAAAATAATAATAATAAAAAATAAAAACAGAAATAAAATGAAAAAATTATTAGAAGAAGTTTTAAAAAAGGGAAAATCAGAAGAAATGAAAATCTTAATTTTTCTGCTTTTTGGAAAATTAATTGAAATTTGCAAAAGGATGAAAAAGCAAAATAAAAAAAGCCAAAGTAAAGTTTTTTGCAAAAAAGGACAAAGGCAAAAGACGAAGAAATGAAAAAAGGGGTATAAAAGAGACAGGGAGTTCAGGATCAAGTTTTTTTCAGGGACACCTTCCGCGGGGCTAGGAATTTCGCAAGAAAACGATCTACAGAGATCGAAGATTCCTCAACCCGAGTCTTGAAGAAGACCTTCGCTCACAAGAGAAGCAATTGGTCCAATCGCTAACTCGGCAAGTGAGGAGCAGTAGTTCATCTTGAGGAAGAGGAGATCAGCGTTTAGGTGAGAGTAGCTTCCACACTTCTGGGGTACGAACGCTGTCCAGGTTAGGCTTCTTGGTTTACTATCACTGAGATGCAATTGGTTTGATAATATACTAGTTTAAGAGGAATGCGTTCTAGTTAATCTTGTTGGGTGGGATGAATCTCCAAGAGAGATATATTCTATTCAGTCCTTTCTGATCTTTACTTACCCAGACACAAATCTTGAAATCACCCACATATAGGATTAGATCTTCAAGAAAATTTCATGTTCTTTTGTTTGTGACACTTTGTGAATATCGATTCGTTTCTATACGGATTTCTCTGATACTATTCTATGCCTCGTAATATCAATTAATCAGAGGAATGATAAAACCTGGAATTAGATTTCACAAATGGGATATCGACAGAATATAAGACTTTCTTGTTCTGAAATAAAACTCTGTTTCGCAATTCAAGCCGAGCAAGTGAATCAGAACTGCATCATGTGTTTTCTTGATGATTCGTGTGTATCTACGGTTATTACGAGCAGGGAGGCCAATTTTTTTTATATAGACATAATTAAAAACCTGCTAGGATTTTGCACATTATCCCCTGCACTCAGTAATTCATATTGCACCAAAACAGAGCAAAATCAGAGTTATGTTTTGTTGAGCTTCCGACTAATGCAAAGGAGGCAGTAATCAACTCTATGGCAGATCTTTTGTGGTGACTAGCGAGCGTCTAAGGAGATACTGTAAGACGTCGAGCCAAGTGCATGATACTAGAACATGGGAGAGAGGCAGCAGGAAGTGTTGGCGTTCATCTCTTAGAAGCCAGGTAAAAGATGTGGGAAGCACATGGAGGCAGCAAGGTAGTGAAAATAATGCTTCTCCTTCGATCGCTTGTGATAACGTAGAGTCTGCAAAACTGCATGCATACAACCTATATCCTTTAGGATCAGTGTTCTGGGAACCCTCATAGGTACAGTGAAATACTCAGTAAGTAAAACCATGCACATAGCCGAAGGGAGCAAAAGAATGAATGAATTAAAGTGTATAAAGGGTCCACCAATCAGCCTTAATTAGATAAAACAAATGGCCTAGACATAGTTCTTAGGTTAGGTAAGCAAAATATGTGGTATAAGATGGATAGCTCAAATGGTTGGGTGTTTGCTAGCCACCTCCATACGCTGTGTTCGAATCCCCCAGGTCATTTTGCTCAAAACATCAATTCAGTTGCGATGTTACTTTATAAAAACAACGAGGCTGATTATAACCAAGCAAGAGCTTAGCATGAGTGGCCACAGGCGCTTGTATGCATCCTCACAGCCCCAGGTTCGATCTCTGCATGGAGCACTTTTTATTCCTATTCTTGCTTCAAACAAAATTACCATAATACCCAAGTGAAATTTCAAAATTCCCAGTCTGTCCTGCCCCTGTAATTACAGTTCTACCCCTTTGGAACTTCAGAAATACCTATTCTACCCCTCCTACAGTAATTACCCTAATACCCCTAGAAAATCCCATAATACCTATTCTACCCCATGACCAGTATTTACCATTTTTTAACCCTAGAAAAAATAAAAATTATAGAAAATTCAGAAAATTAGCAAAAATTACAGAAAAATTAGAAAATTCAGAAAATTAGCAAAAAATTACGAAAAATTAGAAAATTCATAAAATTTATAAAATACAGAAAATTTCTGGAAATACAAAAAAAAAACGAAAAATCTTTTATTACATTCAAGCTTTCTTTTATTCAAAAATTGATGCCTTCTACAAAATATATCTTTTTCCAAAAATTTAAAAAAATCTTTTTCAAGTATTTTAGGATCTTCGAGTCTCACGCGATGGGCTCTAAATGGGGAACTGGCGGTTTACCTGCTGTTCAACATTTAGTAGTTCGTATAGGTCCTTGTGCTGCCTTAGCCGCCTCGAACCTTGTGCATGAGTGGACTTGAAGTCCTTTTCAAATTAAAACAAATATATATCTTTTCCTAAAAAATTTTGAGATTCTAGGTCTTACGCAATGGGCTCTAAATGGGGAACTGGCAGTTTCCCTGCTGTTCAACATTTAGCAGTTCGTATAGGTCCTTGTGCTGCCTTAGCCGCCTCGGGCCTTGTGCATGAGTGGGCCAAAAATCTCTCCCAAAGATAAAATTTTCTCAAAACAAGATCTTTAAAATAATCTTTTCTCAAGCATTTTCGAAGGTCAAGCCTTCACAAATCAAATAATCTTTTCTCAAACACTTTTGAAAGTCAAGCTTTCAAAACAACTAGAACTACGTAAGCCTTGAGTTTCCCATTGCACCGGGGAATACGTAGGAGCAGGATCAAGTCCTGTCAGGCTAACCTCCATCAAATTTATTTTTCACACTAATTAAAGGGATCAAACATTTTCAAATCACACACTCAGTTTAAGGGTACCGTTCTTCGAACCGGGCAAGTAAGGTGCCTAACACCTTCCTTACTTGTAACCGACTCCCGAACTTAGAAGCTCATTCCTGAGTCAGGGTTTTTCCAAATATTTTTCCCTTGAATAAAAATTTGGTGGCGACTCCACATTGATTCAAAACAATATCATTTTTAAAATTTTAGCGAGTTCGTCGTCTCGTCGGAATTACGGTTGCGACAATGTGGACTAAGGATCTCCTTCAAAATATTTTCTTCAAGATACTCTGTTCATTTTCAAGCATCTCTGAAGGTCAAGCCTTCAAAAAACCAGAACTACGTAAGCCTTGAGTTTCCCATTGCACCAGGGAATACGTAGAAACAGGATCAAGTCTTATCAGGCTATCTTCCATCAATCTATTTATTTTCACTCTAATTAAAGGGATCAAACAATTTTCGAATAAATCATACACTCGGTTTAAGGGTACCGTTCTTCGGAACGGGCGAGTAGGGTGCCTAATACCTTCCCTACTCGTAACCGACTCCCGGACCTAAATCTCTTTCTCAAGTTAGGGCTTTTCCAAATCTTTTCCCTAAAACTAAAATTTGGTGTCGGATCCACATAAATTAATTAAAATTATTTTAAAATTTTTAGCGAATTTATCGTCTCGTTGTGATTACGGTTGCGATAGTGTGATCGATGAAACGGCCATAAACTTGTGCAGTTTGATAAAATTGCAGCGCTAGCAACTTGCTTGCTTTCAAAATTCTGGTGTTAGAACAAGTATCAATTACATGACTTTCTTGTCCTCAAAAAGCACTCTAGATACAAGTATTAGCTTTGCTAGCTGCCGAAGTTCCTGTGCAACTTGTTTCCGTACAAAGACCATTTTTTATAACTCGTGAGACGAGGGACTAAGGGGCTGCCTGTGTTCATCAATTGTTTATCATTCATCGAGGTCTGGACCCTTCGACGACTCAATTCTATTGCCCACAACCTTTAACAATGAACGCAGAAAGTGAAATATCTTCCCCGTGCAAGGAGTCCAATGTAGTTTACTCACGAGTTGCCCTTGTTATTGCCAGCAATGGCTGTATCTTCACCCACTACAATTACTGTCACATCATTCATTGTACCAAAAATAACGTTAATCTCCGGTCTTAAAAACATTGCTCCTATCTGCCAATGCTTGTTTTGATTTGCTTAGTAAATAGGCTACCACATAATTCCCTATTATATTTCAGGGATATACATTTGAATCTGCACCGTTATATGATATGACATTAAATGAATTTTTATCTGTATGAGTGCGCATAGTCTACTACATTCTAGCATAGATACAACCAATGATCTCGTAGGTAGGGGCCATGCATGCATGTGCCTTACTCATTTCATGTAAAAACTCGTAATCGGTTTCTTCTTTCTGTTGCTGTTAGACAAAGGAACAACTTATAGCCCCGGACCTTTCTCTGATCACATTCGTATTATCACTGGTCTACTTCTCAGAAGGCATATAGAACACCATCAATCAAAAATTCTTCCAAGCTCCGCTGCTCCCAAGTTAGCAATTACCTTCTCAATGGGTTTCATAACCATTCACTTATAAGGTTCACTCTCTGTAACAATTCTACCAACAATATTCGTAACACCAACTTTGTTGGCTATCTCTTAGTCGTCTCCACAAATTGCTTACAGTTTCTTCGATCTAAAGCCAACCTCCGGAAGGATATTTCTGAAAAAAAAAAACTCAGGGAGGATATATTTTTAACATAATCAACTTTCGCGTCCTCAGTGCTTATACATTGCTTCACAACTTTCAGAACAATTTCCTTTGTCTCTTCGTCAAGTGATTGGAATTCAAGAATCAGAATGAGTATGACTAACATATAGGCCTTCCATCAATGGAATAATAGACCCAGTTGCCTTAAAAAATGCAGTCAAAATCTTCCCACAATGTTGCCTGATATCTTTCCACAGTGGCTTCTGGTTCAAGCCATATGGTAATAATTACTTGCAAACTGAAGACATAAGCTAAAATCGGTTCTAGCTCTTCAACCAATGCAAGGAGCACTGGAGAAATCCATGACTAAAACATCAAATAGCTTGACATTGTTCAGGAAAACTTGTTCAGCAGATTGTCCCACTAATTCTCATAGAAATTGTGATGTGCAGAGAAGAACGTTTCTTCAGAGTTATTTGTGATGGATCTTCACTTCAAAGCAAGATTCCAAGCTACCTTCGATCTTTGAAATTCTAGAAGTCGCGAGTCACAGAGAATTTTTCTTACTTTTGTAAAAGCCCTTTACCTCCTAGAAGATCCAAAAAAAATGGAAGAAGAAGCCCCCTCCCAAAGAGATAGAATTTTCTTTTATGGAGAGTCCTTTCCCAAAAGTGAAAAAAGACCCCGTAACCAGCTACTCCTTTTTTTAATTTTTGACACGTTCCACCCTTTGTTTTTTTCTTTTTTTATTTATTTTTCTTTCTTTATTTATTTTTTTGCATTTTCTTTTCTTTCTCTAAATAATTTTAACTAACTTTACCGGATTCTAATTATCTCCTATCTAATTTATAACTATTTTTTTTAATTTTTATTTTTGTTATTTAATTTATTATTTCTTATTTTTTTTAATTTTTTCTTATTTATTATTATTATTTTTTTATTATTATTATCATTTTATTGAATTTTTTTCTTTTATTTAAATTATTTAAATTAAATATTATTTAAAAATAAACTCTATGACATAATTAGATATTTACACTATTATATGTATCATTCTTCTCTAATCAAATTTTTGATGAAGTAATAGTTTTTTCTACCATTGTTGAAGCATATGTTGTGAATCTTATTAGTTCACACCATAGTACCCTCCTTGATACCTTTCAACTTCTTGTGAAACCTCTCATATTCAATCAACTATTTTGTAATGATACACTTTATAACCATTTTGAGGCAAACAAGTCCAAATATTAAAATTGCATAAAAGATCCAACGGAACGCATAGTATATATGCCTTACTAATAAATCAATATCCTTGGAAGAGTACTGAAATAGAAAAGATAAGAGATGTTGAAGATAGTAATTATAGTCATAACTACTTCCAGTGAAACAAACACTGCAACAACCAATGATAATGGGTCTTTGTAGAAAAATTGGAGAAGGAAAAATTCTTAACTAAAAAATAAGAATGATCCCAACAAACCCAGATAGAAGGTCAGGTGAATCAGTCAACTCAAAATGAAACAAGAAATCAAAGCTAGGTGAAGGAACATAGATGTATGCCAATAGTTGTTAAACTGAAGTTAAAAACTATATATGGATAAAATTTGACTCAGGACACAGATTCAACTAAACAAATTTTTAGTATACGACTGTAAAATAATACATCAAATTAATTTAAATTAACATAAGATAAAAATTTTAAATCACCAGAAAGAACTGATATTTTAAAAATAAACATGAGCTCGAGGCATAATAAAATTCTTAATTGATCTGATTATTATGCTGTGTTCTAATTTTTATTAGTATACAAATTTTAGAAAAAAATAAAAATTATAAAATATAACATATAAAACTATCTAAAGTGTGTGTTGAGTGTCTAACATGGGTATGACAAAACACAATTAATATTTGAAAGTGTTTATGCACGGTTCCTAATTTGTGACCACAGTGAAAATTGGAAAATCTAGAATTTACATTAAAGATTGCAAAGATGAAAAGGATAGAATAAAAATTAGCAGTGTTTTAGTCTAGAACTATTAAATTGTTACTAGTAACTCATTATAGTGTTTGATTGGAAGGAAGGGAAATAATAGGGTCAAAATCCTTCTCTCCAATGGGTTTTCGAAAGGAGGAAAAATGTTTAAAGCTTGTAGAATGTGCTGACCAAATTTAGAATACTTGAGCTTGAAGCTACTATAGTGCTTACTTATATGATTAACGTTTGGCTCTTAGATCTCATTTAAAATAATAGAGTTTATGGAAATAGTTCACGACTTCTGTATGCACTTTTAATTTATTTTAATAAAATTTTAAAATAATTTATTAAAATAATTTTTTTCTAGCTAAATCAAATCAATTTAATAATCAAATTTATAATATAAGTTTTTATATTATAAAAATTTATTAAGAAACGTTTAATTGAATTGTTTACCTAAGTACACCTTCAAGCATTCTAAATTCTGAACGTACAGTGATTTAAGTACATGTTTTCTCTAGTCCATTTTACAAGATACTTTTAACTAAATTAAAAAGATTAATATATATAATTAAAGTTAGCTGATCTTTTAATATTTTAAAAATAATTATAACTTATCAATTTTATCTTCATTGACCTTAATTCTACTATTACCATTTATTATTTTTAGTTTTTATTGATTTATTATTTTAAAAAAAATTATTTTGAAAATAATTTTAAATGGATTTGAAAAGATTTTGATTTTTTTTATAAAATACATTTTGCTTTCAAATAATTTGTAGAAAGGATTTTTTTCAATAGAAGATTTCTTTATTATTTTAAAAGTGTTTGATCAGTAAAAATTAATATTTTGCAGAATTTAAGGTAAATCATAGTTATACTACAAATTTTTACAATTACTATAACTTACGATAAAAAAATTGATACATTTGTTTTACTATAGCTTCTTACGAAAAAAAATTATACATATGTTTATAAGGTTTGTTGTGTAAATTTATTTTATTTTAAAATAATATTTTAAATTCACATAATAAAAATGGTTAGTTAAGCGATGATTAAAATACATGATGGCAGATAAATATATGATACAAGAGAAATCTACTAACATGTATTTAAGATTTATCTCCTAAAATTTAAAATTTTATTTATATTAACAATATCAATTTAATTTTTTAAAATAAAATTTTAAATTTATATATTTACAAAATATAAGATAAACAATAATTACATTATAAGTCTTTACAATTTTCAAAACTTATGATACAATGATAAAATAATTTACATATATGTAATATTTGTTGCTTGAAATTTAAAATTAAAATATTTATTTATAATATAAATATAAATTAAAAAATTATGAAGATATAATTTTAATTTAACATAAAAATAAATAAATAAATTAAAAAAAAAACAAAGAACATTTATGATAAATATATACATCCTATTACATAGTAAAAAGAAAGAACAATTCATTTAAATATACTTAAATTAAGATAATTATATTATTATTACTATTATTATTATTATTATTATTATTAACTTCAAAAGGCATAAAAATAACTTTCAAACTTTAACTTCCGAAATTATATGTTTTCACTTCTAAAAATGAAAAATACACTTTAAAAAGTTAATTTCTGCTGAGTAATGCTGGAAAGTGAAAATTTTGAAGCCGAGAATGTGTTCACCTAAAGGGTGCAAAAAGTAAGGGTCCCAAAAATGTTTGTCACTTTCCCCAAAAAGAAATAGTCCATGCGAATAGGCTCCAAACAGTAATTCTGAGAAGCCTTGATCATCCATATTTGGGCTAGATTTGACATGGACCATGCTGACAAACTCCGAAACTAAACAAAATGGGAATTGGGCGTTATGCTTTTTTAGTCCACATTTTTAAAAAATATAAGGTAGTCCATACTGGCTCATATAGAATAAAAGTGATCAGCTTTTAATTAATCAACTAAGTTACAACCCAAAATCAAACATTTTTTCATATATAAAGTATTTGATAAATAACTAAACTTAGGTCTCAGTTGATTCGAGAAAATATTTTTTGTTTTTATTTTTTTATAAGAATATTATTTTATTTTCTATTTTAAAAATTTTGTACTGAAAAATGAAAATAGAAAATAACTATTTCTTTTACGATTTTCTGTATAAAATGTTAAAAATAAAAATAAAAAATATTTTTTAAAATTAAACATCACCTTAGGTTTCATTTGGGATAGCTTTTATTTTTAAAATTTTTAAAAACTAAAACTGATTTTAGTTGAGGTTTAAGTTTGTAAATTTTAATTTTTAAAAATTGGAACAAAAGTAAATCAGTTTGATTTATTTTATCATTTTATTATGAATAAAAAATAAATAAAAAAATATTAATTAAAAATTTAACAAAAATATAAATCTTCTTAAAAATAAAAAATTAAATTTTTTAAAATAAAAAAAATTATATTATTATTATTATTATTATGGCAATAATGATGGTGTGATGTGTCACAACATTCAGATTACCTATATTCTCTTAATTTTATTTATACATTATTCTTACATATATGTACTAATAATATAATAATTGTACGTTAGTAATATACGTGATTTCTCAAATCATACTTGTACCTAAATAAACAAACTTTATATATATATATATATATATATATATATATATATATATATATATATATATATATATATATATAAATAAATAAGTTTCACATCTTTAGAATATAAGTAATTAGAATATTATGACTAAGGTGAGAAAATAAGTATGTACAAAATTAAGTTGCTCTATTTAAACTATAAATTACAATATTTACTTCTTTTTTTTTAAATTGGTACTCTTACCTCGTAATCATTACCTGTGGTCTTGGAGTGAGAAATCCACTATATATCCTTTAAGTCAATAATCACCTCAATATCAAAAAGAGGGTGATTCACGTTGTAAGCTCACTTTAGAATTATAGTTATATAACAAGAAATATAACAGAGAGGAGTAAGACACGTCATTCAAATAAAAATAAGGATAGGAGTAATACATTAAATCATACTTTAATATGAAGAACAAATAAGTTATTTAACCTCCTCAAAGAACTATCAAAAAATAATTATCATATTCAATGTATGAATGAGATTACTCTATCATCTTCTTCACAAGTTTCTACGATGACAGACTTAGGATTAGGTTGAGATCTACTGTGTCCTATATCACAATAATTCTTACTAATTTGGACTTGGTTATCCTTACAATATGCAATTGCATGTGGACCAAACATCATCACCACTTTATCAAAATAATGGGATACCGGGATCCAACTTCAAACCATAGTGTGTCCTTAGCAACGTTCAAATCATCATCATTTCAGATCATAAAATTGCTCGAACAATAATAATAGTCTTTAGGGTCTAGTCGAGGCGGTTAAGTTTGACCAGAGTAGTCTCGACTATAAGAAGTAACCCTAGGCCATCGGAAAGCTCAAACCTAACTCACATATCTTCTAGGCTGAGAAGTTTTCATTATTATAAACTCTAATCTATTTCCATGTGAGCTGGTCTTAGATTTCCTAGCTTCTTTTCACAAAAGACTTGTAGATTATCCATCATTATAAAACATTTTTTTATACACATGATGAATGTCAATTAATTATTTTAATTCTCATTTCTACTCCACTTGAAAGTCTCGCCTTCTTTTCAAAATTCAGAACCTTAAAGTCCTTATTGAATTATCTCATTATTCAACTCAATATCTTTTTAGAATTTAATTAAGTACTCAAATAAATCAAATAAAGTTTCCAACCTCCAAGAAACATTTTGTTCCTTTGAAACTAGCACATCAAGATCAATCTAATAGGAATTTTCATCCTTCAATACTTTATACAGTACATTTATTAAAGTATAAACCAAAATTTTATAAAAATTATTCTTTAAGAGTCTAAAATTAAATCACTATTTTTTTCTAATTTTATTAGGAAATCATTTAGAAGAAATAAAAATTAATTATTCTAATGTTATCTAGTTATAGGACAACCTCACAAATTAACTTATAACAAATTTATAAAATAATTACTAATATAATTTACTTTAACATGTCGCAACCGTAATTCCGACGAGATAACGAACTCGCTAAAATTATGAAAATGGAATTTATTGATTAATGTGGAGTCGCCACCAAACTTTATTTAAGGGAAAAGATTTGGAAAAACCCTGACTCGAAGATGAGATTCAAGGTTCGGGAGTCGGTTACGAGTGGGGAAGGTGTTAGGCACCCCACTCGCCCGTTCCAAAGAACGGTACCCTAAAACCAAGTGTGTGATTTTTGAAAATTGTTTGATCCCTTTAATTAGAGTGAAAATAAATAAATTGATGGAGGTTAGCCTGACAGGACTTAATCCTGCTCCTACGTATTCCCGGTGCAATGGGAAACTCAAGGCTTACGTAGTTCTAGTTTGGATTTGAAGGCTTGACCTTCGAAAGTGTTTGAATTGAAAAGTGTTTGGAAATGAACATGTTGTTTTGGAAAATATTTTTTAGAAGAGCAATCCTAATCCACATATGCACAAGGTCCAAGACAACTACGGCTGCACTTGGACCCATACGAATCTCTAAACAACGAACAACAGAAAAAGCTACCAGTTCGTGCTCATAGCTCGTCGCGTGAGATTAAGAATCGCACAACAAGATTTTTATTTTGCAAAAAAAGGAAGGGCGATCCCAATCCACATATGCACAAGGTCCAAGACAACTACGGCTGCACTTGGACCCATACGAATCTCTAAACAATGAACAACAGAAAAAGCTACCAGTTCATGCTTAGAGCTCGTCGCGTGAGATCGGGAATCACAAAACCAGATTTTTATTTTGTAAAAACGATGAATGATAAAACGAACAAGATTTTTTATTTTGTAAAAAGGAAGGGCAATCCTAATCCACATATGCACAAAGCCCAAGACAACTACGGCAGCACTTGGACCTATACGAATCTCTAAACAAAACAAAGTTATAAAAGCTACCACCGTGCTAGAGTTTCGTCAGCGTGAGATCGAGAATCACAAAACCAGATTTTTATTTTGTAAAAAACGATGAATGATAAAACGAACAAGATATAATCGAACGTAAAGGGGATCCAGGGGCGTGATTATCATTAATGGGAATTCATGGATTTAATTTGTAATCAGAAGAATTTTAGAAATTTAAATTGTAATTAGTAGAATGTTTAGAGACAGGATTGGAATTACTGGAAAGTTAGGGGTAGAATGGTAATTTATGAAAATTTGGGATAGAATTGGCATTATTGGAAAGATTAGGGGTAGAATGGTAATTTGCGGAAGTTTAGGACAGAATTGGCATTATTGGGAAGATTAGGGGTAGAATGGTAATTTGCAATTTGAGACAGATTGGGAATTAGTGGGAAGATTAGGGGTAGAATGGTAATTTGCAATTTGGGACAGAATGAGAATTAGTGGGAATGATCAGGGGCAGAATGGTAATTTACAATTTGGAACAGAATGGGAATTAGTGGGAATGACTAGGAGTAGAATGGTAATTTGCAATTTGGGACAGAATGGGGATTAGTGGGAATGATCAGGGGCAGATTTGGTATTTAGAAGGTGAGGACTCATTTGGAATTACTGGAAATGTGGGGGGCAAACTCGTGACTACGGGAGATATGGGCAGATTCAAAATTGGGGGGAAGAAAATAGAATGTGCCTTGCATAGGACTCGAAGAGGAGACGTGGGACATATACGTAGGCCTTTTAACCACTAAACTTGGCACTTATTTAGGAGCATGGTGCCCGAATTTTAAATTTAATGCAGCTTTACCTGGTCTGCATGAAGTTGCATGGCGCCTTGTTTGGCTCGCGTCCGCATGGGAGGGGGTACCAGTAGATGACGTATCATTTCCCACTTGACTGATTGTGATTGAAATACCAAGTTTAACAGCTGCTTGCACAACCTAAAGGTGACTTGTGTCGATTTTGTTCAACAAAGGATTAAGCAAGATGGAAGAAAGCCACTGCCTGAGTCGGTCACGCCAGTGTTCAATTTGAAGATAAACACCTAGATGTTCGAAAGCTTCAACAGATTCTTCCATGGACATTGGTGGAAGCCTGCCACCTTCTACCTTCTGGGGGGAGTGTTAAACTTTTGGGAAACCAGAGACATCCTCACAGGCCTCAATGGTGTAAGCCTTGCAGTTCCAGCGGTATTTCCCGAGCCTATAACAATGCCAGGGCTCACTATGCCAAAAAATAGGAACCATAAGGGATGGGGCAGACAGCTTCCCTGTTGATTCATTGATTCTTTCATCCACTTCAACCAAGAACTTTTCCAGCTTGTCTTCTGAGGTTATTTTATTAGCAGAGGAGGCTCGCCTATCAGACCAAAGGCTTGAGACTCTCGAATCCACTCCATTTGAACTCTGAGGGAGAGAGACTAGACCAAACAAACCAAGTGCAAGACACCACGAGCAGCAGCACCCCTATTAGAATTTGAGCCATCAACATCAATGCATGAAGAAATACGGGTGAGGCTTAGGATTGGCTGATGCAGGGGAACAAGAAAAACCTGAAGAAGGCGACATGAGTTTAGATTAGGGGGGTTTCTTCGATGAGTCAGGTTGAGCCAAATCAACCTTTTGTTTCACTCCTAAAAGCTCTAATTGATGTTTGGTTAGAAGGATCTCATTTGTAATAGCATTGTTAGAATTAGGCAAAGGCTTGGTTGCAACTACACCAGCAGTATATCTAGTTCTACGCAAAAACACGAGTTTAAAGAGTGCAGAAACAGTTCCAATGAAGATGATACCCACTGAAGCTGGTAGCATCTTGGTCGGCCAATATGCTGTGACGGGAGAAAGAGTTTTTTTAGGGCCAAGGTGTGAACGAAGCCCTTTTCCCTGAAGATGATAGCAAGAAAGGCGAACGCTGAGGCAGAGAAGAAGGAGAGAATGAAGATGAACGTGAAATGTGAAAATTGAAGACTATTGGAAGTGAAGACCGTAGAGAATGCAAGGTTTTGATACACATCAAACTTCGATCTCGATGATGATGAAGAAGCCATCGATGCCAACCTTGATGGGGTTTTGATTTGAGGTTTATGGTAGTTATACTTTAAACTTCATACCCACTTCGATGATAATATAACTTCAGAAGGATGAAAGTAAACTTGGGACATGTAGGTTCTGGTTGACCTTGTTTCAAAGCATATTGGGACCAAAATCCTAGCGTTAAGCTTACTCTATGTAAAATGTTCTTGTGGTTCCTAAACACTACGAAGGATTCGTGGGACTGCTACAGGGAGGGTCGCACATAGACTCGGGGATGCTCGTAGACTAATCATCGTACCATAGTTAGAGGGTAGGGAGTACCTTGGCCAAAAATATATTGAAAACGTACTCTCATAATAACGCCATGGAGTTTACTCTCTCTCTCTCCCACGTTCAGCTAGGTGTGGCATGTTCTCTGAGGCTCCTCTCCTCTGCCCAAACGCTCTGTTTTAGGAAGGCCCGATCATTAGGGTGGTTGGCCAAAGGTCCTGGCGTCGTTCGTCAATGGCAGCGTGCCCCATTAGCTACCATGGAGCGTGGGCAGCAGTGGTGCGAGATTCTGAAGACGGAACCATCTTTGGTTCTTGACATACTATCTATAGCCATATTTTTTCTGCACATCAAAGGCTACAGTCCTACCATAACCGACACTCAATAAATCTACTTCTAGTGTTATAACCAGTTCTTTCTTGGATTTACATCGAACGTTCATAAACATGACTCAATTAATACCTAACTAAGTACCCATTCATACTTAGTACCCCAGTCCGCATGCAACATTAATATCATATTCATTAATTGAAATTTCACACAATTCTTGGTTCCTAGTAACGCATGCAGCGTCAAAAGCGTATTATTCATTGAAATTTCACCAATTCTTGAATCCCAGCAAAGCATACAACATTAATATCATATACATTAGTTTGAAATTTCACCCAATTCTTGATCCCTAACAAAGCATGCAGCGTCACATATTTTGGCTTATTACTTCTCAATTTGAATTGCACTATGTAATGTGTAGTTCTTGATTTTGGAGCGATGCAGCAGAAGATAGCTAACCTGTGTGAATCGAATGGAATTTCAGCACCAGTGCCCTGCGCTTGGTTTGGCGGAGCTAGCGATTTGTGGACGTGTTCCGGAGTGTTTTTTTTCTCTTCCCTTTTCCAAATCTTCCCTGACTGTAGCTAAAAAAAAAACTTAGGAAAATTTTTCTGATTTATAGACCCTTCCTTTGTGGTTTTGCACCCCGCCCCCTTTTCCAAAATTTTTTATTTTATTATTATTTCGTTTTTATTTTTGTTTTATCATTTTTTTGTTTTTATTTTTCGATTTTTATTTATCTTTATCCTCATTTTCAGATTTTTTATTTTTAGTTTTTATTTTAGATTTTAAATTTTTTATTATTTTCTCAGATTTTAAATCTTTATTATTATCTCTTTTTCATATTTTAAAATCTTTTACCATTTTTTCAAATTATATTTTGTTGTTATTTTTTGGGTTTTTTTTTTTGTTTAAAAAATCTGGCTATTACTATTTTTATTTTCTATATATTTTTTTTTGCTCTTATTATTTTTATTTTATTAGTATACATATTCTTTAATTATTTCAGATTTTGTTTTATTATTTATTTTTCATTTCTGATTTTTCCAAATTTTTATTTTATTTTATTATTATTTATTATTTTTTCAAAAAACTCTTTTCTAATTAGATTTTTTATTTTTTATTTTATTTTTTTATTTTTTAATCCTTTTTCTTTTAACTTACCATCCTCTTTTCTTCTTTCTTTTTTTATTACTTTTTCATTATAATTTCTTTATTTATTTTTCTCATTTCGTTTTATCTATTCATTATTTAAATCAACATGGATTTTTCGATTAATTTTACAACTGAAGGCCTCAGACATAAATGAGTGTTTACATAACATTTTCATATTTTATCCTTAAATGTTAAGATTTAAATATAAATTTTTTTACATGTAACACAGATCAATTAAACACTAACTATATTTTTTATTTTTGTAACATTGAGAATAACTTGGAGAAAAAAGGAATGGTTATTATAAAGCATAATATTTTGAACATCTTTGTAAAATAGTAAATAATTCTATTTTTTACTAAACTCTTTAATTGAGTATTTCCTTTTACCTACTATATAAAAATATATTTGTATAATTTAAAAACTATTAAATAAAAATTTTTTTATAGAAACTTTTTCTAACAACTCTAAATTTAAGATTATAACTTCTAAAATTTATTAAAAATTGTACAAATTTTTAATACCTACAAAAACTTGTGAATATAATCTACAAATGCATATAGTTGAGCACTTAAAATTTTATATTCAAAATCTCACCTATAAGTAAGAATCACACAAATAAAATTCATAATTTGAATATGCTATTTTTTAGTATACTATCTCATATTAATTTAAATAATTTATCAATTTAATCCTAACCAACCCAATCACCATTTCATTCAAAATTAAATTTAAAATAGAATTAAACATAAATTTTAAATTATCAAACAATTAATAAAATTTTATTTTAGAACATGGAAGCTCTAAAACTACTCCTTTAAACAATTAAATTTCATCCAAAATTAAATTTAAATATAATTAAACATAAATTTTAAATTATCAAATAATTAATAAAATTTTATTTTAGAGTAAAGGAACTTTAGAACTACTCATATACTTTACTTAAATCTCTTTTTCTTACCTGAAATTGAAAGTTGATGTTGATGCTTATTTTCTCTAAATTTTTGAGCTAAACTCAACCTCTTGTTTCAATTCTTGGTAAAGCTTGTACAATCTATTAGTTGATGAAAAAAGTGGTTAACATAAGCTTCAAATCACCTTTCCAAAATAGGAGAAATGAAAAAAGAATGAAGGAAACTACACGAAAAAAAAACAATTTTCCTTACTTTGATTTTTGTAAGTCAAATTGAATTGTTTTTCATTGAATTATACTATCGCTTGCCAAGTTATGTGTTATCCAAAGAAATAAGTAGATGTGTCTTGCTTACAAATTTTGGTTGGGTTGTTAAAAGCTATCAAAGTGAAAGGAGAAGAAATATCTCAAAGAAAAAAGGAAGAAGTGGAGGTGAGCTTTTGATTTTATTTATATTTATCTTCTAAGATTCCACCTGTTTGTAATTAGCTACATTTGGTGGCAATTATTGAGCAAGTCCTTGTAAAAAAAGGAAACATGGAAGTCAAAGAATAGTGTTGTATTATAGGAAGCCATATACCCTCCACCTTTCATCTTTTTTTTTTTTTTTAAACACAGATATTACAAGATGTAGTGATGATGATGAAGAAAATGTTGGTGAGATGATTATTATAATATAAAAATATTATATAATCATATTTAAAAATTTTTATTTTATAATTTATATATAAGATGAATAATTTATATGTTATTATTATAATATTTTTATACTATTTAATGTTTATTTATATTAAATAATATATAATATTATTAAATTATAAATAGTTATATTATATAAAATTATCTTATAAAATTTCAAATTAAGTATAACTTATATATCAAATAATATTATTTATATTAAAGAATAAATGAATTAAAAATTATTATTATTATTATTATTATTATTATTATGTGATGATGGTATTCAGTGTGATAGTAATGGTGAAAAATATCGTAATAATAATAGTTATAATATAAAAAATATTATATAATTATATACTTTTTATTTTATATATATATATATTTTATAGTTAATATACAAGATAAATAATTTTATATATGTTATTATTATAAAATTATTTATTATCTATTATAATATATAATATAATAATATTATATTATAAATAATTATGTAATATAAAACTATAAATTAAATATAACTTATATATTAAATAATATTATTTATTTTATTATAAATTTATATAAAAATAAAAAATAAATTTATTATTTAAAATATGAAAAACAATTATCTTAAAATAGTAAAAAATAAAAATTTTATAAAATATTATTATTATTATTATAATGATGGTTATGGTAATAATAATTGATGGTGATGGTGATGGTCTAGATTAATAAAATTAAGAATAAAAATATTTTAAAATTAAAAATATCATAAAAAAATCTGTTTTTAAAGTAGAGTTAAGTTTTTTTAAAAAAAATGTATTAAAAATTAATTTAAAATTGTTTTTATCTAATAAACTTAATTTTGTTTTTAAAATTGATTTGAAAAACAAATGTTGCATAGCATTCCCACAGCACCTTGATTTATTAATGTTGAAATTTAAATAGGAGCATTCAAATAATATTAAGACTTAAATAGACATAAGTAGAATCAAGAAAAATATCTTTTTAAATCTTGAATCGAAATGATAAAATTGGTTATTTTTTTCCCCATTTTTCTACCATTCATGACATATTCATGATTATGATATTTTAGAGTCTTAGAGAAAGTTACCATTTTTCATATATTAAGCCATAGAGAAAAGTTTAGTGAGTGGTGATAAATAGTGAGATTTATCTCACATTACGTTTTAGGCCTAAGTAGAAAAGAAGTAACTTCTAACAACTAAAACTAATAGAAATCCAATAGGAGTTGTCAACCGTGAAGAAGGAAAGCACGAGGATGTGAACATCATCAATGGAGGTGAGGACAGAGATTGAGACTAAGGAATAAATATGGGTGTTGAGTATGTTGGAGGTGGTGGATGCGGGAGCGAAGGAGAGAAACAAGAGTCTCATGGCGGCTTTAAGGTTGTGAAACTCTCCTAGAGACTGGAAAGGGTTGATGACAAGATAAGATAAAGATTGAAAGAAATGATGGCTCGTGGTGGCGATGAAGCGCAGATAATTTCCAGTGAAAAGATTAGTAATTCATAAAACTTCAATCTAGCGATGCTGAAGGAACAACTACAACAACTTTCCAACCCCAAATTCGTTCCAACTAGGGATGGAAGTAGGCCGAGCTGAGATAAGCTTTGAGTATTCAAGTCTAGCCTCTTTAAAAATTTTGAGGCCTGAGTTTGGACTTGCTACTTATTAAAAGCTTCTTTTCTATTAAGGTCTGACCTGATTTAAAGCCTACAAGCTTGTTTAAAAGCTTACATTACAAAAAAAAATCAATAAATAGACTTGAAGCCTATATAAATAATTGATTAAAAGGCTTGCAAACTTAAAACCTACAAGATAAAAAGGCCATTAAATAGACTTAAAACATATATATATATATATATATATATATATATATATATATATTAATATTATGTAAATAAAATATAAAATAAATATTATACAAATATAATATATTAAAATAAATATAAATATATAATATATAAATATAAATAGACTTCTGAATAGGTTAAATAGAGTTTTTTATAAGTCTAAGTCTGACTTATTTATCTAAAAAGACTTTTTAACAAGCTTGAGCCTATCTATTTATTAAACGAATCGAGTCAAGTTAGGCTTTAAACGAGCCAAGTTGTAGGTACTATTGGACAGTCTTATTCACTTCCCTCCCTAGTTTCAACAAGATAAAGAACTTATAATATTTTTCTATTTTCATTAATTGTTATATATTCTATCTGTAATAAAAATAATTAAAAATAGAAAATAAACTTGTATGCTTGGTTGAGCTGGGTGTGCATCATTACGAGTGATCATGAAAATCGAGTTAAGTGTAGGTATAGTGGTGAATATGCTATAAGATGATATGTGTTTAGTGTTGATAAATGGTTAATAAGTAACAATAATTTATTTTATAAATAATTTTATTCTTTAATAAAACTCTCACGTCGTGGCCAGCTTGCACACTCGCAAACTTTATTCACTGTCCCTTGGTCATTGACAATAACACACTCGCTCACAACAAGCCTCTCTAAATAAAAACCATACAGAACTTTCTCATGGAAGGAAAATAATCTGAGGAACACAACCTCTCGGGTCTACACAATATGACCCTCTATTCTCTCATTTTTAGGGGAGGAGGAGCATTTGAGCATAAAGATAAACAGACCTATCCCCCACTCCAACTCACACACGCAGATACTAGGTGTCATTCACTTGCAAAAGAAGACTCACTCTCACCCTCAAGCTATTGTTCTTTATGACAAGAAATATCTCATGCGATTTGTTCCTCGCTTGTCTCTCATTGTCCAGATGCATATTTGATTCTAATAGGAATTAGGTGTAGAAATAAGCTGGAGGCAGTAAACTTTCCCGAGCAAACGAGGCCACGTTCTCCAACCCCTTCTAATTAGCTTTAATTATGATAGCCACTCAATCCTGCGTGAATTCACGCCTATTGACTTTTTATGGATGTAAATAGTAGAGTTGTGATATTGCACGGAAGGATTATATTCTCATTAAAATATGCTTCCTCTAGTTGGATCTTTGGGAGTTTATTCATTTGAAATTTCAAAGGTTAACATAATTCAAGAGTTCAAGAGTGATATCATACTTGATAAGTCGGCTTCCATTTTAGGAAATCCAACAATGTGTATAGGTTAAAGGAAATGAATAGAAATTTCACTTAGTTATTCATATTAAAGGGAGTAAGGTCTTTAAAATTTACAATTCGACTCATTTAAAGTTTAACTTAATTCAGCTTATTTGATAAATAAATAGGTTCATACATGTTAAAAAGTTTTTTTTAGATAAACAATTAAATTTAGACTTACGAAAAACTTTGTTTAGTCTATTTAGGACTTGTTTATCTTTATATATTATATATTTATATTTATTATATTTGTATAATATTTATTTTAATATATTATATTAATATATTTACATAATTTATTAAAAATTAAAATTTTTAATTTCAAACAAAAGTAACCTTAAATGATTTTCTTTTTACCTCTAAGAAAAGAATCTTCCTTTACCATTTTTGTTTGTATCTACGAAACTATAACTAAACCCTTAATCTTTTAGCTAATCTTATGCAAAAAAAAAAGTGTATTGTATGTAACACATCCTTAAATAAATGTGTTTTGTTGTACATGAGCAGTAAGTTATAGTGTTTTATGAATTTAAAATAATATACTTAATTTATTATTTATTAGATAATTTTGATTTATTTTTTACCCAAGTGGTACTAGTAAAAGCTAGATTGATAGGTTATATAACTTAAAAAATATTAAAATATATTTTCATAAAATACTTTAAGTTTGTTGCTTAAAATATATGTTTAAGACTATTTAATGGCTTTTTTATCTTGTAGACTTTAAACTTGTAAGTCTTTTTAATCAATCATTTATATAAATTTTAAGTCTATTTATTGATCTTGTAAGCCTTGTAGATTCTAAATCAGGCTAGACATGAACAAAAAAAAAAAGTTTTTAACTAATAACAGACTTGATCTCAAGCCTCAATTTTTAAACAGATCAAACTTAAACATTCAAAACCTAACTCGACTCAATCTACTTTCATCCCTACTTGTTTAGCATCATATATATAATATTTATTAGAATAAGTGAAACATGTATTTTATATATATATATATGTATATATATATATATATATATATATATATATATATATATATATATATATATATATATATTGTTTAAAATTATATGCATGCTAAGTTTAAACAATAATAAATAAGATCAGTAATAATGATATTTTATTTTACTGTTTTATCTTATTCACTTTTAATAAAGTATATTTATCATGTTTGTTTATTATTATTTTATTTATTAATTTATTTATTTTTCATTATAATATTAATTGTATGACGAAAGTAATAATATTTTTTATATATATAAAATATAATAAATTTTTTATTAATTTTAAATTTCAAACAACAAATTTTTAATATGAACAACCAATATTTTTCATCGTTTATTTCAGTAAATGTATAAGTTTCGGTATAACTTTCGCATAGTTTGAACCTTGTATATATATATATATACTTAAAAAATTAGATGATTGATTTTATCTTTAATAAAAATATTACTAAAATTTATTTTAATATTCAAAAAATGAATAGTTAAAAATTTCTAAATATCACTCAACGAACTTTTAATATAAACTTTACCATTTTACATTTTAAGAGTCGTATAGGTTCCGATACAATCTTCACTTGACTTTGATTTTGTGCATATATAAGTTTCAAAAATTTACTAAAATATATAGAAATTTTAAACTTTAAAAACCAAAATATTTCTTGCTAAAAATTATGTGAATTCTTTTTTTAAAATACAATTTTGAACAAAATTTATTCATAGTTATTTTTGCAAATTCTCTATCAAATTATCAAAAATAAAATTTATTCTCATAGAATCTTTCTTTCATAAAATTTCTTTTCAAAATTTAATTTTGTACAAACTTCTTCAAATTAAATTCCAACAAATTTTCCTAACAACTAACATGATAAACTACGTAAGTCTTAACTTT
Organism: Canavalia ensiformis; assembly: GCA_026541065.1. Classification (NCBI taxonomy): domain Eukaryota; kingdom Viridiplantae; phylum Streptophyta; class Magnoliopsida; order Fabales; family Fabaceae; genus Canavalia; species Canavalia ensiformis. Next base: position 1,715,937 of record JAMKYM010000437.1, read on the forward strand.
TCCATTATACAAGAAAATACAAAAGAGCATGGCCAAAATTCTATCAAGCTATTTTCCATATATATTTTATTTTATTCTTTCATTTATATAAATTTATATATTCATAATTTAAATATTTAATTTTTATGTTGAAAGGGATCAAATAAGTTTTTTTTTCAAAATTATTTTAAGATTACATATTTAATTTGGGGTACCATTCTTCGTATCAAACGAACTTGCACCTTCCTATTATTCTTGAACCTAGAACTTTTTAAGATTTTTTCAAATTTTTTCTTAAAAATAAGATTTGATAGTGACTCCACATTAGATTTTAACAAGTATGAATCATTATTTTTGTGAATTCATCATTTCGTCATAATTTTAGTTATGACACCTTTATTTTCTAGCCGTTGTGTCATTACTATTTGACAGCTCGATAGTTAATATTTGATCGTTGTGTATTTATTATCCATTAAGCAATTATTTTCTAGCCGTTTGATATTGAATTACTGAACGCTATAGTATTTTCTTATCGGATGCAACTTCCCATTTGTGTTATATATGACACATGTCTCTAAGTATTCAACATACATGAGCTCTTCTCCTTACTTTCTATTTTCCTCCTAATTCTGAGATTGTGTGAGACTCCAGTGCACCCATAGGTTCTAGACAATATTGCGTGAAACTCCAGTAGACATAAGTTCTGAGTGCATGGTCATGCATGATCCCTTGTGTGTTAACCTTGTGGAGAAATACTGAAATAAGGTTGCACTATAGGTCTGTTGGAGTTTTTCTTTCAAGGAAATGGTTCTTCCAAGGCGTAGCATCTACCTTTTCTTAATAATTTGAAAGAAAAATCTTTATAGCGTTTCTATACAATAATAACGCGCTACCTAACATCTCTCGTCTTGAACCTTTGGATGAGACCAACTATAAACGATGGTAACAAAAATTGTTTGAGAAACTTGAGATTGATCATGATGAAGCCAAGGATGACACTATAGCAAAGGCTGTTAAGGACCTAAAAACCTATAACCTAGAAGCCTAACAATCTTTTTGATATATTTGTGTCAAACAAGTCATCAAAGTCCATTTAGGAAACATTAGAAGAAAAATATGGGGCTGATAATGCTGGAAATAGAAACTATGCGACTGGAAAGAGGTTGCAATTTCAAATGGTAGATGACACACCAACCATAGAACAAGTCCTCGTGTATGAGAACTTGGTTGCTAACATACTAAATGAAGAAATAAAGATGTGTGAAATTCTACAAGTCAATGTTCTACTAAAAAAGTTCCCTCCCCCATGGAGCGATTTTAGAAATTATCCTAAGCACAAGAAGAAAGATTTTAGCTTATAAGAACTCATTAGTTACATGAGAACTGAAGAGGAAAATCTCCTTAAAGATAAGTATCAAGATGACTTCCAAAATTTTTTAAATGCTAAATAGCTGAGTCTGGTGGTGGTTTCTATATAAACAAGTTTCAAAAAGGAAAAAAGTTATGCACAATAAGTGGCAAGACAAAAAAATAAAGCAATATGCAACATATTAGAATTCATAAAAAAAACATTATCATGCTTTATTTGTTACATGACTGGATATAAAGCCTATCAACGTAACCTTTGTAAATATGTACAAAACATTGAAACGAAACATAATAGATAGTAATCTAAACCATAAGTTAACCTTACTAAAGGTGAAGAAGTCATTACTATAGTGGTGGTGGTGAAAGCAAATTTGGTAAACAACATAGCTAATTGAATCCTTGACACCAGAGTAACTAGACACATTTGTGCAGCCAATGATCTCTTTTAGGAATTTGAAAAAGCCACTGATGGAGACATAGTTTATATGGAAAACTCTGCAACTACTGGAGTATGAAAATTTATACTTAAATTAACTTTTGAAAAAACTTTAGGTATGACCAATATGTTGTATGTTCCTTCAATGCGTAAAAACTTTGTATATGAGGCATTACTCAATAGGGCAGCTCTAAAAATTATGCTAGAAGTTGATAAAGTAGTCATTACAAAAAATGGGGAATTTACGGGAAAATGTTATTTGAATGGGGATCTGTTTGTTTTAAACACCATTGAGAAAATTAATAATGCTTCTACTTTTGTTTATATTGTGGTGTTTATTGATATTTGACATGATATATTAGGACATCTTAATTTATCTTCTATGAAAAGACTTAAACACATTAACTTGTTACCACTAATGGATGAAAAGAATAACTCAAAATGTCCTATATGTGTGGAAGCTAAGCATGCTAAAAAAAACCTTTTACAATAGTGAATAATAGACAAACTGAACTTTTAGAATTGGTATATTTAGACTTGACAAACTTTAAAGTATAGTTAGTAAAGGAGGAAAAAAATATTATATCACCTTTTGTAGATAATTACTCCAGTTACATTAAGATTTATCTCCTAAGATCGAAAGATGAAACTGAAATAACTTAATTAAAATATAAGACTGAGGTAGAAAATCAATTAGCCCATAAAATAAAGAGATTTAGATTAGATAAAGATGGTAAGTAGAATACAACTAGCCTTAATGAATTTTGTGAGAAAAATGAAATTGTATATGAGTTCACTGCACCTTATTCACCTCAACAAAATGGTATAGCTGAAAGAAAAAAATAGAACATTGAAAGATATGATGAATGTCATGCTTCTTAGTTCTAGTATGTCGAATTACATGTGAGGAAAGCTACCTTGAATGCATGTTATATTTTAAATAAAATACCCCATAAACATTTAGACAAAACCTCTTATGAATTATGGAAGGGTTATTCACCAAACTTAAAACTTCTAAAAATATGGGATGTTTTGCTAAAGTTGGAACATTGATACTATTTTTATTGGTTATGTTCATGATAGTATTGCATATAGATTTATGTGTTTGAATAATAATATAATTATTGATATAAAGATGTTGAATTTTTTGAAAATATTTTTCCCTATGAGAAAAATACTTTTACATTTATGGATACTTCTTCACCTATATTTGTAAATAATTTTGTTGTTCCTATGTCAATATTTGAAAATACTTCTAGTTCCAAAATAACTGAACTTAGGAAAAGTAAAAGTTAACGAACTAAAATTAATTTTGGGTCATACTTTATAACTACCTTTTTAATTAAAATTGACATGTTGTTCGAAGAACTAGCTTTTTCTTACTTTCTAAAAAAAGATCCTAAAACTTATGATGAGGCAATAAGATGCATAGATTCTTACTTTTGGAAACAAGATATTAAAACTGAAATTTTTCATCATAAGTAACCACACTTAGGAATTAGTAAACTTATCCAAAGATAGCAAACTAATAGGCAGTAAGAGGATTTTTAAAAAGAAAATCAGATCTAATGATTCTATTGAGAAGATTGAGGTAAGAGTCGTAATTGAAGTTTTACTTAGAAATATGGTATAAACTTCTTTGATACCTATTCACCTGTTACTAAAATATCCACTATTAGAGTGTTGATTGTTTTGACTGCAATAAATAATCTCTTAATACATCGAATGGATGTAAAAATCACATTTTAAAATGGAGATATAAATGAAGAAATTTATATGCAACAATTAAAAGGTTGTGTTATTTCTGGTTAGGAACATAAAGTTTTCAAATTAAAAAAATATTTGTATGAATTAAAACAAGCACCAAAACAATGATATGAAAAATTCAACAGTGTTTTAATTGAGCATGAGTTTGTTGTGAACACCTCGAATACATGTGTATACAAAAAATTCTTTGAAAATGATTGTGTTATAACATGTTTATACGTAAATGAATTGTTGATACTTGGAACTAGTATGAAGATGATAAATAAAATAAAGTCTCTTTTAAGTTCCAAATTTGAAATGAAAGATTTAGGTGAAGCTAATGTGATTCTAGGAATTAAAATAAGAAAAAAAATGGATTTTCTATAAATCAATCATACTATTTTTAAAAGTTGTTAAATAAATTCAACCTTATGTAAGTATGTGCTTGAAAGGGAATACTACTATTGAGGGTGTATATCATCTTCTCAAATACATAAAAGATGAAGGTGTTATCTCTTGGAGATTTGCAAAACAATCTTGCATAGCACGGTCTATTATGGAATCTGAATTTATTGCTCTTAAATTAGCGGGTCAAGAAGTAGAATGATCAAGAAGTCTCTTAGCAGACATACCTTTATGGGGAAAGCCTACACTAATAATATAACTTCACTGCGATTCACTCACAAGCAACAATTAGAGTAGCTAACAACAATGTTTACAAAAGGAAAGGAAAGAAAAGATACGTGTTAGACATAGCATTGTTAGGCAATTGATTAAGAATAGTGTAATTTGTCTTGAATATATAAAAAGAAAGAAATCTTGCCGATCTTCTTACTAAAGGATTAAACAGGAAAATGGTCTTGGATCGTTGAGAGGATGGACCTTAAGTTTTGAATAAGAGAAAAGTATGATGGATACCTAATTGTTAGTCAAGCTAAGCTATATGATCACTTTTTTGCATTATGGTTCTATCCCTATGGTGTGGGGTAATGCTCATTTGAAATAGACACATAGCCTTTAGTGGTGGTGATGTATTTGTAAGACCTTTGAGAGTGATACATAGTTCTTAGTGGTAATGCTTTTGAAAAGCACTTATGATGTATCTATAATATAATGTTTTTAAGACACACTTGATGTATCACAATCTACGATGCTTTTGTGACGTACTTTTGAGTTGCACTTAATGCTTTTGAGATAATCATGTACATAAACAAATCAATGGGAGGATAATTTGAGAGTGACCTTAATTCAAAATGTTATGGCAGAGTCTCTACTTCAATGTTACAATACATGTAGTGAGAGTTTCGACATAGTTCAACCAAGTTCAAAAGTAATTCATTTATTGGATCAAGTTGTTATCTCACTCCACTATACCTTAATTCAATCTTTAAGACATTAACGCTTAACCATAAAAGTAATCTTATTTTCCAAAAACTTTCCTATAGTTTGCAAAGTTGTTAGTGGGAGATTATTGATAAATGACTAGCCAGTAATAATAATTTATTCTATATTATTATATGATAATTAGCTAATTTTAATTGATATTTATTTTCTAATTGTTGTGTTATTCTTATATGAATGTTGGATAGTTAATATGTGACCGTTATATACTTATTAGTCGTCAAACAACTATTTTTTATTCGTAAAACATTGAACTATAAAAGACCGTAATATTTTTTTTTAGATGCAACTTTTTTCTATTTATATTATATATAACACATGTTTCTAAATATTCAACACATATATTTAAACTTTTCTATTTATTTTTGTAAATGTTATAAAAAAAATATTATATTTTTTTTTATTTTTATAATCAAATAAATATAAAATATATTTCTACCAACTCTATTTAAAAAAAAAATCTGATTCACTTTATACAAATGAAGCTATAAGTACCGGATGGATGTAACTTACTAATTGAAGAAGAAAACTCAGCAATGAGAATAATAAACAAAGAAAAGGAAGGCTGCGTGTGGCAATCAGTGAGAGAGGGTAGACAGCATTGATATCATTGTAAACCATTTAAGAATTATTTAAATAGTTACAAGATAAGACCAAAAAAAGGTGATAATATCATGCCATATCTGAACCGTAGCGAGAGGAATTGTAATAAATAAAGTCAACGAAGAAGGTACCTACTTGTTTGTCATCATGTTTGATTATGAAGGACCCACTTAATGCGGTAATGAGTTGTAAAAGCGTGAAGCTAAAATGATAAAAAGGTACCTATTATTATTTATAATTTAAGCTACTAAAAATTATCTACAAATAAAAATTAAAATTATTTATATAAGATTCTAATTAAATTTTATAACTTTTTTTATATTGTAAAAAAAACAATGATAAGAGAAAAAAAAGTTTCATAACTTTTTTATATTGTAAAAAAAAATTATGATGAGAAAAAATAGTTGTTGACGACGTTTCAACGTCCAAAAATGTATCATTTTCCTTATTAATTTTTTAAAATGTTTATATAGGTAAAAAAAAGGAAAGATCAAGACCCTAGAAAAAACTCTGGATGACTTCTTTTTGCTGATTAACTCTATTCCTAAAATTTTCTAGAATAGAATTTGAAATTAAATTATTTTCAACAGAAGAAAAGGAATATCATTTTATTCAATTAATCATTAAAATGAAATAATTAATAAAAAAATACTAAAACATATCTTAGAATAAATATTTTCTGTTTTTAGTTTCTAATTTATTATTAGAAGCAATTATAATATTTTTAGTTTTTGCTAAAATGTAATAATTAAAAACCAATAATTTTTTTTAACAAAATTAAGTGTTTACAATTATTTATATAATATTATACAATTTAATAATTAATTTGGTAAAACTTATTGTTTTATAAAAAGTTTCTAAAATTATTATTTTATGAATTTCAGATGATTATTGGATAATTAATTCAAATAATATATAATAAACAATTTTAGATTTTAATCTTATACATATATATAAATTTATTAAAAAACTTTCATTATCATATTATAAATATTTATATTCAAATAAAAATAATTTTTTAAAAAAATATCTATAATTTTGGAAAAAAAATCGCATGAAATATTAATTAATTCTATCTCATACAAACTATTAAGCTGAAAATTTTAAATAATTTACATCTTCAAATTTCATCGTTTCTATTGTAAAAAAAATTCTATCTCGTACATATTTTCAGCGATAAGATAATTCACTTCCTCTAGAGTTACTCTATACACGAAGAAAATTCCAGTACCTCTCTGCGTCGGTTTTGTATATCCTATAATTTTAAAGGGTGTTAAGATAAGATAGACTTTAAATCTTAAAAGCTAGACCCACCAAGGTTCTTGTTTTCCACCTTTGTTTCAAATCAAAGCACACAGATGGAAAGAAAGTGGGAGCCACTTTCATTCTTCACTTATCCAAATGACTTCATTAATTCACCGCCTCACTATATAAACCTTACCTCATTCATCATTTTACTTCACATTTCAAACTTTATTATATACCAACGATAAGAAGTTTAATTAAACCACACACACACATATATATATATATATATATATATATTTTGCAAATCATTCTAGCTTCAAACATCTTCTTTTGTCTCTTGAAGAATTTTAGTCATGTCTGAATTGAGGGACATGTGGACCAAGTTGAAGGAAAAGGGTAACACCATTTTCTCTCGTAGTGGTTCGAATCCAATTCACCATGAATCTAGCCATCAGGGGATTCAACAAAAGGAGAAGAGTTCAACTGTTGTTGGTCAACACAGCCAAGTTCTCATGCCTAGGTTGATGTATTCAGAGGCTTCAGTTTCCATGCTTGTTGAATGCTTCAACGCTTGAATGGGGGAAAATTACTTAGAGATTTTTTTATTTTCTACTCTCCTTTTTTTTTTTTTTTCTTTTTGAGGTCACTGTTGCTTTTCTATTCTTGCCTTTTCTCTTTGTGATCTAGTTTTCTATCCGGGGAAGTTATGTAAATATAACTATATGTATGCCAGTCTTCAAATATAAAATATATTATATATTATAATATGATATGAATGAATATCTTCATGTTTCGGACACTTACCAGTTTGGCTAGTTGGCTATACTTGTAATGGTTGCTATCAAAGCAATAGGTTAGGAATATAATTCCTTAAATTTTTTTTTGGTGTAATACAAGAAATATTGTAAATTTGAACAATAGAAAGGTTATTTATTTATTTATTATAAGATAGAAAAGGTTGATATTATCTTATCATATGCACATTGGAATGCATAGGATGATAATTAGATTTAGACTTCATGAAATTAGGAAAGAAATGACCTATTAACTAAGTACAAATTTAGGTGCGAAAATTTATTAAAAAATGATAAAGGTGAATGTATAAATAAAAATTTTATATTAGCAAATTAAAATTATATTAAGTAGATTTTTTAAAATAATCAATATAAAATTTAATAATTTATAATCATGTGATAATTTATGATATAATGATATTTACATTGTTAATATATTTTAATTAAATTTATACAATTTAATATAATAAAGGTATTAAATAATGAAGGTAATAAGAGTAGGTTGTTTCATGTTTGTTATTTATTTAGTGTTTTGTGTGTCATACTTAATTATTTTATTACGTTTACTTTACTTAAGTTTTTTTATTGTATTTTATTACTAAGGTTTGAAATATATTTAAATATTTTTTAACCGAGTTAGATGTGTTTTTAATTAAATCTCATTGTTTTGTTATTTTTTATAGATACTATAGTGGTTTTATTTTATTAGTTTGTTTGTTGGAAAATGAATAATTGAAAGGTATTATATATATATATATATATATATATATATATATATATATATATGTGTGTGTGTGTGTGTGTGTGTGTGAGTGATAGAATTTGAAGTTATTACTCGCACAAACATGAGTGATAAATAGGTAATTTAAGTGTTGTCCAACAGTGGTACTCCTTTGATTTCTTCGGATAACATTGAGTGAGTTCCTTTATTTTTTTTTATTGGGTTTAATGTAATTTTTGTACTTTTTTAGAAATTGATTAAAAAAAGTAAGTGTTGGTCTAATTGCCGGTCTTATAATCAAGCACCTAAAGGCTCTGTTTTATCATTTTAAAATTATATTAATTATAAGATTTAAATGTCTATTAGTTTTTTAAAATATGGTGTTTCTTGTTTTAATTTAATTAAAAAACAGTATAATACTTTTATGTCAATATTTTTGAGAACATGGTAGTTCCTGTTTTTATTTTTAGATCAAATTATATTAATATCTTTTAATGTTTAATAAAATCTTATTCAATATTTTTTATTTTATTTACGTAAATATTTTTTAATTTATATAAATATATAATGTTATATAATTTTTTTAACTATGCAGATTCTATAAATATTTCTTAATTTTCATGAAAATTTATTTATAGTATAAGGAAAATAAATAAAATGTAAAAAAAAAAAAAGAAGAGATATGAAATAAAATTTTGTTAAACTTTAAAGATTGTGAGTGTAATTTGGTAAGATTTTTATTAAATATAATTTTAATATCCTATTCATGTAAATATTTTTATATTTTAATTAATTAAAAATTATCCTAAATATAATTATTAAAATAATTATTATAAGTTAATTATTTTTAATTACTTAATAATTTGTGAATGAATAATAATGTAAAAAAAATTATACTATAAATGTATTTTAATTAAAATTTTATTTATTTTTAATCTTACATATGAAGAAAATAATCTGATTTTAATTTGATTAAATCTACTACTCACATAAGTATAGATACGACCATATTTGTACAGATTTAGAATTGTTTAAATTTTATATACGATTTAATAAAGTAATGCTAGTCAAGCTTCCAAATGGAAATTTAATATCAGCAGAAATTGCAGGAGAGATCAACTGAATCACAAAATGACATTGCATAATGTAAATTACATATATGAGTTTATGTTAAATTTGATTTCTATTTTCAAACTTATAGGCAATTTTAAATGTCAAGTCTCATCTACAATTAATAGTTGTATCATTTAGGATCAAATGTGTAGGACGATTGGTTTCAGTAAGTGCTTTGATGGATTATACTACATCTCTTTGTACCGAAGAGAAGAACCCATAATCAACTCCACTATCATCAATTCCAAACCAGCCTCATTGTTTTGGCACCTCGATTTGGTCATGTATCATCTCAAAGACTTGGTGTAATAAAAGAACTTTGTCCAAAAATTATAGTAGGTAAAGATATAGCATGTGATGTATGTCAATTAGCTAAACAGAAAAGATTACCATTCAAATTGAGTTCAAATAAAGCATCTGCTCCCTTCGAATTAATTCACCTTGATATATGGGAACCATTTTCTACGTTGTCATTGAATGTGTATAGATATTTTCTTAAAATTGTAGATGATTATTCATGATACACTTGGACAACATTGATGAGACTTAAATCAAAAACAGCAAGGCACATACAAAGGTTTGTCAATTTAATTGAAACTCAGTTTTCAGCCAAGATTAAACAAATTCGTTTCGATAATGGACTTGAATTCATGCTCAAAGGACTGTATGATTCACATGGAATTTTGCACCAAACGAGCTGCATAGAAACACCCTAACAAAATAGGCATGTTAAATGAAAACATCAAGATATTCTTAACATTGCTTGAGCTCTCCCCTTTCAATCCAAACTACCAATATGCTTTTGGAGGTATATTGTTACTAATGTTGTTTTTCTCATGAATAAAGTTCCATCACCAATTATAGATCAAAAATGTCATTTTCATCTGTTATATGATAAGTCACCTTGCCTTGAGGAGTTAAAGGTATTTGGATCCCTATGTTATGCCTTTACAAGTATGTCTCATCGATCCAAGTTTAATCCTCGAGCCAAAAAATGTGTATTCATTGGCTACAAGCATGGAACAAAAAGGTATACGATGTATGATTTTAATACAAAAGAAATCTTAACTTCAAGGCATGCTATATTCCATGAATTGATCTTTCCTTACCTTAGTCATCAAACTAATGGATGGTGTTACATTAACAATCAAACAACGTATGACTTGACCTCAACTATTGATCCTTCAAGAGAAATTAGCTTGACTTCAATACCAATATTTGACGAAAATAAATCCATTCCTAATGTAGTAATGGAAAAATGCCAATCTCTACAGCCAAAGAAGATGCCTTCCCATCTTGGTGATTATCATTGCTACAATACTTCTACTTGATATCTTCTCTCCAATTACCTCTCATATAAGAATTTATCTCCTACACGTAATGCTTTCATTGTTGCACGATCTCAGGAAATTGAACCTTCCACTTACTATGAAGCTTTCCAATCTTAGCATTGGGTAGATGTTATGAGAAATAAACTACAATCACATGAAGCAAATGATATGTAGGACATCATTGATCTTCCAGGAAACATGATTCCAATAGGAAACAAATGGGTTTACAAGATTAAGCACCACTCTGAGGGAACAATTGAAAGATACAAGTCTCAGTTGGTTGCTAAAGGGTATAATCAGACTGAGGGACTCGACTACATTGAGACTTTCTCTCCAGTCACAAAATTTACCATCATTCGAGTAGTTCTAGCCCTTGTTGCCATCCATAGTTGGCATGTTCCACAACTTGATGTGAACAATATCTTTCTCCATAGTGATTTGTGTGAAGACGTGTATATGGTTCTCCCACAAAGCTTAACCACTTCCTCTCACAGCAAAGTTTGCGAGTTGAAAAAGTTACTCTACGGACTCAAGCAAGAAAGTAGATAGTGGTATGCAAAGTTATCATCCTTGCTCATTCACCATGGTTTTCATCATACCTCCTTAGATCATTCCCTTTTTATACATCATACAACAAATGATATCATTGTGTTATTGGTCTATGTCGATAACATTGTCTTAACTAATGACTCAATTGATGACATTGTCTCCATTCGCACTCTTCTTCATGAGCAATTTGAAATAAAGGATCTAGGGAAACTCATATATTTTCTAGGACTAGAAATTGCCCATTCCTCATCTGGTCTTACTCTGACACAGCGTAAATATTGCCTTGATTTGCTTGCTGATAGTGGCATGCTTGGATGCAAGCCTACACCCACTCCATTAGTTGTTGGGTCTCATCTCCATCAAGATATTGCTGAATCATATCATGACATTCCTGCCTATCATCTACTCATTGGACGCTTGTTGTACCTCACAACTAAAAAGACTTGATGTTACTTTTGTTGTACAACAACTAAGCCAATTTATGACTCACTCCATAGTCACTCATCATCAAGCAACTATGCACATGCTTCGTTATCTCAAAGGAACCCCATGTTATGGCTTATATTTCCCCTACTCCTTTGATATTCATATACTTGGCTTTAGTGACGTTAATTGGGTTGTCTTGATTCGAGAAGATCTATAACTTGGTATGGTTTCTTCCTTGGCAAATCTCTTATAAGTTGGAGTTCCAAGAAGCAATCCATCGTAGCTAGATCTTCATTAAAGGAGTATAGGGCTCTCGCTTTTGCTAACTGAGAACTTCAATGGCTGACCTATTTACTCCATGATCTTAATATCACATGTTCTCTCTTATATTGCGATAATCATAATACACTTAACATTACTGCCAACCCTATATTCTATAAGCGCACTAAACATCTTAATATTAATTGTCATATAGTTTGTGAACGCTGCACTAATGGCTTGATGAAATTACTTTCTCTATCCATCCATGACCAGCTTGTTGATGGTTTTACAAAAATTTTGTATCCTACTTCCTTTCACACCATGATTTTCAAGTTGGGGTTGATCAACATCTATCATCCTCTAGCTTGCGAAGGGATAATAACTGAATCACAATCACACACCACACATCAACAAACCAAACCAAATTAGTTAATTAATTAAGTCATTATAACTAATTCAGATCTACTCCACTTATATATAAACATCATAAGTTTACTAATAAGGTATGGAAAAATTTTCCTCTCCCACTTTCTCTTTCATCTTCTGCAAACCAGGTATATAGTACGCAGTTTTCATTTGTTTCTAAGTTTACTTCTATTTACTTTGAAGTACTAATTTAATTTATTATAATTAAAAGACAACAACCAGAGAGTGTAAATAAAATTTGAGGTGAGAAGAGATGGCATGAACTGAACTTAATTTGAATAGTCAACAAAATATGGCTTTTATGTACACAAAACATAGGTAAAATGCTCCAGCATTAATTAAATTAAAACGTAATCACAAATAGGGATGGAAGTAGGCCAAGTCGAGTTAGGTTTTGAGTGTTCAAGTCTGGTCTATTTAAGAATTTTGAGGCCTGAGTCCGGACCTGTTACCTGTTAAAGGCTTCTTTTTTTTTTTTCTGTTAAGGTCTGACCTAATTTAAACCCTACAAGGCCTGCAAGGCTGTTTAAAAGCACACGTTACAAAAAAATCAATAAATAAACTTAAAGTCTATATAAATAATTAATTAAAAAAACTTGCAAACTTAAAGTATACAAGATAAAAAAGACCATTAAATAGACCTAAAACATATATATATATATATATATTAATATTATGTAAATAAAATATAAAATAAATATTATATAAATATAATATATTAAAATAAATATAAATATATAATATATAAATATAAATAGACCCTGAATAGGTTAAATAGATTTTTTATAAGCTTAGGCTTAACTTGTTTATTTAAAAAAGTCTTTTAACAAATTTGAGCCTATCTATTTATTAAACAAGCCGAACCTAACTAAGCTTTAAACGAGTGAAATCATACACTTCGTTAACGGACGACCTTGTTCACTTGCATCCCTAATCATAAACACAATTATATTATTTGAACATTAAAAAATTATTATATATAATTATTTTTATATTTTTTTTATCTTATTCATATATACACATTTTAAAATTATACATAAAAATTAAAGGAAATATTATTTTTATTGTCTTACTTTGACGTTCCTAAAATATTTTTCTCACAAATGTATGTGGGAAAGAAAGGTGGAAGGTGCCAGCTAAGTGACACGGCAGATTGTATGTTTGTAACATAAAAAAAAACACGTGTTCTCTGAAAATTAAATGGACTAATTAGGACCATTGTGGTGTCCTTACACAATCATTTTTGTGGCTCTAAGCGTTACAGAATATATATGCCATTCTTGACTTATGGGGACCAATGCAACGAGACAAAGGAGGGACAAACTTCTCCTTCATTAGTTTTACATGTAATTTTGAATTCCAACTTCATAATTTTTTTACATTCTATCAAAACCATTTTCATTGTTCTTGTTCCTAACTTTCATATATTCCATATTCCATTATTTATAGGTTGTTTATATTGAACCGTCTCGAAGCATAGGGAGGAGACTAGTTAATAAATAAAAACAGTTTTTTAATTATGTCAAAGAATATAAGTAAAAAATTAATGATTATACATTTTTATTAAAATTATAGTATTAATATGATTTTAACGTATTAAATTTTATAATTTTAATAAAAAAATTATTATATGTAAATTATTATTGTATATTTTAGATATACATTAAAAAATTGTAAAAAAAATATTAGTTATATTTTTTTAATACATTTTTAATATATTTTTTAAAAATCATAATATTTTTTTTATTACTGATATTTTTAAAAAAAATTGTTTTAATTTTTTAAAATTAATCAATTATAAAAAATATGTTGAAAATAACAACAAATGATCATCTATGAATAAAATCCATACCACACACGTGTATCCTATGTGATATTTGACGCAACACATTAGTATTTCTATTAATATTAATTAATGTAAATTAATATAAACATTAAAAAATGATCGATATATTGAAGATTTAAAAATTTTAGGAGAAATTTAATCTTTAATGGACTAAAATAAATAATTCCTAATTGTTTAGAAACTAAAATGACTACCCATTTTTTTATGTGATTACTCTCTCTTTTATGTGAAACTTACCTATCGATAAGCCTTTTTCGAATAAATTTCAACATGTGAATGTTTTGTGCATTGGATAGGTGTGTTCAAATTTAGTTAAAATATTAAGAATTTAAAAATAACAACATTTAAAATTATAGTTAAAGTAAATCCTGAAAGGCATAAATTAAAAGGAAAAAATATGTATAATTAATTTAAAAGGATTTAAATTTAAAATTCAAAAATAAAAATAGCATATGTTAATTATTAAAATGAAAAACTGATATATAGGGAAAAAAAATAAACCCAACGAAATATAAGTCAAAGAAGAAATTGTTACAGCCAGGGTAAACATAACCAAAAGAGAAAATCATATGTGAAAGTGAATATGCACCACTCAAGGAATGTATCAATAAGCAGCCAATAAATCTTCCAAAAGGAATATCCCAAAGTTTGCGTATATCCCATTGATATGTTTTCCAATGTGCCACTGCATCCAAGAGGCTCCAAAACATCCCTTTTATAACCTTACACCCATTTTAACGAAACTTCTAGGTTCATTCCCCTGTTTAGTTCCTATATAAACAGTATCATTTTTAATCCAACCATCATTTAAAGCATAGAGAGAGATCAACACAAAGAGAAAGCTTCTTACATATAGCTTAGTGAGAGTGACTAAAACTTTGAGTGCTAAGAAACATGTCTGCAATGGTAGAGGGGTGGATGGGGGAATTGGCAAAGCTGAGAGAGAAAGTTCTGACCCAAAAGAGAGTTTTTTCCAAAGCCAAAGAGGGGTCAGAAGAAGAAGAAGCTGCGGTGGAAAAGGAAGCTCAGAAGGAGATCATGGCTGTTCAGAGAGACACTGCCACCATGTCAGAGGCAACCATGTGTTTGCTTATGGATAGATTTGTGCCTTGCTGATATGCCTCAAAATATGTGATTTGATTCATAACTAGGAAATTTGTAATGGAAATGCTTATATGTGTACTATTTCATCTGTATAATATACTACAAATGAGTTTGTTAGTTGCCTGAAATGGTGCACTTCTAGATCTTAAGGAATTAAAATAAATTTATAATTGTATTAATTGTTATAACTTTTGGGTAAATTAGCATCCAAACAATCAATCCAATTTATATTGGATTGTTGCGGCCAGATTCGATTTATAAATTTGAACCGAATCCGATGGAATGGAATAATCAGTATACAGTAAATAAACTTGGGCTTCACTTGATTACTCTAATTTCATTTGTTCACTTTCAATATCTTTAAGGGATATTGCTCTGTTCTTCTCCTCTTTTCAGACATGTCTCTCTTCTATTTTCTCTTCTTCTAACATTGCTTTTGTTGGAATCTGTCTTCTATTCTTAGGTAACGTCGGTTGTTGTTGCTAGGATGGAAGTAAATAATGTCGTCTGACAGTATCTACAACTCAGTTCGTCTATATTTATATTTATATATTATATATTTATATTTATTTTAATATATTATATTTGTATAATATTTATTTTATATTTTATTTATATAATATTATTATATATATTTTAAGCCTATTTAATAACTTTTTTATCTTGTAGGTTTTAAGTTTGTAAATCTTTTTAATAAATTATTTATATATATTTTAAATCTATTTATTGATTTTTTTTGTTACGTAGGCTTTTAAACATGCTTGTAGGCCTTGTAAACTCTAAAGATGAGACCTTGATAGAAAAAAACTTTAACAGATAACAGTCTCAAAATTTTTAAACAGATCAAACTTAAACATTTAAAGTCTAACTCGATTCGATCTACTTTCATACTTAGTTGATAGGTTCTTTCTTCTTCAACACATGTCATCAAATTTCCCAAAAAAAATCTTCAATATGATAACACCATAGATCTCTTTTAAAGTTAAACAAAAGATCATAATCTATGGTTCTAATATTTTCCTTCCACAGTTGTATGTTAACTAAATATTTATCAGATTCAATTTGTCCATTCATTAGCTTTCCCCTATTATAAGAAAGTTCTTTTTTTTTTGGTAACCATCTTTTCATTGTTCTTGATTTTTTTCATTGAAATATAACACATCAGTAATATGATGTTAACTATCCAATTCAATTCAAAATTTGACCAAATCCAATCCGACTAATCCGATCATAACTGCAATCAGGAATGGATCTAATTTCATTGCACTCTGATTGCATCGGTTACAAGATTGCATCGGTTACAAGATTCATCAATCAATCGAATCCGTCTGTAATCGACCAATGTCCGCCCTTTTTGAAAATGTTTGATGGATTTTTTTAAAAATTTAAATTGAAAATGATAGGTTTTAGAAAATTAACATTTGCATAATTTTTTGATCATATTTTTTACAAAATATATATTTTCACGAGGAAGTAGAAGATTTATGATTCGTTTAAAAATAAAAAAATTTTCAAAATCCTTATGAGAATATTTTTTAAAAATCTAAATATATCAAATATATTTATAATATTTTAAAAAAATTCTTAAAAATGAAAATAATTACATATAAATTTATTAAGGTTGCAATAATTAAACTTTTTAAAAGTTTACGGTTAGGTGTTAGGATATGACATTTTATCCGAATAAAAAATAAAATAACTAGCTAAAATTTTTTTAGAACAATTTTATCTTTGTTTGTAATAGTAATTAACTGGATAAAATAAGTGAGCATTTTTTTTAACGTTACCTCTAGCTAACTTTCAAAATTTCAACTGTTAACTAAAAGTGATTATTCTATTTTTATTCTTCATATATTTGATAATATTTTATTTATTGTAAAATATTATTTTTTTATATTATTAATTAATATTATATATTGGATTTAGTTATTGAATATTTAATATAAATTATTTATAATAAAATATTTAATATTTGTTTTAAAAGTTGTAAAGATAAAATATATATTATTTTATATAAATATTATTTAAAATGGATTTATAAAATTTAAAATAAATATTTTTAATTTTAAATAAAAATATATTTATTGAAAAATATTTTTTATTTAAAAATACACTATAAATAATAAAACAAATAAATAAAATTATCAAACTTTTTTTATAATATATAATCATCAAAATAATTATAAATTTATTTATATAATATTTTTAATAAAATATATATAAATAAGAATAGATTAAAAAATATTAAATTTATTTTTATTATAATAATTTTAATTTAAATGAAACAAATATTAAAATTAATAATTAATAAAAAATTATAATGCTTAGATTTAAGTAGAATAATTGTATCTTATTTATCATTTTATCTTTATTTACTAACTAAATATTTTTTACTTTAATTAACATATTTTTAATTTTTAATTTTCAACTAACTTTTCAATATTTATCTATCTTTTCAATTTTTAACTAAATTTTTAATTTATAACTAATTTATTGATTAATTTTACCAAACATACCCTAACATTACATACTTCCTTCGAGAGATTATCGACCATTTGTGAAGATAGTAGGAATGGAAGTAGGCAGACCGAGCCAATACAGGTTTTGGGTGTTTAAGTCTGACCTGTTTAAAAATTTTGAGACCTAAACCTGAGCTTGTTTGTTAGCGGTTGAAGACTTTTTTCTTTCTATCAAGGACTGACCTGATTTGAAACCTACAAGGCCTGTAAGCCTGTTTAAAAGTCTATATTACAAAAAAATCAATAAATAAACTTAAAGTCTATATAAATAATTAATTAAAAAAACTTGCAAATTTAAAGCCTATAAGATAAAAAGGTCATTAAATAGGCCTAAAACATATATATATATATATATCAATATTATGTAAATAAAATATAAAATAAATATTATATAAATATAATATATTAAAATAAATATAAATATAAATAGGCCCTAAATAGGTTAAATAGACTTTTTTATAAGTATAGACTTGGCTTGTTTATCCAAAAAGTTTTTTTAACAAGCCTGAACCTATCTATTTATTAAACTAGTCAAGTTTAACTAGGCTTTAAACGAGCCGAGTCGTAAGCCTTGTCGACGACCTTGTTCACTTCCATCCTTACCATTTGTGAAAGAAGATCCTTTTTATATGATAAAAAAGTTGAAAACTTTATTTTAGTCGTTGTTCAAAATAGCTTTCATTTTTCAATAGCATTTTTATATGATAAAAAAGTTGAAAACTTTATTTTAGTCGTTGTTCAAAATAGCTTTCATTTTTCAATAGCATATAAAATAAAATAATTTATGATAATATAAAAATAATTAGAATAAATAGTATATATTAAAATGATAATTTATGATAATATAAAAATAAATTTATCCAAATTAATAATATTATTATTAGGAAAAAATTAAATAATATTAAATTTATAAAAATAAATAGAAAAATAAAAGATTAAATTATAAAAATATTTCAACTAGAAATATTAAAATATAAAAGCTACTTGAAATAGCTTATCCAAAAATATTAAAAATTATTTAAAATTAAATTAAATTATTTTAACAAACTTTTTAATTAATAATTTAAACTTTAAATTAATTTTTAATCTTTTAATTTTTTATAAACATTATATAACTCTCGTATTTGAAAAATAATGCATGTAAAAATTTTCTACTCAACATATATCATAAAAGATTAGATTATAAAGCTTGAATATGTTTTAATTCATGCATTAACCATGAGATATAATATTTTTACTACATATTTATAAAACATTTATTTTTTTATTTTTTTATCATATCACTTTTTATATTTTATATTTTTTCTGTGACTTTCTTTCTATTGTATGCGTTATACTACATACAAATGTATTTTCTCTTAATCAATCTATTTCTACCTCATTTTATATTTTTTTGGAGACCTGTATTTCTACTTACCTAAACATTGATCCAAGGATCGAGGTATATTCCAGATATTTTGCTACTGCATCCGATAGAATTTAGTGGCGGATTTTGGTTATGATAGAGGAGCCATTTTTAAATTTTTTTAATATAAGTACATATTTATATAATTATAAAACATGACTTTTTTTTTCTGAAGTCATGTTTGCAATAAATAAATTTTCATTCTTAAGAAATTTTAGAAAATATGTTGATTATTATTCCCTTTTCTTAAGAGCAATATGTTTATAGTCAATTACTACGAAAAAATTTAGTAAATTTACCGTTATTATGAGAAAGTTTTATATAATACCTATGAAGGTGAAAACTTTTATTCACACTTATTGACAAATTATTCTCAAGAATCTTTTGTCTTCAAAAAATATTTTTATTTTCTTCTATTAATTTTTTTATTCTCATATCACTTTTTCAAAAATGTTAAACATTCTTTTTACGAAATGTTTTCTTTTTATTTTAGCATTAGCTCATCTTATGTTAAAAAAAACAACTTATTTTCAAAAATTTGACCTTTTCAAAGTTCTGCCATTGTAGACCATCCGCTAAAAGAAGGTAAAAAAAAAAAAAAGAAAAACTTTTTTTTTTGTCAAATTTAGTGTCAAGTTTATTAGGTTGAAAGCTTAGTGCTTAAAAGGATATTAGGGGGTAAAAATGTTTTGCATTCTTATTAACGAATCTATCTATCTTTTACCGTTTCAAAAAGAAAAAAAAAAGTGTTTTGCTCTCGTCAAGATATTTGACAACCCTAAAAAATATCTTTATGAAGACAAGGACTCAATTGATCCAAAGAAAAGAAAGGAACAAATTCTTCCGCACTCCATGGATATTTTCTCAAACATGTGACATTAATTTCAGCTCATAATAGAAGAATATAAGAAAAAATAATCTTGAATTCATATTATAGATGACAAAATGGTTAACCATTTTCTTTGCTGTGTCCCTTTACGTGTGATGGTGTACAAATACAACTATACATAGAATTTTCTTAAGACTATGACACACATGAATAAGATCTAATTTAAATATTTGGGGTTCAACCTAATGAATCTATATTCAAAAATTTATGAAACCCCATCTGATTTGTCATTTATTCATCCCTATATTATAATTCTTGAATTCTTCTACCCCCTTTACCGAACTAATTTTCTTTATACAAATATTTTGGTGGAAATTAATTTTATTAGTAACTTCCCTCATCAAGGCTTGTTGAAGTAATCTCAGACTTCTGATCAGTCACAAAAGAGGGGTCCCATTTTTCCCACTCCATAACTTCCCTACCATATCTGAGAGCTTCATCAATAGTATCAGGTTCCAACCCATTAACCAATGAAACAAACAGAATCCGGTCAGTGAGAGAATGGAACAATCTCTTGAACTTGACAGCAATATAATGAAAAGCACTTTGAGCTAATGTAGTGTTGTTGCCATTGCTACTACCTTTCCTTTGATTGGGACTCATGAATGGATGGAAGTCACAAAACCATTCACATTGTGTTAAAGGAATGTGCTCAATCTTTTCCTCAAGCAAATCAAATTTGGTCAGTACTAAAAGAAATTTCTTGTTATGGAAGGTTGGATGAGCAATGATGCTTTCAAAAAGTTGCTTAGCAACCAACATTTTGTTGGTAGCAACTCCTTTACAGTCTATAATGTACTCATCATAGTCGGATAAGGCAACCGAGAACATCACAACATCAGTGTCTTCAAACATCTCCAGCCACTTGCAGTTTTCTCCAAGACTTTTAGGATGTACTCTGATCAATTGGTATCTATAAGTGGAACATAAACTGGGGTAAGATAAGAAAGCTTTTGACAACTGAGAGCATGTTTGGATCAAATAAATTAACTATACCTCCACATTGGTTCTTGAGATTGTGAGCACCGGTCACTTTAATCCCCTAACTTTGCAAAATGTCATTCACTTTAGCACTTACATGCAGTAAAAAATTATTTTTGTGAATGACATTTTGCAAATTAGGAAATAAAGAATAGTTTGAGTTAGGGACTAAAATGACTATAACACTCATAATCTCAATTCTCAAGAACCAATGGGGTGGTTTAATCCAAATTAAAATATTTCAAGATCCATCTTTCTGATATTTTCAGAAAACAGATGAAGTGAAATAACACTGAAGGCATTTATTGAAACAAGACTACTCAAATCTAAACACATCTTTATTTATACTATGTTATCATGAAATTCTCAGGCACTTTTATGGAGTATTCTTCTCTAGATATGAATAATAATTGAATAGATGACAATTGATTGGAAATGTGTGCATGTATAGGTGATCTATATCTACTCTTGTCAAATAGATCATTATTAAGTGTCTAACTCTAGACTCAAGTGGTATTAGCTAGCTTTAACTTTGGAACAAAAAAGTGTTAACGCATAACACATAAGGTAAAAATTATTAGTGGGTGCCCCTTGGGTGTGAGCTCAATTCAAAAGTAACTAGTGCTTATCTGAAAAACTGCATCAGATGAGGGAGCTAACCTGAGAGAAGATTCATGTTGATACTCAGGATACAAGGACTCCTCACCGCTTGACCTGGAAAATGAAAATTCCATGGAAGTAAGGCTATTGGATAATGATATCCCCTCAGCATACAAGATGTCCATATCAGAAGGTTCATAGTCTATCTTGGAAATTTCAACCGCCTGCATGCAGAGAGATAGTTAGATTTTGATGAAAAGCTAGTGCTCATTGGTATGATGCACCTGCCACATTCATAGCCAAATAACTTGACAATCTAAAAGATTTAGTTATCTATTGTTGAGTTGAGACAATAAATTGTTCATCAGAACATTACTAGTTTAACCGGTATAAGAAATTTTTTCCACTGCTTAGATTCACAAACATCTCTAGTAACCCACTGAATTGATTTAGATAGTCATGAGCCTTATTGAAACACGTGGTGTCCTAAAGGGGTTAAAAGGGAAGCAGAAAAGAATAAGATTGTAAAAGCACTTATACAAGGATAAACCATTACTCAAATTCTATATTTGTAAATTTATTGTTTAATGATTGTGTCAGGTAATCAATGATCCAAATTCCATGCTCAGACAGAAGGAATAAAGAATATGGCAACAAAGTAGAAATTGAACAAATTCAATGATCAGAGTGGGTTCATTAATATTAAAACAAATGAGTATGAATGTTCTGGAATAATCATGTCATGAATCATGATGAGAAGATGAATACCAAGCATTATCTTACCCGGTCTAGAAAATAATTTGCACTTCTAGGTAGCATTTTTAGTTCATTTCTTCTATCATACGTTGCCTGAATGGCCTTATCCCTCCATAAATCCTCCACCAGTGGCCCATATTCACGTGTAGCAGCTGGAAATATTGCATCTAGGGCACCTGACACCATGTATTTGAGTAGCCAATCTGAGAAACCTTTCAGTCGTGGGCCAATGGAATAGAGTGTTGTTTCAACATTGTCGCTGCTGGTATTCCCTGCTGAAAACTAAAATTAATGACTTCTCTCCATAACACACATCTCCAACTAATGGCAGACAAGCTTGTTCTATCAGCTAATTAAGAAGGTTTACAATCTTTTAGGAGTAAAATGAAAGCAAACAATCACAAAACTGAAGGTAGAAAGATTTCTATTAGCCACTCACAAAGTCAAGAAAGTAACGAAATAGTTTGAAGCATTGTTCTCTACTAATACAAGATCATATAAACTGTGTAAGTGTAGAAAAAGTAAAGCTGGGCATCTATTACAATTAGCAAGGGATTACACAAACATAGATTAACTTTTTTAGTTGAAAAAAGGAGGAAATCATAGAAATGTTAACAATACTCTTCTTATTTTCAACATCGTTAAAGGAAGATTGAATGGATGAGGCCAACTTCCTTACAGCCTACACTATCAAGAAAATTTTGAAAAGGGAAAAATTTTAAAAAATGCTCCTTCCTACTTCATCCAAAGTCCAAACAGAAACATCCTTCAGGTTAACTTTTTATGCAAGGAAAAAACAATTACCAGATGTAGTGGATTCATCACAAGACCTTTTCCTATTCTTCAACAAACTCTCTTCTTCAAAATTTGCACGCCCCTCCAGCAGTATACCAAGGTAAGTAAACAGGTTGCTTTGGATCACCAATTTGATATTTTGGAGCTCATTTTCAGAGAAAGGAACATTATACAGAAGCTTGGCCTAAGATAAAAGATTCAGTCTTTAGTGTCACTCAAATTCAAGGTTTTAATTAAAAGCATAAGAATTATTCAAACCTGCAGTCAAATACACACCAGAAGAGGAAAGTAAATTCCAATCTTTGAAAAATTACAATTTATATCAAGAATATTTTATTTAGGATACAGATTAAGCACTCAACTTGTCAATGTACCTCATGACAACTAGCAATGTGACTTACAAGAATCCACAACTGGAGCTCTTATGACCATAACATTGACATCACACACATAAATACTCATAAATTAAACATTTCTACTTTCTAGAAGATAGTATAAAGAACAGGACAGCAACCATGAAGGGACCTTATATGCTGTTAGTGCATTTCTCTGCAAAATCAGAAGTCAAAATTCATAACTAGTAACACTTGGAGTCTCTGAGGCAACTCCATATTTAGTTTTTTATATACAACACTATATTGATAGGAAAAGCATAACCCTTCTTTTGAAACTGAAAGTAACATTAAGAACTGAAAATTGGATTGGGCTGTCCTTTAGCATTTAAAAAATCACAGAATAGTCAATAAATTTACTGGTATTACATGTACTTTGCCAAGTCATTAAACATATATGCATATGAATACAACATAAAGAGCATGAAAAAGATAAATGAGTTCTCTCAAGAAACAACCTACCTGTTTAAATATAGTACATGCTCCAGAATTGACAGAACCAACAAGTAGAAATTTGTTAAGTATTTTCCGATGAAGGCTGTCTTTGTTTGCAATTTTGCCTTCAAAAGAAAGACTCACTTTGTTTGAAGGAACTGGCAAAGACAGAATTGCACAAAAAAACTTTGCTCCATGCTGCAAAAGGGAAATCCACAACTATTGATGAGCTGTTATTACAATAAAAGCCAAACAAGGAAAAGGAAATAAGCATCTCAACAACAAT
The DNA here is from genome assembly GCA_026541065.1 of Canavalia ensiformis. Taxonomy (NCBI): domain Eukaryota; kingdom Viridiplantae; phylum Streptophyta; class Magnoliopsida; order Fabales; family Fabaceae; genus Canavalia; species Canavalia ensiformis. The sequence continues at coordinate 1,740,347 of JAMKYM010000437.1, forward strand.
CACCTTATCCCATATACGCCCCCTATCATTCCTCTGTCCCTCTTCCCTGTATGATCCATCAGCATTCACCCAAAAATTTGGCGTTCCCTCACATGGCACTCCAGCCAACTGCATCAATCAATGGAATTAAAAATTTTGGTTTAACAATCTCAAAAAGAATATATACAATAAAATATGATAGTGTCCAACACAACAACCTTCAGTACCAATAGCTCTTTCTTGGTAACCACACGATCATTTATAGTCACTTTTGTGTTTCCATTGCTTGCATTTTTTTGCAAGCGACCCCCAACATCCAGCTGGGGGCTGATAATTTCACTAGGTGGTTGACCTTCCTGCATAATCAAGCAATACAGCAGATTAGAAATTCACTTGGAAAATCATTAAATGAGGTGAAAGAATCATGGATTAGATTGGTAAGTAATCACATAGAAGGAACATTCCTCAACTTCTAACTCAAAGTGCTATTTTTTAGGGCCTACTGAACTAATCCTAGAGGTACATCCACAAAAAGTTTGAGCTCTATTCAAATTAGGGGCATCAGGAAGAGCATATTTGACTTCTGAAAAATAGTTTATGGCTTTCATAAGCTTTTTTAAACTTCTTTTCAATAAATTTCATGACCAAATTTACTACACAGACTCTCATATGACGAGAACTTATTGAATAAGCGTATAATTAAGTTGTTCATCCAAGGACACCCTACATAGACTAAAGTAAAGTACTTATTGTGGTTAAGTTTTCACCTTTCCCCAAAATCCAGATGCTTTATCATACCAATAGGATCCTGGTTTGAGTTGTTTTGGAGGGTTAGGACAGGTGAGGAGCAACTTGAGCTGTTCCCTATTAAGAGGCTGCATGTTGACACAAAGAAGCTCAGGTGGTATCATATTTGCTTCACAAGACCTTTCATCTTTCATGGCTTGATCCACAATCAACTCAGGCAGCTTTTTGAGTATCCGAGAACGTTTCCCCAGCTTCCCCCTCTTTTTCTCATCAATTCTGTAATCAATGCAAGTAACACACTTTCTTCCTTGAGGCATAGACCCCATGGCCCTTATGACACAGCTTCCGCAATATTTTGCATTGCAAACAATGCAAACCTCCTTCCGTGTGAGACGGTTCCCCTTAAGGCACTTGTAGCAAGAACCTTTCTTCCCTGGTCTCACAGCATGTGGCTTCACAGGAACACTTCCAACCTCAAAATCAACAAACCGCTCATCACTATCTGACTCTACCATGTAACTTGACCCAGGATCACAAAATGTGACAGCAGATACACGCTTCTCATGTTTTGGACTTGGAGTCTCACTCTCACCCTTGTTATTCTCATCTTCCCTGAAAGAACAAATCTCATTAGAAGAGACACAAAGAGAACTTGAACCTGATTCTGTGGAATCAGAAGTTGTAGGAAATATGCCATCTCTGTCATCAACATCAACACCTCCAGGTGATTCCAAAGTACTTGGAATTAGATATGGACTCTTATGCACATCAGCATCAACATCACCACCAGCACTGTTTGGTGCAACTTCATGAGAATCCAAATTTGAAGGAACAAACACAACAGAATCAGAATCTGTTATGTTTGTGGACAGTTTTTGCTTCTTTTTGTGAGGGGCTTTGCCAAGAGGTTGTATAACTGGGACAGAGAAGTTTTCATGAAGAAGAGAGAGAGAATTAGGAGCTATGGTTGCAACTGGGATTTGGTCAATTTTGAAAGCAGGAATTTCAGGAATGGAGTAACTAGGAGGAGGGCCAGTGTACACCACAGCAAGTGAATACTCATAACTACTTAAGCTATCTTGGGGTTCCACAGCAACAGGAGCAGCCACAGAAATAGGCCTCAACTTTCTCAAAAGAGAAGCCATTTTCATGTAGTCCCAAACAAAGCCTAACCCAAAATACCATTCATCAACAACCCATCTCAAAAGAACCCTCTTTTAGGGGAAAAACCAGGAAACAAAGCCTCATAACATAACATGTTGGGAGAGAAGAGTAGAGAAGAAAAGGAAATATGGAATAAGAAGAAGAAGAAGAAGAAGAAAGAAACAAATTAGAGTGAGAAGTAGACAAGTTGATTGAAAATGGAAAAGTAAGAGGAAGTTAAAGGTTTAAGTAGTGGACGTGTTCCAAACGTTTGAATGGAAATCACAAGGAAAATGCACGACTCAATATGTTGATGACTCAGAATGTTTCAAACCACCGTGTAATTACAATTCCCAACTGTGCCACCGCTACCTCACTCTGTTTCCCTACCGTCCTTTTCTTTTTTCTCTATCATATTATATTATACATGTTTTTGTTTTATTTTTAATTAAAAATCAAAATTTCACGAGAAAAGGTTTTGAGTTAACTGAATTCGGATATAATTAATTCTTAAAAGAGAACAATAATATAATTTTTACTTCATTTCACATCTTGTCCTGATTATTAAATTATAAAAATATTTTATAAAATTAACTAAAATATTAAAAGAATAATAAAATATATAAATTTTAAAAATATAATAATTTAATAAATTATAAAATAATTAAAATAAAAATATAATTCTTGGATCATATTTAATTTTTTAAATCTGCTGGTATGAAGATGGAGTCGAGTACCAAAAACATAAAATCTATCGGAACTGCATTTCTAAAATGTACAAAAGTTAATAATAGTGATTATATTTAACTGCTATGTAGAAATGTTAACAATAATTTTCTTTTAACAAACTTCTGAAATGGGATCTTTATTATTAAATAATATTTATTAAAAATTAATTTTTTTATTTAATGAATCCCGTTCATTATTTTACATTTTTAATTAATAGTGTACTAAAAAAAGTATATTAAATAATCTTCTTTTAACATTTATCGTTGCAACAACGTTACCCTGTTGGCCTTGGCTGCTTCAAATCTTTGATCAAAGTATTTTACTTGAAAATTTAGATTTTATTCACGTTACCAACTGGTTTTCTTTATTATTTTTAGTAAATACCAACCGATTTTATAATGGACCATGTTTCTAATCTTGGAATGGAATGCTGTAGTATTTTTTAATCTGTTGTTTATTACCAAAAATACCAATATCGTATTGTTTATAATTGACTTAAATTTATTAAAAATCATAAAATAATAAATTTATTTATTTTTATCTATTGAGTTGAACATATAATTTCATGAATTTTAATAAATTGTAATATGTTAAAAAGAATGCCTTAAAAATGTGGTTTTAATATTCCTTATGGCATCAATGTTGTCCCCAAAGCCCTGGCTGCTTCAAACTCGTTGACCAAAGTATTTCACTTGAAAATTAAAATTTAATTATTTTGACAACTGAATTCTAATAGACCATGTTTCCAATCTTTGAATGGAACGAAGTAGACTCTTCTAATTTTATTTTTTTTAATTTTTACCGAAAACAATTGTATCACATTCTTTATTACAAAAAGTATGGTTTTCCTATTTTGGCCTGAAAAGAACAGGTCTAGTTTAACGCGTTAATTGATGCACAAGAGACAAAAAACAGAACTAAAGCAAGTGGTATATTAGTCAATTCCTCTACTGAAGTACAAAGTTGTGTGCTGAAGTATTTCGAACAATGTATGGAATGGGCAATGAGTACAAAAGAATTTCACATTTTTATTATTGTATCCAACAATCACATCCCTATAATTAAATAGTATTTTTTATTTTAAGTAAATCATCACTTTAATTCTTAAAATTATAAATATTATTTACTTCATTTTCTAGTTTTAAAAAATTTATTTTATTTTTAACTTTATAAAATTTTCTTCATTTTAGTTTTTAACGCTGAAATTTAATAAAAAATTATTAAAATAAAAAATTATTACATTTTATACAATCATAAAATAAAATAAAATAAATATCACTAAATATTAATATAATTAATAGATAATTGTATGATTTAAATATATTGATAGAAATTTAAATTTAATTATATATAAAACATTATTAAAAAGTATAATTTACTTTGATAGCTTTTTACGAATTATTTTTTTTTAATTATTGTTAAAAATATATTTAATATACATAAAATAATAATAATAAGTAAATAATACATACAATTTTATGAGTAAAAATATTATTTACTTTTTATTTTTTTATTTTTTAGGATGGATCAAATTATTTTAGAAATAAATTTAATTAAAGTTATCATATTTAATAATTTTTATAAACAATTAAATTTTATGAATTTAAATATTAAATTAATAAATTATTTTATATAAATTATTTTTACAAAATTTTATAAATTTAAAAAAATTAAAAAAAATTAATTTAAATTTATTTTTTAAAACATCAAACCATTTTTAAATTTTATAAAAATAATTATATAATATAATTTATTAATTTATCAGTTAAATTAGTAAAAGTTAATTATTTATAAAAATATTAAAATAAAATAACTTTAATTAAAATTATTTTTAAAATAACTTTTAACTAAAATTAATTTTATTAATAATCCTGTATTTTTAAGACACATCGTTTATTATATGGTTGTTAGAAATGGACAATGAGATGGAAAATCATTGAATGTAAAGTAAGTTGACTTTAAAGTCATTTGTATCAGCTTCTTTTTGGCTTCAACCTAAGGTCGGAATTCAACGTGCTGCTTTCGGGCGTTAAAGATCCACGTTTTCTCAAGTTAGACCAAAATAACATTTCTTTTTCTTTTACAACAAAAATTAAATTTATTAATTATAATTATGAATCCCTAGCTTTCTAAGGATTTACTTAAAAATATTTAATAACTGAAAATATTATATCTATTTATATATATATATGAGATAGATAAATCATTAAATTGAAAAAATAATAATAATTTATTATTTAATTATTATATTTTTTAAAATTTTACTTATATCTTTAAAAAAATTACTTTGAATAGTTCATAAAACAAAAATAAAAAAAATAAAAACATTCCAACTTCGTACGAACACCACTTTTCAGTTTTTCACTGCCACTTGCATAACTTCCGTAAGAATTTGCAATTTCCTAACATTTACTCGGAATCGTTGGACCACCACCCAAAAGAAGTGAGCAAAGCATGACGTTGTTTACAAATGTTGTTACACATTTTAAAATTCATTAGAAGAGATGAAAAAAAAATTGAAAAAAGTGAAAATAATTATATTTTTATAATTATATTAACTAAAATTTAGGAAAATTAACTCCTACAACATGAGTAAGAAGCCTATGATTCAAACATGGAGGAATTGTCTAATATACAATTAACTTTTGTGACAAATGAACTCCCTTCATTGTCATAAAATCAATACAAAAGTTGGTTTTACGAAGAAAATGAATAATAGGGATTTTTCAATGTTTAAACAACAACTTTCTAACAATAGGAATGATGGAAACATATTTGTGAAACTTGATATGATTATTATTAATTAAATTAATAACTTTTAAATGATAATATAAGCAACGGAATTCTTTAATCTATGTTGTTAGAAGATCATGGTACTTATTTTTGTATTATCAACAATATCAATAGTAACTACATAAACACACATTCAAGAACATATGGAATTCGTGATAAAATTGACAAAATCATCCACACTAAGATTAGAAAGGGTACTACTATCAACATTTAAAGCTGCAAAATTATAAGGAAATAGAAATCATAATATCATCTTTAACGTTAAATTAGCATCTTTATTCCTAAGCTCCAAATTATTCTAGTGTACAAGGAAGAGATATAATCTTGTTAAGTTTAAAAGATGCATTGAATAGAGAGAATATATAGCAGCTTGCACTCCATCTACATCATGTGAATTAAAGTCCTTCCCGATATGAGAGTGAACAAAAATAATATTTTATTTCACTTCAAGAATCCTCTTATATATCCAATCAATTAGATCAGTTACAGAAAAGAAATTTAGAATGGATGAGAATCTCATCTCCTTCCACACTTGTGTAAAGAAACAATTCTTTAGTCAATGTAAAATATTCTTAATACATACATATATAACATCCAGTACAAGTATTATTAGATGACAAATTTCTATGATATTTCAATTCATTGCATGGAATGATATGGTGAACAATAAATTAAATAATTTTTTTTATATTTATAATTTTTAAATCCATAACTTAAGTTAAAAAGAAATGCAACGATCTCTTATTAACCAAATATATACCTACTTGATAGTATATTTATCATCAATGTTTGACCTTCAAATAATAGTATCATAAATTAAAGGATTAAGAAGAAAAAAAAATCAACGACAGTCAGAGTAACCAAGAGGCTTGGGTGTCTACAGGACGTCACGATTCCACTTTTCTCCATACCACAAATCTTTAATACAAATATTAGAATAATCATATATATGCACATAAGAAAATTTGTCACCTAAAAGGTCTTTTTGGGTTCAATTAGAGTACCAAAAAGATCTTCACCAAAATCAATCCGCAAGGTAAAACCATTCTTGAGAATTTCTGCTGCCTTTTAAATAGAGTTCCAAATAAGAATTAGGCTTGTCATCCATTTGCAAAACATGTGAATTCTTTCCATACTTATGAGATAATTTTTTATATAGGTCCCTATATAGAAGTAGAGTTTTTTAAAATTAAATTAGTTGATAATTAAAATTGATTACATGTTAAAATATTTAATTAAATTATTTAATTTAAAATTAAAATTGTAATTAATGAAATATAAATATATAATCAATTTGATAAATCAGTAATTATAAGATATAATGTAAATGAGTAACTTTAAATTTAAATCACGTATAAACATGGAATCGGAATTAAAACTAGTCTTAAAAAAATGGCTTTAAATTACATTGAATTGTCACATTTTAATATAATAATAATAATAATAATAAAATTATATTTTAATTCAGTTAATAAAAGAGTTATTTAAAACTAGTAATTAGATATTAATTATCATTATTTAAATTAGATAATTGATAAATTATAAATATATCTAAAATTAAAATAATAAATTTTAAAATTAAAATATTTCAAAATATTCAATTTCTACGATAATCAATTTTTTAACTTTTTGCTAAATGATGATACAAGTACAAAAATTTAAAATTGAGAAAAAAATAAAATAAAGCATAAAATGATGATTAAGGTTATTTTAACTCATTAGACTTAAATTTAGAAGTAAATTATTGAAGATAATTTATAATTTAAAATGAACTTTTAGAGATAAAGTATAATTTAAATATAAATTTTGAAGATAGGGTAAAATTTAAAAGAAAATTTTATTTATAGGAAGAACCTTATTGAGAGTGAGACAAAAATCTTATCTTTCATTTCATTCTTTTCCTATGATAAATTCTATCTCGTAAGATATTAGAAGCTTGAGTTGTATCATAAATATTAATAGTATTATTTTTTTTTGTTTATAAATTTTTTATTTATATATTTATATTTTATTTTTTAATCATATGTAATTAATTTTCTATCAAAAATTTAATAAATTTTACAATTTAATCAACTAATTTTTACTTTTATTTTGAGTACATGTTTTCTTCTCTAATTTTTTTTAGTATTTTTTATTAAATTATTAAGAATCGATCAATTTTAATAACTTTTAGTTAATCAATCAATAGAAAATTATACTTATGTTGATTTTTTTTAAAATAGCACAATTATATATTAATAAAAATTATGATACAGTTAAATTTGAACAACATTGAAATTATTAACATCTAATAAGAACCTTTTTATTATTATCCTATAACTATTAAATGTTACGATATTTCTTCAATATCTACTAATTGTTAATAAATCTTTAGAATAAGCTAAATTTAATATTTCATTTTATTTAATTAACAACTTATAGATATTTTAAGTTTTTTTTTAATTAATTATTTTGCATGATTATTAAATATAATAATTTAAAAAATATTATTATTGTATAATCATTAAATAGTAATTATATTAGAACAAACAATTAATAATTACCAACATAATTTTTAAAAGAATTAAAAATTAAATTGAATAAAATAATAAGTAAAACCGAGATCTTAAAATACTTCAAAATCACATATTTAAACTCATTAATTTTCATTTTATTATTTTATTATTTTATTATTTATTATCTTTAATTATTTAATACTATCACAATGAGTTTAAAAATTAATAAATAATTAATTTAGCACGTATTAAGTCTAGATTATAAAATACTCTCCTTTACTAACTTTAATAAATACATTTATCCATTAATAAAACTCACAATAATAAACAAGCATTTTCCATGATATAAGTTGGTATAAATTAAATCATCAATACAACCAAACTTGCTTACCTTATGAAAAAATTTCTTCTAACCAGCTAATCTTGTTTGTACTTTATCAATAATTAAAATGAATTCTTTTAACTATGCTAGTTTGTATATAAGAAGATTTTTTTACCAAAATAGTACAGTTTTTAAAATTACTTGTAAAAAATAATTATAAAAATAAGGTTGTTTCAAAATAAATTTGAAATATGAAATAAACTTACCGTGTGTTATAAATCAAAAGTAATTACATATCATTCAGATAAGTAACATTTACTTATATGAAATGATAATTAAAATAATATATAATTATAATTAGTGTCACATGTTTGAAGTTCACAACAAAGTAAATGACGTTTTGTAACACCTAATAAGTTAATGTTACACATAAGATGTTATTATTAAAATACTTGAATATGTTATCCATTATTATTGTGTTTAAAATCATCTTTTGTAAGCATATCATACATATATTTATATCTTAAATTAACTTTTAAATTATTCACAATCATGCATTTAGGTTGATTTTATTATGCATTTGCATTTGATTTAGTTTAAGTTATTACTCTAGTATGCTTGGTGTGAAGATAAATAGAGTTTGGAGTTATACTTAAATGTTCCGAAGGCTCATGGAAAAAAGGAAAAGCAATAAAAAAATTCGCAGTACAAAAAATAAGAAAAAAAACTAAGTTAATGGACAAACACAACTTGCTATATAAAGAAACTCATATTCCTTTCTAACACTAGAAATTGAAATAATCTCTAAAACAAAGTACAATTTTTATGATAAGAGAAAATAATGTTATAATATTGATCATCTTTCAAAATAGATCAATATAATTTATTTTTATAATAATTTAATTTTATAATATATTAAAGTTTAATTGGTACGAATTTTCAATACAGAAAAATTGTTAAATTAATATCCACAAATCTAGAGATATGTCGGTATTTATTATAATTTCATTTTCTCAATCAATATTAATATAAAGATAATAAATGATTAAGCATAAAATATTATTATTCATAAATAAAATAAATCTACATTAATGATGTATATTGATTAAATCTATATAATTTACAAATTTAAAATTAAAGAACTTTTAAATTAATTATTAAATATTAAAAATCAAATGTAAAAGCACGTGGCTCTAGTTGATTGTTTTGTACTTGTGGTAGCGGTGGGCTTTAACTGCATTATAGCTAACAAAATAAAATAAAACAATAATCAAAGCAAAATCAGGAAAAACATTTACATTATAAAAGTAGAGAAATTTTTATTACATCAAATTCATGACGTAAAATTATAAATGATTTAATTAAAATTTAACAATTCAACGTATTAACTAACTAGATTTAGTGAGAAAAATTTTAAAACACTTCTTTTTAAAAAAATGTTTCTTTTTATTTAAATTTTGATTGTTAATGGGTTGAGACGTTATTGTTTCAATTTAATTAAATAATTCATAATTTTATATAATAAACTTATTTTTTTTATAAATAAAGTCATAAAAATACTTCTTAACACAAAAATTTAGAAAACAACATCTACAACTTCTCATAACAGGCAGAAGATAATAAATGATAAATATGATATATATATATATATATTTATTGTAAAAATTATATATTTTAAAATAGTTTTAAATATTTAAGTTAATTTAAATAATTATCATAAATAATTTTAAAATATTTAGAATTTATTATTAATTATTTTAAATTTAAATTATAAATTAATTATTTTAATTATCCATTTATGATTTATTATATTTTAAAAGTTAACCGTTGAAAAATTATTACGGTTTTATTTTTTTTGTTTAAAATTTAATTTTTAATTGGAATTCAATTTTTAACCATATTTATTAAAAGTTGACCGTTGAAAAATTATTACGGTTTTTTTTTTAAATTTAATTTTTAATTGAAATTTAATTTGTTACTCTAAAAATATTTTATATATATCACTAGTTCTTTTAGATTAAATTTATGAATTCTTTACTTATTTTTTTTTTGTTAATGGAAAATTTAGAAGAGGTCGTTGTATTTTAGAGAATTATATTGTGGGTGAACAAATCTTTAAGATCATTATCATCATTACACGCTTTAATTTATGAGATATTTTCAAATTTTTTACTAATATATATATATATAGATTAATATGTAGATTTAATATGTATATATTAGTTATATTTAATAAATATTTAAAATATTTTAATAAAACTACTAAGTAACTAATTTTTGATAATGTATTCTTTTAAGTATTAATTTTTATGTGTTATGTTTAGTTTAAACCAATGGATTGACTAACAAATTTATTAAAATATATGTTTAAGCTAGTCAAATAAAATTATTAAATTAAAAATAATTTTATCTAATTAATTTAAATATATATTTTCTCTTTAAATTCTTTTCAATTTTATAAAAATAAAATTGAGTGAGGAGAATTTTATCCCCTCACCTCCCCTTCAACATTTTTAATGAAACATGAAAAATTTATAAAAGTTTTTCGTTTTTTTTTAGTCCAAGATTATAAAAAATCAACTTCCTAAGAAGAGAATTCGTGTTGAGTTTGAAATTGTTTAAGATCTTAATTACTCCTTATTTGAGATCATTTTAAAGTTCTAATTTCTAAAAACTTCCTGATCTCCATTCTATCCATTTTTGTTTTTAATTCTGCTTTTTGCTTTATAATTTTTTGCCAAAAAAATCCTTTGAGTCGTGCATGACTCGTGAGCTCAACCATTTTCCAGTCAAAATGCTCTCTCTCATTGATCTATTACTAAACATGAAAAACATGAACTTCTTGGAGGCAGAATCTACAAATAACAGAAAAAATAAAATAAAATAAATGCCCCTAAAAAATCAGTCTTGGATTAACCAAATTAAAACTCCTGGCTCGAAAAGCATTTCTATACCTATTTAGTCTATAACCTTCTATATAAATATTTGAAGAAAAAAATTAAAAAGGTAAAATGAATTAATTTTTTTTATTAATTTAAATTATTTTATTAATGTAAACTTTTTAACAGTATTTTTATCTTTTTTTTTTCAAAAGAAAAACCACTAAAAACTTAACAAAGTACACATGAATATTTATAAAAAATGATAAACATACAACCTTTCAACAAGAAAATAAAAGCTGTGTTTTTATTGATAATTATTCGTCTTGTGATGTTTAACATGTGCGTTTCTACCTTGATGTGATTGTAATGTATTTCATTTTTTTTTAGAAGTTGTTTAGGAAGAAGAATTTTGTAGGGAATTAAAAAAGGTAAAATTTTATTTTAAATAAATATAATTTAATTTAATAAATTTCGAAATAAAAAATTATAAATTTGTAAATTTAATATAATAATTATTTAATTTTATTATTATAATTATTATATAATTATATTAATTAAAAATAAAAAATTATTTTTTACTTTTTTCTTTTAAATTTTTTTTTCAAATTATTTCTTAACAGGAGAAATAAAAGAAAAAAAATGAAAGAAAAAAAAAGGAGAAGAAAAAAGAAAAAATTATCTTTTTATATTTAGATGAATGAAAAAGAAATAAAAAAATATATTAGTAATATAAATTTTAATTTATATAAATTTTTAAAAAATTAAAATTTTTACTATGTTTTATTATAAATATAATTTTATATTTTTGTAATTTTTTAAAGATATATAATAATTTTAATAACTTAAAATAAAAAATTAAATAAAACCTTTTCTTTTTCAACTTTCTTATCTAAAGTGAAAAAATTAAATTTTAATAAGATCCATAAAAAATATTTCCTTCATTTATATTTTCTGTTCAAACAAATAATAAAATATTTTTTTATGTTTTCTTTTTATTTTCAACCAAACAAATTATAAACATCTTTATACATATTTAAAATTGATAAAAAAAAATTGAATATCATGTGACAACATAAGAGAATCATTTGGTTCAATATTTTTTTTATTTTTTTTTATGAAGCTAGTTTAGTTCATTATTTATCTATTTTTTTATAAAAAAATATTTTATTATATTTTTTGAATTTGATTTATTTAAAATAAAAATAAAATAATTTAGAAGATAAAATATATAGAACAAAATGATTAAAATGTTGAAGATGTGATAAAAATTTAATTTTAATTATTAATATATTTTATATTTTAAATAAATTTATAAGAGCTAATTTATTTGTTAAGAAAATAAAAAAATGTTCTAAAAACGTATGTGTTAAAAGCGTTGAAGAGGCATTTCATATAGTGTTAAAAAATATTTACAAACACAAAAACAATTTAAAAACAGTTGAGAAAGTTCTCAAAACAAATTTATTTTACTTTTTTCAAGAAAAGATAAATCATTCCAAATGTATTAGAAACCATATGAACATTAGAATAGGACAAATATTAATTTTCATAAGGCATTAAATATATAAAAAATTTAGCAAATAATCCTTTTGACAGTTTAGAATGACCATAATGATGTAATAAATAATTTTTATAATCTAAAATATGATCATAATTAACGTAGAAATTTTGACTTTTATATTAAATTTAACATAAATTGATATATAAAATATAACTTTTTATATTGTAGAAAAAATTAATTTTTTATATTGATTTAAAAAATAAAAAAGAATCGATATAAATTTTTTTTCATTAATAATACGTACTTAGAAATTAAAAATAACAAACTATGACTATTTTAAACCAAGAGATGTAAGATTAACATATCAAAAGAAAATATAATTTATTTATTTAGAATAAATGCAAGTAGGAACAAAATCTAACTATAAATTAGGGATAAATATGCCAATTATGTTGGTTTTAAGAGATATCATATGAAGCTACTAAAATTAGTAGAGATCATAATTGTAATAATGAAAAACAATCTCTGTGACAAGCTTACTTTCTTAAAATGCTATCCTAAATTTTTTATGAATTTAAGATAGGCATGAATCAAAAAGATATAATAGGTGCTGGTTTTCATTCGTTTCATGTAAAGAATTTATTATAACGTTAGAAAAATAGATTATAACTATTAGAAATATTTAAAAACTGAACAATCTATTTTAAACCGTATAACCAAACTGAAATAGTTAAAAATTGAAAAAATATTTAAAATTATAATATTTATTATAGCTCGGTTTGATTTACGATTTACTTATGAAAAACCAAACTAAATATCATATAATTGCACATGTATTTCAATTTTACATTATATTTTAGGAAAAAATTACTATTAAAATTTCTAAGTTGTTGTATCTATTGTTAACATAACATTTATTGTATTATTTACTACGAAGTATTTAGTTATAGATAGGAAAAAAAAAATTTATATAGTTTACTTTTCTTTTGATTTTAAACATAGAATTCTGCATTTATTTAATATTGTTTTTGTTGTTTGATTTTTTAAAATAAAATAAAATTTTGAAAGAATTTAATCAAACAAACCGTTAAAGATTAATTTAATTTTTATAACATATTTTAACTAAATCAAATTAAGTTGCAAATATTTTTTATAATCGTTTTAACTTTTTTATCTCCTTTAAAGTTAAACCAAATCGTATGTAACAGATTCTAATAGCAATAAAAAGATCTTAATTAGATGAGACTGTACTTGTTTAGGCAAACCTTGAAAGATCATCGGTGCACATTCCAAAAAAATTAAATCACAAAGATATTATCATAAATTATCAAAAGATTGGTTACTAGAAGATTAATAAAGGAAGAAAAAAAATATATAGCACTCATATCAGATAAATTATACGTGATAGACCTAACGTTTGATTAAAATGAATATGTTATCATATCTTAACATAAGCGAACCACAAATAGTACATAAAAAGGAAAGTTCCATAACCTTGGTAGGTAGATCTTTACTGGAGTTGCGAAAACTAAACAATAGTAATCCAAAAAATATCCATTCTTGTTGACCAGGAAGTTGATGTTTCAAATTCCTCACAAAATTCTTCTACAACTACATAAATTTTAAATAATTTAACGAAAGAGAAACCTTTTCAAACAGATAAAAAGTGTATAGTCAAAGATTTTAAAGCTTAATATAATAAAGAAAAAAGGAATTGTTTTTTCCAACATTTGAAGAAGAAAGAATTATAGAATTAAAAATAATATAGATAAGTACATGGATGATAATGAGATTAATGTATACTTTTTTTTATTAGATTTCAATATACTATAAATAAAATAATATAGAATATCCATTTTATACGGTAATATTAAACCCATTAATCAATAAAATTTTAGTGTGAAAAGCAGAAAATAATACAATAGTGGAATCTGAACATCTTCCTCAAGAGAAAATAACATTCCTAGTTTCAAAGGATTTAAAAGTAAAAGTTACAACCTTTAAAACTATTGACCCCAAGAGGAAAATGTTAATAAAAAAGACATAAAAAATGTATATGCAGTTAAATTATTTAAATACCATATAAAAATATTATGTTTAAATAGTTAACTATAATAAAATTTATATCATGATACTTAGATGGTACAACTACCACTATAATTTCATAGGTTTAAATTAAATAAAATTATAAATTAATAAATGTATTTTAAAAGAAATTAGTGATAATAAAAATAAAAATAATATTGATATTAAGATATATGAAATAAAGAAAGCTTTAAAGATGTTATGTAAGGAAAAATCTTTAATAAATACTCTAGAAGTAAATAAAATAAAATAAAAACTAAATCCTACCCAAAACTTAATAAACTATTATCAAAATATTAATTTATCTTAATATTCAATTTAAAGAAAAATGATAATTTATTTAAAGTTTTTAGAATAATTCCAACATGATTGAATGTAACTTGGATGAATTAATGAATAGAGGATATTAGATTTAACTTTCAAGTGATCAGAGCTACAATAATTTATAAAATTAAAAGACTATTAGATAAAGATAGAATAATAACAATAATTTAAAGATTTATTAAGTAGATAAAATTAAAAGATTATCAAATAAAGATGTGATAATAACAATAATTTAAAAATTTATTAAATAAATAAAAAGATAATAGAATAATTTTTATTAATAGAAAAATAATATTAAAAAATATAAAATATAAAATTAAAAATTAAAAATAAGATGATGTATCTATCCTAATATATACAATAATTCCAAATTTTATAGGAGCTATAAATATATTAAAAGAAAGGACAGTTAATTAATTAATTAATCTAATTTATTTAATAAAGATGATATAAAGACATATTTTTATCAAAGATTATCTAAGAAAAAATAGATTTAAAAAAATTTTGAAAGAAAAGTTTCTAGCTTGATTTTTTTTTTAAATTTAATCTAATCTACAAAAGATATTTTCTAAATATAAAACTTTATTTATAACAAAATAACTTATGGGCAGATACGAAATATAATAGCAAAATCTCATATTAGAATTAAGACAGTTGATAATTTAAATTTTAATGATGTAAAAAATAATTAAAATTTAATAAATAAGACTTTAAACTGGATTTTGTTCGAAAGTTATAGGAACGTGTAGTTAAAGATTCTTTCCAAGAGTTTAGCAATGTTTAAAGTGGTGTTGAAGAAATGTCTAATCTTATAGACGCAAGATATTTGAAATAGTTTGTGCTCAAATCTAAATATAAAAATTAAAAATTATTTTTTTAAGAATATGTTTGCATGTAAAATGTGAGTATAAATTTTATTAAATTTTAGATAATTAAATGCACTATGAAAGGATTTTTTTCATCAAGATTCTACGAAAGAACACTAAAGGAGCAATCAAAAATAAAGAATGAAAAAAAGGTAGGATTAAAGTATGGAAGTATCAACAATTCAAGATGATCGAATATGATGTCTATCGTGTCAAGGTGGAGCCTCCCTTTTGTAAGCAAGAATTGTAAATTTAGCTTTTGTGGTGTAAACACTTTCGAAGCTTTATTTTTAAAATTAATTAGTAAATAAACCATAATTTAAATAATAAGTAAAAATTAAGATTAAAAAAATAGAAAATATAAAATAAATAAATAAATAGAAAAATAGAAATATTAACAGAAAAGCAGGTAAATAAACAGATAACAGAATAATAGAAATAAAATACAAAAATAAAACAAAGTAATAGAAAAATTAAAAATAAAAATTAGAAAAACAAAAACTAACAAAAAAAAAAGAAAAGATAGAAAAATAAAATAAATAAAACATAAAAATAATAATCAACCAAAAATATTAAAAAACAATAAAATAAAATAAATAAAAAGAGAAAAAATTGAAAAAATAATAAAGGAATATTAAAATGAAAAAAGAGAAGAAAAATAAAATGAAAAGAAATAATAATAAAACAAAAAAATAATGATAAAAAAAAAAATAATAAAAACAACAAAAAATAAATCAAATGAAATAAAAAAATAGAAAACTAAATTCCAAAACAAAATAAAAACAGAATAACAAAATTAAAAAAAACAGAAATTCAAAAAAAAAAGGAAAAAAGAAAGTAAATAATGAAAAGAAAAAATAAATAAATAAAAGAAAAAATAAAAAAGGGGGAAAATAAACAAAAGGCAGAAATTTTTGAAAAGGAATATAAAAAGAAAAATGTTCTACTTAGGGGATCGATTTTTTGAAAAAATCATTTTTGAAGGGAAAGGAAGGGAGGAGAAAAATTCTCTCTCAATCACTACCGATTCAGAGACTTCAAGATTCAGAAACATTAGTGCCAAGGAGGGATCCCATTTTTTAGATTGGGAAGGGAAGAAAGCTCCATTGATGCTAGCACTGGAGTCCTGATACGCAGACTTGGTTCGAACACTGTGGATCTAACCTTCTATTCTGCGCTTTAAGATCTGGATGGAGCTTCTCTAGAGGCGTCGAGGCTCTTGGCCGAAGGGAATGAGCTTGGCTCTGTGAATCGCTTCCCCTGGAGATCGACATCCGAAGAAGGTCAGGATAATGTCTTCTTGAATCAGAATCTCTTCTGCTCCTCCTCCACGCAGGTTAGTGCTTGGATTTATCCTTCTCTGATTGGTGCAAACAATTGGTGGCCTCTTTTTCTTGAATTGATCTTAAATGTCGTTATTGAATGGAATGATGCATGAAGTCCATAAAAGTTCCTTGAATCATGACTCGTTTACCAGTTTCGATCCATATATATCTAGTTCTTAAATAGAATTTAGGCTTCATATGGAATAGATCTAGAAGTTGAGCGTTCTGTTTTGTTGTCCACACATAGATGAATTTGTCATTTTTCTCACACAACGATATAATAATTATTCTGCTCCCACACGAGCCAAAGACTCTCTCATGGATTTCATGCAAGGATCAAGATTATGAGTTACCTTCCCTCCATGACGTTAATCGTTGCGACGTATTGATGCCTCTAATAAGGTCATACTAGTGTGCACGAAGGTAGAAGTATGAGACAAGATCCTTGTGGAGTGTATATTGGAGTTCAAGACACTCTCACACTTTGTGAACAGCTCCATGAACAATGATATCCTTGATTAATTCCTTGAGATGATCCTATAGAATGCGGGCGTTCATAAGATCAGGGTATTACCTCGGTTTCATCCAGGTTCAATCTCTCAAGCTACCTTCGATACACTTTGGGACATCGTTGCATGCATTAATAAAAGCCTCCATATATCTAGGTTGTTGTGGAAACAGAATGCACAAGCCATGAAAACCACTGTAGGTTCAATATATGTTCATATTCCCTGCACTACATGTTGTGGCTTACATGAGTGCAACTTGGCTTTATGGCGAACATGGTGGCAACAAGAGAAAGCCATGCAAGAACCATGCAAACAGCCATGCACGAAGGGGGAAGGCAGCCATGCAAGTTCTGGCCCACGTTTACGAAGGGGGAGTTCCATGCACCAGCTATACAACCCCCCACAATAGCCAACTAGAGGATCTTTTTTTTTTGTTTAACAAAAGAGTGCAGTGTTTCCTCTGAAGAAATGGTCATAATTGGCGAAAGAAAGGAGATGGAAGAACTGTGAGCTAAGCATATGAACGGCTAAAGGTTGAACATGTTGAGGCCTTAAAAGTGTTATTATGCACAGGGAAAGCACGACCTTAATTGCTAGAGGCAGAGCTATAAGCATGTCGCTCTCGTACATTATGGAGACACAAGGGAGGGAAGGTTCAGCCTTGGAGCTGAGGCACAATTGTCCCTCGGTTCATCTTTTGCATTTAGTTAGAATCCTAGCTCATATTATATGCAGAATTCAGGGTCACAGTCCACACATGGTGATTCATATGAAGCTCAGAGTTACTCTAGTCCATAGAAGCTACCTTTGATATATTCATACTGATCAACGACATGAGTCCCTTGCATGGAGTATAGGAAGAATTAGGAACCTCAACTGAATCTGAGGTTGCTCAAGCTTGGTGCCGATTGTGGGATATTTAAATTTGAGTGAAGCCAACTTGAAGAAAGTGCTCCCAAAGATAATTTAGAAATGACGAATGGGTAAGTCCTGTAATGGCCAATGGCCAATGAAAAGTGACGATGTGGAGGATCCCGATCTCAACGGCATGTGCATGTGCATGGCTTCACCAAATGTTAACCAAATTGAAGACACTAAATAAAATGGAAGAGCACTAAATCACAGCCAAAAGGCTTAGCCCAATGGTCAAAGGCGCTGCTCGTAATCCACATAACAGGGGTTCGAATCCCCTTGGCCACTTTTTCTCGCAAATGGCAGATAAGTGATGGCCAACACATAGGCGTGGCCAACATGGGCAGCCATACACTCTTGATGGCCCATTCAATTAAGTCATGTGGAATTAAATCGGGCCTCAAAATTGGGCCTACGAATAACACTAAGGAAATAGAATAAAAGGTCAATCCTAAAAATAAAAATAATTCTTTTCTTCAAATAAAATCAAGTTTAATTCGATTTCAAATAAAATAAAAAAATAATTCTTTTTTTCAAATAAAATCAAGTATAGTTCAATTTCAAATAAAATAAATAAAATAATATATAAAATAAAATTTAATTCAATTTCAAATAAAATAAAAATAATGCTTTTCTTCAAATAAAATCAAGTTTAATTTAATTTCAAATAAAATAAAAATAATTCTTTTCTTCAAATAAAATCAAGTTCAATTCGATTTCAAATAAAATAAAAAATAATTCTTTTCTTCAAATAAAATCAAGTTTAATTCTTCTTCCTTAAATTTCAAGTCAAGTATTTTATTTTTAAATCAAATTCTTTTTCCTCAAAACCAAATCAAGTTTAATTCTTTTTTCCTAAATTTCAAGTCGAGTATTTCATTTTTAATCAAATTCTTTTCTTCAAAACCGAATCAAGTTTAATTCTTTTTCCTCCAATTTTGAATCCAAGGTCATTTTGTTTTGAATCAAGTTCATTCTTCAAAATTAAAAATCAAGTTCATTTCAAATCAAGTCCAATTTAAATCAAGTTCATTTTAAATCAATTTCACTTTAAATCAAGTTCACTTTAAATCAAGTATATTTTAAATCAAGTTCAATTCTTCAAAATTGAAAATCAAGTTCATTTCAAATCAAATTCATTTTAAGTCAAGTTCATTTTAAATCAAGTTCACTTTAAATCAAGTTCTTTTTAAATCAATTCACTTTAAATCAAGTTCATTTTAAATCAAGTTCATTTTGAATCAAGATCATTGTAGATCAAGTTCATTTCAAATCAAGCCCATTTTATTTTAAATCAAGCCAATTCCTTTTCTACCTAAGCTCAATCCCCTTTTGTATCTTTATTATTTACAAATCAAATTCATTAATTCTAGGTCTCACACAATGAACCCTAAGCAGGAACTTGTAGCTTTTTATGCTGTTCGATGTTTAGGAATTCATATGGGTCCCAGTGCAGTCGTAGTTGTCTTGGACCATGTGCATATGTGGACTAAGAATTCTTTTTAAATAAATTCAAGAGAAACTTCTTTTCGAAATCCTAAGTCTCACGCGATGAGCTCTAAAATAGAACTGGCGGTTTCACTATTGTTCGATGTTTAGAGATTCATATGGATCCTAGTGCAGCCTTCGTTTGCCTTGGATCTTGTGCATACGTGGACTAAGGATTTTCTTTAAAATATTTTCAAAACACTATGTTCCTTTTCAAGCACCTCCGAAGGTCAAGCCTTCACACCAGAACTACGTAAGCCTTGAGTTTCCAATTGCACTAGGAAATACGTAGGAGCAAGGATCAAGTCTGTCAGGCTATCTTCCATCAACCTATTTATTTTCATTCTAATCTAAAGGGATCAAACAGTTTTTGAAAACAGCAAAAATCGCACACTCAGTTTAAGGGTACCGTTCTTCAGAATGGGCGAGTAGGGTGCCTAACACCTCCCCTACTCGTAATCGACTCCCAAACCTAGATTCTTCCTCAAGTTAGGGTTTTTCCAAATATTTTCCCTTAAATAAAAATTTGGTGGTGACTGCACATTATTAAATAATAATTCTTTTAAAATTTTAGTGAGTTTGTCATCTCTTCGTAGTTACGGTTGCGACACGTGGACTAGGTTAACCTAGTTGCTCCCTCAACTATCACGACCACTCTAGGTCATCAGTAGCATTGTTAGGATTGGTTGGATCTTTTTTGCATTATTAGGCTTGGCGTGATACTTTTCTGTCGCTTCCCAGTTTTGGAACGGTCGTATTATATCTAGCACAATCGTGCTGTCTTATTATGCACGGACATGCTATGTTTAGTTGGCACGATTGTGCTTAAAAGTCTACATGGGGTTGGAAGGCTCGGTCTACTATGGGACATATTTAAGGAGCATTTTTATCCTTTTGTTGTACCTTATCTTTTTATGCCTTTTTTTTTCTTTCTTTTTGACTCAAAATTTGCTTATTTTCTAATTTGTTACTTGGGTAAATATTTTCGTAAAAATAAGAAAAATTATAAAAAGTTAACAGTGAATACTCATGATGTGCAATAATTATGCTTAAATTCTTGCAAATAAATTGACAGAGTGATAGTTTATCAACATGATATAACTTAGTACTGGGAAAGGTTATCCTAAAAAGTATATTTCAAACTTTCAAATCCTATGCTAAGACAAATCATAAAATTTACACATGAGGTTAACATGCCAAAATGCAAGAATTAATTGTTGATAAAGCTAGTTTTCTGTATCCACCAACAATTTGAAGCAGTAATTAATTAAATATGCATGTAATACCTAGATTCCAATGAGCTTTAGTTTAAATCACATGTATAAATAAAAGCCTCAAAGCTCAAAAGAAGAAATAGAGAGAATTGTTCTTTCAAAATAATTTTCAAGTCATCTTCTTCTTTCATTAACTTTGTGATAAACCATTATTTTATTGATTTGTCTGTAAAAAATTAGTTATAATTACGATATAATTTATGATTATTTGATATAATTTCACCTAATTTATCTTATTTTTTAGAAATGGTCATGCAAGTAAAACCCTTAATTTCTAACCTATTATTAATTTAACAAGTCAGAATGTTCTTTATACTTCTCTTAATTATATACCTTGTATGATCATTAAAGATAGTAACTTAAGGGAAAAAATATTGTTATTGCATGATCGTTGAGTAGTAATAGAATGAAAACATATGGTTAGCAATTGATTTTAAATCATTCATAAGGAAGTTCAGGGTAAAATTGGGTAAAGTTATAAGGGGAACCAAAATTCCATGCCTTTCCATAATTAAATTTGTACTTATGTTCATTTGCCTTTAAATATCCTACTTTTATTTTTCTTTTTTTATATTTATTTTAAATACTTCCAAACAAAACTATTTTTTAATGAACTCAAAAAGTTAGGATTCAATTATTTTTTAAGGATTATTGAAATACTCTTTATGGAAATGATATTGACAGTTTTAAATACCCTTTTCTATATTGACGGGTGCACTTGCTTGTGAGTAAAACTTTTGTACGCACAATAAACACAATAACAAGTTTTTAGCATCATTTTCGAGGAATATTTTCCAATAATCTTAGAAGTTTGAATCTTAATTTCTTGAGACATGTATATATTTTATTAAAAAAATTAGAAATAAAAATTTTAAAAATAAAAAATTTATTGTTAAATCTTTATGTGATTTTTTGTTTGTTTATGAGAACTCGCTCTCGAGGTTCTCAATTACAGTTTAATCCTATGATAGAGAAAACACGTAGAAGATTGAGACGAAAAAATGAAAGCAAGCAAGATAGCAGTGCAAAGACAAAGGACATTCTTGAATTACATGACCCCAAGTGATGAGAGGGCTTACAAGATAACATATCGATCTCAGTACTTAAAGGTGTTCCAAACTTCAAATTGAAGCTCGCCCTTATTAGCATGATCCTAAACATGCTTCTCAGAGGGAAAACTTCAGATGACTCACACCTCTATATTCAAAAGTTTCTAAAGTAGATAAACACCATCCGGATGTATGGAATCACACAGAATATCATCAAACTGAAATTGCTCCCCTTCATAATCATTGAAAAAGTTGAAATATGGTTAAACTCTCTGCCAAAGGTATTCATCACTACGCGGGAGTATTTACAACATATGTTCCTATCACAATACTCTTCACAGTCATTACTATCGCAACTGTAATTCTAACGAGACAACGAACTCGCTAAAGTTTTGAAATGAATTTTATTTGATTAATGTGGAGCCGCCACCAAATTTTTATTTAAGGGAAAAGATTTAGAAAAAACCTTGACTCGAGGAAGAGATTTAGGTTCGGGAGTCGGTTACGAATAAGGAAGGTGTTAGACACCCCACTCGCCCGTTCTGAAGAACGGTACTCTTGAACTGAGTGTGTGATTATTTGAAAATTGTTTAATCCCTTTAATTAGTGAAAATAAATACTTGATGGGGGTTAGCCTGAAAGGACTTGATCCCGCTCCTACGTATTCCCCGGTGCAATGGGAAATTCAAAGCTTACATAGTTCTGGTTTGTTTTGAAGGCTTGACCTTCGAAGATGCTTGAAAGAAAGGAATTTTGAAAACGAACATGTTGTTTTTGGAAAATATTTTTTAGAAGAGCAATCCTCATCCACATATGCACAGGGCCTAAGACAACTACGACTGCACTTGGACCCATACGAATATCTAAACAACGAACAACAGAAAAAACTACCAGTTCGTGCTTAGGGCTCGTCGCGTGAGATTAAGAATCGCAAAACAGATTTTTATTTTTGTAAAAACGATGAATAATAAAACGAACAAGATTTTTTATTTTGTAAAAAAGGGAAAGGCAATCTTAATCCACATATGCAGCCCAAGACAACTACGGCTGCACTTGGACCTATACGAATCTCTAAACAACGAACAACAGAAAAAGCTACTAGTGCGTGCTTAGGGCTCGTCGCGTGAGATAAGAATCGAAAAACAAGATTTTCATTTTGAAATAAAAACGATGAATGAATAAAAGGGAGTATGGGGCTCAGTCAAAACTTAATGGAAATTTATGGATTTAACTTGTAATTAGAAGAATTTTAGGAATTTAAATTGCAATTAGTATAATTTTAGAGACTTAATTTGTAATTTAGGAGGCGGAAATTTCACTTTAGAAATTATGGGGGGCAAAATAACAATTAGGAATTTTGGGGTATATTTGGAATTAATGGAAATGATTAAGGGCAGTTTGGATAATTTGAAATTTGGGGAAATTGGAATTACTGGAAATTGTTAAGGGCAGTTTGGGTAATCTGATATTTGGGACAGAATTGAAATTACTAGAAATGGTTAAGGGCAGTTTGGGTAATATGACATTTGGGACAGAATTGGAATTACTGGAAATGGTTAAGGGCAGTTTGGGTAATCTGAACAAAAGTAAAAGATTTTGAAACCTGATAAAAGAATTAAAAATAAGTAAAAATTATTGGAACTTGAGAAAAGGCTTGGTTAACAAAAGAAAAATTAATTAATTAAAACCTGAGGAAATGGTTTGATCAGAATTAAACAAAAGGGACTTTGCTTTAGAATTGGCCGTTGGTTTTGTCTTCCTAGAGTTGTTCATAGGCCTAACTCGTGGTCTGGTTACAAGTTGCCTATGCTCCTGCTGAACAGGCCGCCATGGGCATGCAACTAGGCCCAAGAATTTGTAATTTCATGGGTCAGTAGGTTAGGAAATCTACTTGTTAGAATATCAAAATGTATAGCAAGACATGGATCGAACACACGATCCCAGGGCAGCATGCCATGCTTACAACCATTCATGCTACACAAATATGTAGCTTATATTCCGCATATTAGGTATATGTATGCAAGGTGAGCTACTTCTTTTATTTCGAGGATGACTAATTGATGGGCCCTCCCTGCTTTCAATTCACCTTTGTGCTTGAAGGTCCACTCCTACGTGCATGCATGTCGCATGGGACGAGCATGATCCTATCAAGGCCAAGTCTCGAGCCCTTTGAAACCATCTGTGCTAAGCTCTCCACTAAATTTGCTGGATAATCTCCTCGGTCGCTATCTCTACTTAACGGTCGCTTGCCATTGGAATTTACTACCCTCCCAGGTGCATGCAATAGGGGCCCACCGACTGTGAAAAACCCATCACATATTTTGGGGTACACCATTTTATGTGCAAACTGCATAGGCCATGTGTTCTTTGTTGCATACAAGCCTACCCAGATTTGACATCACTTCTGTGGGTATTCATCTCCTCTTACACACTTTGAGAGCCCAACGTCTTCCTACCCTAACCGTATAACCAGAACCCTTGCGTCAAATTGATCTCACGGAGCTTGCTAGACTTTTGCCATGGCCTTTCGACTTTTCTCTCTCAGTGACATGCACCTTACATGCATCATACAGCATAATGAAACCACTCCCAGCGACACCAAGGTTGTCTTTCAGTCATGAACATAACCTTTGATACAACTATCGCATACATAGGTTCTTGATCAATAGTTCAGCCAAATGAATTCCAATATTTCGCATACATGTATATACACTCTTTGCAGCATATCCACCTCTTAATATGATATAATGGGAATATGTTACCCTAGTTGAAGTGCACTTAGTGCGTTCGAGTAAAAGGCTCGTGTTCGCAGGAGTTGTAGCCAAATCGGGGGTGAGGGTACCTAAGGCCTGCAAGAGCAATCCTTTGTTTCAGATTTCCGTCACTTCATTTGAGTCAGTATGAGTGTAAACCAGGGTAATGCATTCAACGTCATTTGAAGTTTTCAAAAAGTATTCGCTACTCGCTTTGCTGGTGTGTTCTATGATGTAAATTCCTCCCCACACATAGGCGGAGCCTAAACAAATATTCCTAAGGGAGGTTGCCTTCCTGGGAGCTCCTAACACTTGCTGGTTTTCATCTAAATCGACTACATCACTCTTGAACCAAAGCTCACATTACCTAACTACTAGCTCTTAGCTTGAGGAAATAGGTGACGGATGACGAAATCCTGGTTCATTACAGTATATTATAGCGCCTAAGTTTCAATCATAGGTTAACACATCAGACCTGGATTTCCTAACTGAACTAACATGACGTCTAACAGGATTCCTGAAGGATCCTATTTGGAATCAAGATTCTTTAACAGAAAGTGGAGGTCGTAATCTCGAAGATGAAGGGTCCTAGGCCATCTTGAACAAGGTATTGGACGAACGGCATAGGCGTGTGGATATAGAGATCTTGAGCACCTGTGAATCATAGGGTCACTATGCTAGAAATCGAGGCTCGGATGGCATTGTTTTGTCATGGCTAGAAAGCCTCTGGTATGCCTTAATCACTTTGCATCCAGTGATACATTTTGGATCACCACAAGGGCAACTGAAAGCTTCCGTTGATCTTCCCTCAAATCCTAACAGAACCTCAATAATGTGACGTATTCCCACTACAGCCCTCGAGTAGTGACGTTAATGCAAGAGTGAAAATATAGCCGCCATGATTCTGTCCTAGTTAATTAAGGATACACGACTTGTGTGGAAACTTTCTGGTAAAGGTTTATTCCCATGCATGCAATGATTGTCCCTTATAGATTCCATTTTCTTGATGTTATTGCTACCCTAATCATGCAACTAACTTCTTGATCCTTGGTTTAAGGGTGATAATATCATCCAATAGACAAAATTTGGGCACAAAGGCTTACCTATGTGGAGTTGGCTTGAAAAGGGTGTAGGTTCTTCCTCAGTCAAGGCAGAAGCGAGCTTTTCCTCTCCTCCATTCTCTGGGAGTTCTTTCTTCTTTTCCAAGATGGGCTTCCCTGAACCGGATTGACGACGGCTTCCCCCTCCCTTCTTCAGCCAACCTCCTTGAATATCAGATGCCCTCTTCTCTTTATCTTCTTTCCTTTTCTTTTATTCTAAAAACCGTTTTCTAATTTTTTTAATCCCTCCCCTCTTTTTTTCTTTTTAGTTTTTTATATTATTATTATATATATATATTTATTTATTTTTGTTACTTCCATTTTTTATTTATTTTATTTATTTCTTTTCGTTCTTATTTTCATTTTCTGCTTTTTTACTTTAATTTCAGTTTTTCTTTTATTTATTTCAGTTTTTCTCTCCTTTTTGTTAAATTTTTCCTTTTAGATTTTTTTTTAGATTTATCTTGCACATGTATTTTTTTATTATTTATTTTTATTTTTATTTTATTTTAAAAATATATTTTTCTTTATTTTTTAGAATTTACTTCTTTTTAATTTAATTTTTTTTATTTTCAGATTTTGTTATTTGATTTTTTATTATTTTTAATTTTGTTTTACTGTTTTTTTTATTTTCTTTTAATATCCCTTGTCTTTCTCCTTTTTTGTTTTTTAGTTTTAAAATTCTGTATATTTTTTTTTTTTGTTTTATAGTCTTTTAAATTAGTGTGGATTTTAAAATATGGCCTTGAACATAATTGAGTGTTTGCAATTACAACATAAGATCATAGGGGAGATTGCCATAAGCAAAATTGGGGAAAGGTGCATGGTTGAAGCTCATATGACTCAACAAAATAAGGATGCTAATTACATGGGAAAAACTTATAATCTCACTTGGAAGAATCACCCTAATCTTTTTTAAGGAGGGCATCAAGGTAAAATTATATTAATAATGTTCAAAATGTTTACAAGCCCCCTCACGCACAAACCCAAGAAGGCTATAGGCAAGAAAAGAATGAGTCAACATCTTCAGAATCACAATTCAAGAATATGGAAACACGACTCAAAAACATAGAAACCTAATTTCAGAATATGGAGAATCAAGTGCGATGAATATATGACCTCTTGACACAATAAATGCTTGGGACACTGCCTAACTAGCCTAAGGTGAACCCAAATGAGCAAACCAAGATGATCACTTTAAGGAGTGAAAAAGAGTTGGAGATGCTTGTGGAAAAATAGAAGAAGGAACATGTGGTTACTAATGACTACCAAT
Organism: Canavalia ensiformis; assembly: GCA_026541065.1. Lineage (NCBI taxonomy): Eukaryota > Viridiplantae > Streptophyta > Magnoliopsida > Fabales > Fabaceae > Canavalia > Canavalia ensiformis. The sequence goes on from JAMKYM010000437.1 coordinate 1,767,896, forward strand.
AGGTTATTAATAACCTCTTAACCTTAATGGATGAGAGCTCAAAAGAAAAAAGGAAGGAGGTTGAAAAAATTGTTGAAAAGGCTCCTAATAAACCCCATGAAATTAGAGATTAAAGGCTAATTAGAAATGTATAATGAAATTAATGCTCTTAGAAGTAGACATACTCAAGGAAGTTGAAGTTGGAGGTAATAAATTTGACAAGTATAAGGGTTATAGAACCTGTAAGCCTAAACCATCAGTTGAAGAACCTCTAGTGCTTGAACCCAAGTCTCTTCCCCCAAACCTTAAGTATGCATTTTTATCCCCTACCTTTTCTCTTTCTATTATTATTTTTTCTAACCTTGCAAGAACACTGGAAGATAAATTTTGGAGAGTTTTGCAAAAAAATAAAAAAGTTTTTGGATGGTCCACTCATGACATCTAATATATAAGCCCTACACTTTACACCCACAAGATTTCTATAAAGGAAGAATATGAACCAAAGGGGCAATAAGAAAGGAGGCTTAACCCAAGGCATAAATATAAACTCGGGATTAAGACACATGAGAACTCAAGGTTCCACAAATAGAGGAAAAAAAATAGGACATCTAAGTACATTCGAAAATTTATGTCTCAAGTAGGTAAAAGGTTTTTAATTTATAACTAACAATTTCTTGTGTCTTTAAGAAAATCTAAGTTTAGGGGAGCAACCCTTATAAGATGAATGAAGTATTTCCATATGGAGTGACAGACTGTGTCAAAGAGAATAAGGAAATCTTTAAAGAGAAGAAGGTTAAGAAGCGCATGAATATGTTGTTGGATCCTAAGGTAGCCACTAGGTGAAGGTACGTCACACTCGTGATGTAAAACAAGCGTTTTCAAGAGGCAACTTATTTTTCAATAAACTATTATGATTAACTATTTTAGGACATTAGATAATTCTTTTATATATTCATATATTTCTATTTTTCTTTACATGGATGTATAAAACCTACTTAGAAAGTGTTATTATTATCTTTCGCCTTTAACATGTGTTTAGTATGAGTAGATTAACCCAATGCGACAATACTTATTTTCTAATCATTAACATCCAACAAGGATATTAATGGGCTCTAAGTTTGATGGGGGAGACATTCTTCCTCCTTGGTGCTATTTTTCAAGAAAGTCCTTTTTCACTCTCCCCTATAACATATTTATACATGTATACAAAAACTTAAGTTTGAGGATGAAGACATTCTCCCTCCTATTCATTTCTCAAAATTTTGTATCCCTCCTATTATTTTGTCTTGCATTCTATTGTGGTAACTAATTTTTTCAATTGAATTAAGAAAATGGTAGAAGATTAAGTTTGAGAAGAGATACCTCCCTCCTTATTTTTTTTCTAAAAATACTTATATCTTGTGATCTCCTTATATGCTTAACTATTAGAATGCTGGTGGATTTTGGATTTAGAGATCTCTAATATTTTGTGGTATATATTAATTGAATCTAACAAGAATATGGGAACTTTTAATAAAAATAATTCATAATTATCTAAGTTTCTTGTCATCTTGTCTCATATTAGTGTAGTTATAGTGAGAATTGAACCTAATTATGATTCCATCCAACCTTTCTCTTTTTTAAGTGATTCACTTTGTCGCAACCGTAATTCCGACGAGACGACGAACTCGCTAAAATTTTTAAAAAAGTATGGTTTTGATTATTGTGGAGTCGCCACCAAATTTTTATTTGAGGAAAAAGATTTGGAAAAAACCTTGACTCGAGGATGAGATTTAGGTTCGGGAGTCGGTTACGAGTAGGGAAGGTGTTAGGCACCCTACTCGCCTGTTCCGAAGAACAGTACCCTTAAATCGAGTGTGTGATTATTTGAAAATAGTTTGATCCCTTTTATTAGAGTGAAAATAAATACTTGATGGAGGTTAGCCTGACAGGACTTGATCCTGCTCCTACGTATTCCCTGGTGCAATGGGAAACTCAAGGCTTACGTAGTTCTGGTATGTTTTGAAGGCTTGACCTTCGAAAATGTTCAAAAGAGTGTTTGGAAGATGCTCGAAGGCTTGACCTTCGGAGTTAATTGAAAAGTAATATTCAAAAATAGCTTGATTATTATTATTATTTTATTTTATTTTATTTTTTTAAAAAAAAAACTATTTTAGAAGGCGGCGATCCTCATCCACATATGCACGGGGCCCAAGACAACTATGGTTGCACTTGGACCCATACGAATCTCTAAACAACGAACAGGAGAAAAAGCTACCAGTTCGTGCTTAAAGCTCGTCGCGTGAGATTAAGAATCACAAAACAGGGTTTTTATTTTGAAAAACGATGAATAAAATGAGCAAGACACAAGTATTAGAAATTTTGGGGGAATTTACCAATTAAGGAATTTTATGAAAATATTTGATAATCTTGAATTGATGAATTATTTAGGAATTTTGAAGAATTTTTCTTTTTAATTTTTGGAATTTTTCGTTAATTTCTAGAAATTTGAATTTTTATTAATTTCTGGGATTTTTAAAATTTTTTTAATTTTTGAAAATTTCTGGAATTTTTTATTAATTTTCTGTAATATTTGGAATTTTTTATTAATTTTTTAATTTCTGGAATATTTTATTAATTTCAGAATTAATTTTTCTTTAATTTCTGAATTTTTATTAAATTCTGGAATTTTGAATTTTTATTAATTTCTGGAATTTTTTATTAATTTTCTGTAATATTTGGAATTTTTTATTAATTTTTTAATTTCTGGAATATTTTATTAATTTCAGAATTTTTGGAATTTTTTATTAATTTTCTTTAATTTCTGAATTTTTATTAAATTCTGGAATTTTGAATTTTTTATTAATTTCTGGAATTTTGAATTTTTTATTAATTTCTGGAATTTTTGAATTTTTTATTAATTTCTGGAATTTTGAATTTTTTATGATTTATTTGTAATTTTTATAATTTCTAGGGACAAAATAGGGATTCTTGGATTTTCCTAGGGGTATCTGGGTAATTACTGTGGCAGGGACAGGATAGGTATTCTATGAAAAGTTCAAGGGAAATGGAGTAATCTGCATATGGGACATGTTGGGAATTTAGTAGAATTCCCAGGGGCAGTAAAGTAAATTCAGGTCATGGGACTTGTTGGGAATTAGCAGAATTCCCAGGGGCAGTGAAGTAAATTCAGGTCATGGGGCTTATTGGGAATTAGCATGGCAATTTTATGATAAAATGACAGAATGCAGCAGAAGGGATTCGAACCCAATGCCTAGCAGCTGGGGGCAAACATCAGCGTCGCTTAACCAAGCATCTGTTTTATGTTTGATGCTTTAGTTTTAATTTAACCTTTATAAGAGTTGCATGGGGTACGAAATAAAATATCAAAATTGGCGTGCTGGGATTCGAACACCGATTGAGAGAGTTGTAGGCAGCACCCTCTGCCACTAGGCTAGGCCAGCGGTTACACCATTTAACACCTCAAATTAATCAAAAAGAATTCTCCTGAACATGAATTTGGACTCTATATGTAAATTTCATGGCATTTCCCCTGAAACTTTCGTTGGCCACACTGTTTGGCCACTCCTCCTGTTAAACTCCGAATCAACATATACTAACTATATGCAACACATATCAATGGAGGAAACGAGCTACACATGATAACCTGAATCTTGCCTAAGAAAACAGCACATACGATTGAAGAAGGAAGAATTGTAACCAAGAATTTAGCCAATTGAATCACATAGATAACAAGACTACCCGCAAAAGCTAGGATGAAAGATACCAAACCTGGAAATCCAAAGCTTCTTGAAGGTTGAAGCAGAGATATCAAGTAGGAACAGAGCTAGTTCCTTTGGAGAAAGAAACGAGCAGACCCCCCAATCCCCACACTCAGACCTGGCCCAATTCTTCCCCCTTCTAGCTTCTATGTCTCCGATCAAGAAGAATGGAGCCTCCCCTTTTGATTCAACGTAGGCACTGAGTAGAATCAACTTCTTGAGCTTTCTTTTATGACATCAATTCCCATTGAATCCTATCCTCCAGAGAATTTCTATCCTTCCTTTCCCTTTCAGGAGAACTTGATGAGCCCTTTTTAGAGAAGAATTTCCGAAAGCTCTTTTTTTTAAAACCTCCAGAACCCCCCAGAAATCAAGAAGACCCCCTTTTTTATCCATGCATTTTCTCTATCTTCCTTCTATTTCATTTTTTCTCGTTTTAACCGAAAAAACCGTTTTTTTTTTTTTCTTTTTTCAGTTTTTACTTATTACTCCGATTTTATTTTTTTAGATTTTTAATTTTGTTTCTTTTTATTATTATTATTTTTTTTTCCAAAATTCTTTTCTCGACTTTTTAATTTCATATTCATTTTTGGGTTTTTCAATTTTATTTATTTATCTCAAATTCAGATTTTATTTTTATTTTTAATTAATAATTTTTGATTTTTTATGATTTTAGTTTTAATTTTCAGTTTTTTGTAATTCTGATTTTCTAAAAAAAATTTTATTTCTCTTCTTTTTTTATTTTGATTCTGTTTTAGGTTTTAAAAATCTTTTTATTTAAATTTAAATTCTGATTTTATTTTTCAAATTTGAAATTCTCTCATTTTTAAATTTGTTTATTTTCTGTTTTTTTGTTTTTTGTTTTTATTTGTTTTCTGTTTGTCTGTTTTTTTGATTGTCTGTTTTTCTGATTAATTAAATAATTGGGAGCCTCGGACATAAATGGGTGTTTACAGTTTGCCCCTCTTTACTTATTTTCAATCAGATAATATGAGAATTAATTCTCTAAATTATCGGGATAGGAAATGAGTAAAGACGTGAACACTTTATGTCCGAGGCGGGCTTTTTCGAAAAAATCTGAGAAGCACTAGAAGCCTTGAGCTTAAAGTGAACCTCATAGATGGTGGTTTTTGTGTGACCTTGCTAGCTTGATGTGCTAAGTCAATAGAGTTTAAATATACAAGGCTTGATTGCATAACCTGATCAGGCTATGAATACAAGAAAAGTGAGGTGAGAGAGGCCTGTTTGAGGCGGGAGGGCATGCGAGAACTAAAATGTGAGATATGTACAAGGTGGTCTGACACTATAGGCCGGAGTGCAGAAAAGAAAACTTGAATATTGCAGAAAGGGAAACTTGATGGGGGCCTGACACTATAGGCTGTGATGCAGAAAACTAAACTTGATGGTGGCCTGACAACATAGGCCATAATGCAGAAGTGTAAACTTGATAAGGCCTGACAACATAGGCCATAGAAGTTTAAACTTGATGGAAATCCCGTTGTTGACGGAAAAATGCAAATGAAATCCTGCTGTTGCCAGGATGAATGCAAATCTGCTTGACAGGTGAACGGAAATTAAACGTGTTTGAAGTCCTGTTGTTGACAGGAGAATGCAAATGAAGTCCCGCTGTTGCCGGGAAGATGCAAATGAAATCCTGCTGTTGCCAGGATAAATGCAAACCTGCTTGACAGGTGGACAGAAAATAAATGTGCTTGAAGTCCTGTTGTTGAACGGAGAATGCAAATGAGGTCCCGCTGTTGCCGGGAAAATGCAAATGAAATCCTGCTGTTGCCAGGATAAATGCAAACCTGCTTGACAGGTGGACAGAAAAACAAATGTGCTTGAAGTCCTGTTGTTGACAGGAGAATGCAAATGAGATCCCGTTGTTGCCGGGAGGAATGCAAATGAAATCCTGCTTGACAGGATACGTGCAGAGAAAATTTGATGAGGCCTGACAACATAGGCCATGATGCAGAAAATCTAAGCTACAGCGGCCTGACAACATAGGCCTGAAAGCAATAAATCTAAACTACGGCGGCCTGACAACATAGGCCTAAAAGCAGTAAATCTAAGCTACATGGCGGCCTGACAACATAGGCCTAAAAGCAGTAAATCTAAACTACGGCGGCCTGACAACATAGGCCTAAAAGCAGTAAATCTAAGCTACTTGGCGGCCTGACAACATAGGCCTAAAAGCAGAAATTTAAAACTTGATGGTGGCCTGACAACATAGGCCATGATGCAGGAATTTAAAACTTGATGGTGGCCTGACAACATAGGCCATGATGCAGAAATTTGAAACTTGATGGTGGCCTGACAACATAGGCCTAAGAGCAGTAAATCTAAGCTACTTGGCGGCCTGACAACATAGGCCTAAAAGCAGAAATTTAAAACTTGATGGTGGCCTGACAACATAGGCCATGATACAGAAATTTAAAACTTGATGGTGGCCTGACAACATAGGCCATGATGCAGAAATTTAACTTGATGGTGGCCTGACAGCATAGGCCATGATGCAGAAATTTAAAACTTGATGGTGGCCTGACAACATAGGCCATGATGCAGAAATTTAGGATGCAATGCTTTAGCCTGACAACATAGGCCAGGGAGCAAGAATGCAAGGATGTAATGCTATGGCCTGACAACATAGGCCAATGAGCAGGAATGTAAAGATGCAATGCTATGGCCTGACAACATAGGCCACGTATGAATGATGCATTCTACCTTGCGCTTGAAGGTTTTTTTGGCACTTGATGATTATTTTTAAGGCGGCTTGGGCAACCATTTTGCCCCAGTTTGGAAATTTCTTGATAACTGAGAGATGTCTTGCTTTGAAAGAATTTTAGGCCAACGTTTGCCCCAGTTTGAAGGGTTTCAATAAGCTTGACTTGAATTTTTCTGGGCAACCTTGCCCTATTGAACTCAATTGGAGTTGAGGAATTGAGGATTGCCTCAACTTGGATTTTCTCGGGCAGATGTTTGCCCCAGTTTGAACTTGAATTTAAATCTTTCTTGGGCAAATGTTTGCCCCAATTTGGACTTGATCCAGAATCTGAGGATGAACTCAGATTGAGCTTTTGTGGGCAAGCGCTTGCCCCAGTTTGAACTTGTTTTTGAGGATGACCCCAAATTGAATTGTGTGGGCAAGCATTTGCCCAAGTTTGAACTCCATTTAGAGGATGGCCTCAAAGTGGATGGTGTGAGCAGATGTTTGCCACAGTTTGATTCTTCTGACGTTGAGGAATTGAGGATTGCCTCAACCTGAATTTTCCGGGAAAATGTTTGCCCCAGTTTTGTTTTTGGTTCAAAATTTGTGGGCAAGCTTTTGCCCCAGTTTGGACTTGACTGAGAATTTGAGGATAACTTCAAATTGAATTTTGTTGGGCAAGCTTTTGCCCTAGTTTGGACTTCTGATCGAGAATTTGAGGATAACCTCAAATTAAATTTGTTGGGCAAGCTTTTGCCCTATTTGACTTTGATCGAGAATTTGAGGATAACCTCAAATTAAATTTTGTTGGGCCAGCTTTTGCCCCAGTTTAAGCTTGATTCAGTTTTAATTATGACTAATTCGGGCAATTTTATCTGGATCTTAATTAATTTTTTGAAAAATAAGTTATGAAATGCTTGAATGACAAAGTGCTTATTGCGATGTTTGTGATGCTTGAATAGAAATGATGCAACACCCTTTTTTTTTATGCTTCAAATAATTACTGGATGAAATGGATGTTGTGGGATGAATGCAGGCCATAATGTGGCTCTTATCTTGAAATATTTACTTGATAAAACAAATGCTATGCAAACCATGGAATGGTGTAAAATTTTTGTTTCTCTTGATTTTTTAACACATCCTTCCTCGACAACCCCCTAGTTTGTGTGACAAGAAATCAAAAATCAGGATGAGCTAGATTGACTTAAGTTCGGTGTTTTGGTCAATCTTTTGGCTTCTTGATCAACTTTGGAACTTCTTTTCTAGGATCCTCGAGACCCAACAATGGTCAGCAGTATTGAATAAGACACACTCCTTCTTTGGTGGCATCATGGCTGGTAGGAAGATGAATCTTTGGGGCACAATCCTGTCATGGCGCGGTGTTCGGAGATTCATCCGACTTGTCATGACTTTTCAAAATTAGTCCTTTTTTATTTTTACATTTTTCACATCTCTTTTGGCATGTGCGCTATTGAGGTGTGCGAAGTGATTCTGGATGGTTAATGAAAAGTATAGAGAAAGTTTGCAAAGGATGTTTGAGGTAGTGTTTGAAAGAAAAAATGACAAAAGGTGTAGGTTTGATTGCCCAAATGGCACCTTTTGATGAAGAATGTCAGTGCTGCTTTTCATAATCTTGATTGTTAAATTGACCAAACTTGAGAAATGGCAAAATTTTGCCCCAGTTTTAGGAACATATGAGGTGCAGAAATGTCATGTTGTCTTGGGATTCTTGAATCGACCTTAATTTTGCCTGGATTGTTCCTTTAAGCTTTTAACCCAGCAGGTCTTTTGTATTGCCCTAACCTTTTTCCTAGGTCGCCCTTACGGGTTTTCAACCTAGTGGGCTCTTGATTTTGGTACCCTAACTTTTGCCTAGGTCTCTTTGGAGGGTTGTCGACCTAGCGGGCCTTCTGCTTGATTGCGCCCTAACTTTTGCCTAGGTCGCCCTTACGGGTTTTCGACCTAGCGGGCCCTTTGCTTGGTTGTGCCCTAACTTTTGCCTAAGTCGTTCTTGAGGATTGCTGACTTAGCGGGCTTTTGTTTGATCGTGCCCTAACTTTTGCCTAGGTCGCCCTTACGGGTTTTCGACCTAGCGGGCCTTTTGCTTGGTTGTGCCCTACCTTTTGCCTAAGTCGTTCTTGAGGATTGCGGACTTAGCGGGCTTTTGTTTGATCGTGCCCTAACTTTTGCCTAGGTCGCCCTTACGGGTTTTCGACCTAGCGGGCCTTTTGCTTGGTTGTGCCCTAACTTTTGCCTAGGTCTCTTTTGAAGATTGTTGACCTAGCGGGCTTTCCGCTTGATTGCGCCCTAGCTTTTGCCTAGGTGCTCTTTGATGATTGTAGACCTAGCGGGCTCTTTATATGATCCTGACTTTTGCCTGAATTGTTGTTGTAAACCGGCAAGACCTTTTTCTAATCGTGACTTTGTCAATCATTATTTTGAACTTTAACCCTACTTTTGCCTGGATTCTTTTAGCTTTTAATCCAGCGGGTTTCTCTTCTTCTTGAATTTCATGTTTTGACCTTAATTTTGCCTGGATTATTATTTTTTACTTTAATCCAGCAGGTCCTCTTCTTTTCCTTGAATTTTGAATTTTGACATCGACCTTGCCAAGGTCATCTTGGTTTCTAATTCAGCGGATCCTTTCTTGCATCCCTAAATTTTGCCTGGATTTAGACTTGATTCCAGCGGGATGTTTTATTTGACAAGACACTTTGAATAGGGATCTAGAATCCCTGGTTGTTATTCTGCTTCCTCATTGGGCTTTTTCTTTGAGCTTGATTAATCTGACTTTCAAGATTACTCATTACAACACTAGTATCCTCACCAATTGGTATTTTATTGTTTGGGTATAGGGATAAGAAGTGGGTTGAAGAGATAAAAGAATGGTAAATTTTTAGAAGTAAAGCTAAAATGTAAAGCACGTGCTCAAGTGATATGAAAAATGTAATTTTGTATTTATTCATTGCTGTTTATTTACAAAAGATTTACTTTGAAAAGTACGACAATTTCTGGATGAATATCCTCAATTTGTACAAGGCACCCTGTCGTGCTGCTCCCGTCTCTTTCAGCTGGTTGACGGGCTCTCGTGATTTGGCAACGGATTGTTTTCTGTATTAGGAGCAAGCCTCCCAAAATCCAGCCATCTTGCATCAATCAGGCTTTGTACCTTTCGCTTCAACGCTAGGCAATCCTCAGTAGAATGACCAATAAATCCTGCATGGTAATCGCATCTGGCGTTAGCATCGTACCATTTAGGATATGGTGGCTCTTGAGGTTTCAAAGGATAAGGCGCAACCAACGAGTTTTGGATCGGCCGAGGTAGGAGCTCGGTGTAGGAGATTGGAATAGGGTCAAATTGGACCGGCTTCTTCTCCTTTTTCTGGCTTTGGTTAGGATTCTGGCTTATGGCTTGTGTTTGGGCCGTGTATGGTGTTGGTGGCCGGACTTGTGTCTGGTAATTGTAAGCAGGAGGGTATGGTGTTTGGTAGGTGGTGGCGATGTAGGAGTATGGTCTATGAGGTGTGTATGGTGGTGGTTGGAAGCTAGTTGGTCCGTAAGGTGCCATCAGAGGTGTATACTGTCCTTGACCAGAAGCCGCATTATAAGCTTCACCTGTCTTCTTCTTTTCTATAGAGGCGTCAATTGTCCTTGCGGCCTTGTGCATGATTTTTCCTCGACGCATGCCACCCTCGACCCTTTCTCCAATGATGACGACATCAGAGAAGCTAGAAGTTACACTGCCAATCATCTTGTCATAGAAAGGATCTTGGAGTGTGTCGATGAACGTGCTGACCAATTCTTTCTCGGATAGAGGAGGTTGTACTTGAGCAGCTAGCTCCCTCCATCTTTGAGCATACTGCTTGAAGGTCTCATTCCCCTTCTTGGCCATATTCTGGAGTTGGGTTCGATCAGGAGCCATCTCGGCATTGTACTGATATTGTTTTGAGGAAAGCCTCAGCCAGATCCCTCCATGAATGGATGTGTGTCTGCTCTAGCTGAGTGTACCAGGTTGCAGCTGCCCCTGTTAAGCTGTCTTGAAAGAAATGGATAAGCAGCTTCTCATCGTAAGTACATGCAGACATCTTTCTACAGTACATAGTCAGATGTTTCTCTGGACAACTGGTTCCTTGGTATTTCTCGAATTCAGGAACCTTGAATTTAGGAGGGATGACCACGTTTGGTACCAAGCATAGATCAGACGCATCTTTGGCTTCATAAGCGTTTCCCTCAATTGCCCGGATCCTGTCCTCTAGACCCTTCCATTTTTCTGTATCTTCACTTGAAGGAGGGTTTGGGTTTCCCCTTGGCATGTGGTGATGGTGATAAGACGGTATGTATATAGGGTGCGGCCCTTGGGTGAACATAGAATGCGTTCCTCCAACGGCTGTTTGGTAAGCTTGTGAAGTGGTATTTGGAGGTAGGTTATGTGTTTGGGTTTGTGTTTGGGCTTGTGTTTGGTTGTATGAGGGTGCATGCCCATGAGGAAACCCATAATGAACTCCTTCGGTTGGCGGAGGCATAGTTGATGGCGAAGGGTTTTGTGGAGTGAACCCAGGAGGATATGACGGGTCTGTGGGTTCTCCCAGAGATTCCTTCTGTTTTGACAATTGGATGGCCTCCATCAGCTTGGCCATCTGCTCCTTTAGAGTCTTGACCTCATTTCTCAGTTCCTCATTTTGTCTCTCCAGCTCATCCATGATTCTTGATTGTGTACGAGTCCTATAAGGATGTAGAGGAAGCTGTGTTTCTCCAATTTTCTGTTAGAGTTAAAAATTAATTTTTTGTGAAATAATTTGAATGCAAAAATCATGAATGATAAAGATGTTGGGGTAAAATGAGTATGTGGATGAAAAATGATTTTTGAAATATTGTTTTTTTATGATAAATTTATTAATGAATGAATGCATGCCATGTACAAATAATTTTTTAGAGACTTTTGAAGTTTGTCTATTTTGAAAATAAACCAGAGTTTCTTTATTTGTTTTTAGCAATTTTTGTGTTTTATGAGTTTTGGTGTTTTTTATTTTGCTAAAAGCTTTTGGTTTTGTTTAGAAACACTCTTTAGTTTTGCTAGAATTTTTTCTAGAAAGCGTTCTTTAGGTTTTCAAAATTTCATTTTCTATCTATTGAATCTTTTTATTTTTTCAGTATTTTCGAAAGATTATTTTCCATAATTCTTCCTGTTTCTAAGACATCCTTTTAAGTTTTCTTTGGAATATTTTCAATATTTTCAAAATATATTTTCTCTAGAAGTTTTTATTTGAATTTTTCTTGACTTTTTATCTTGATTTGGAATTTTGTATCTCCCCAATTTTAGCTTATGGCTTCCTTTTGCTGCTTTATATTGTTTGGTTCAAATAGGTGCATGTGAGCGGTGAACCTTGTATCTTGAAAAAGGTGTGTGTGCCCTCTTTGCTTCTTATGTGGGTTACCTGCCCTAGGGATCTATGGCCTTTTATATGAACCTCACAAAGGTGGTTTGTAATCCTGGGGGTGTTGAGGTCACTAGAGCCAAGTTCCAATCTGCAATGTTTGCCACAACAGCAGAAAAAGCTACCAGTTGTAGGGCATTACAAATAGGACGCACTCTAGCTGGGATTTTCGTGATAGTCAAACAGGACGTAAGCCCCAAAGTGACACCACTAGATCCCTCTAGTCCTAGGCTGCACTCAGACCCGGGTATAGGGCCCCACTCATGATAATGCATATGCAATGTATGAGGGCACACAAGTAATTGGGATATCTGCAATTGGGGAAATGTACAGATATATATTGCAATTTATTATTTGTCTACCCTAAGGTTATACAACAAATAGTCAAACAGGTAGCAAATAAATAAACAAATAAATAAATCGTGCCAAAATATAAGAAAGTAATCGTGCGGATAAACAAGAAAGGGATCAATATTAAAACACTCAAATTGTTGGGCTTGACTCTCTAAGTATCCCCAGTGGAGTCGCCATCTGTCGCAACCGTAATTCCGACGAGACGACGAACTCGCTAAAATTTTTAAAAAAGTATGGTTTTGATTATTGTGGAGTCGCCACCAAATTTTTATTTGAGGAAAAAGATTTGGAAAAAACCTTGACTCGAGGATGAGATTTAGGTTCGGGAGTCGGTTACGAGTAGGGAAGGTGTTAGGCACCCTACTCGCCTGTTCCGAAGAACAATACCCTTAAATCGAGTGTGTGATTATTTGAAAATAGTTTGATCCCTTTTATTAGAGTGAAAATAAATACTTGATGGAGGTTAGCCTGACAGGACTTGATCCTGCTCCTACGTATTCCCTGGTGCAATGGGAAACTCAAGGCTTACGTAGTTCTGGTATGTTTTGAAGGCTTGACCTTCGAAAATGTTCAAAAGAGTGTTTGGAAGATGCTCGAAGGCTTGACCTTCGGAGTTAATTGAAAAGTAATATTCAAAAATAGCTTGATTATTATTATTATTTTATTTTATTTTATTTTTAAAAAAAAACTATTTTTAGAAGGGCGATCCTCATCCACATATGCACAGGGCCCAAGACAACTATGGCTGCACTTGGACCCATACGAATCTCTAAACAACGAACAGCAGAAAAAGCTACCAGTTCGTGCTTAAAGCTCGTCGCGTGAGATTAAGAATCACAAAACAGGGTTTTTATTTTGAAAAACGATGAATAAAATGAGCAAGACACAAGTATTAGAAATTTTGGGGGAATTTACCAATTAAGGAATTTTATGAAAATACTTGATAATCTTGAATTGATGAATTATTTAGGAATTTTGAAGAATTTTTCTTTTTAATTTCTGGAAATTTTCGTTAATTTCTAGAAATTTGAATTTTTATTAATTTCTGGGATTTTTAAAATTTTTTTTAATTTTTGAAAATTTCTGGAATTTTTTATTAATTTTCTGTAATATTTGGAATTTTTTATTAATTTTTTAATTTCTGGAATATTTTATTAATTTCAGAATTAATTTTCTTTAATTTCTGAATTTTTATTAAATTCTGGAATTTTGAATTTTTTATTAATTTCTGGAATTTTTTATTAATTTTCTGTAATATTTGGAATTTTTTATTAATTTTTTAATTTCTGGAATATTTTATTAATTTCAGAATTTTTGGAATTTTTTATTAATTTTCTTTAATTTCTGAATTTTTATTAAATTCTGGAATTTTGAATTTTTTATTAATTTCTGGAATTTTGAATTTTTTATTAATTTCTGGAATTTTTGAATTTTTTATTAATTTCTGGAATTTTGAATTTTTTATGATTTATTTGTAATTTTTATAATTTCTAGGGACAAAATAGGGATTCTTGGATTTTCCTAGGGGTATCTGGGTAATTACTGTGGCAGGGACAGGATAGGTATTCTATGAAAAGTTCAAGGGAAATGGAGTAATCTGCATATGGGACATGTTGGGAATTTAGTAGAATTCCCAGGGGCAGTAAAGTAAATTCAGGTCATGGGGCTTATTGGGAATTAGCATGGCAATTTTATGATAAAATGACAGAATGCAGCAGAAGGGATTCAAACCCAATGCCTAGCAGCTGGGGGCAAACATCAGCGCCGCTTAACCAAGCATCTGTTTTATGTTTGATGCTTTAGTTTTAAATTAACCTTTATAAGAGTTGCATGGGGTACGAAATAAAATATCAAAATTGGCGTGCTGGGATTCGAACACCGATTGAGAGAGTTGTAGGCAGCACCCTCTGCCACTAGGCTAGGCCAGCGGTTACACCATTTAACACCTCAAATTAATCAAAAAGAATTCTCCTGAACATGAATTTGGACTCTATATGTAAATTTCATGGCATTTCCCCTGAAACTTTCGTTGGCCACACTGTTTGGCCACTCCTCCTGTTAAACTCCGAATCAACATGTACTAACTATATGCAACACATATCAATGGAGGAAACGAGCTACACATGATAACCTGAATCTTGCCTAAGAAAACAGCACATACGATTGAAGAAGGAAGAATTGTAACCAAGAATTTAGCCAATTGAATCACATAGATAACAAGACTACTCCTGCAAAAGCTAGGATGAAAGATACCAAACCTGGAAATCTGAAAGCTTCTTGAAGGTTGAAGCAGAGATATCAAGTAGGAACAGAGCTAGTTCCTTTGGAGAAAGAAACGAGCAGACCCCCCAATCCCCACACTCAGACCTGGCCCAATTCTTCCCCCTTCTAGCTTCTATGTCTCCGATCAAGAAGAATGGAGCCTCCCCTTTTGATTCAACGTAGGCACTGAGTAGAATCAACTTCTTGAGCTTTCTTTTATGACATCAATTCCCATTGAATCCTATCCTCCAGAGAATTTCTATCCTTCCTTTCCCCTTTCAGGAGAACTTGATGAGCCCTTTTTAGAGAAGAATTTCCGAAAGCTCTTTTCTTTTAAAACCTCCAGAACCCCCCAGAAATCAAGAAGACCCCCCTTTTTTATCCATACATTTTCTCTATCTTCCTTCTATTTCATTTTTCTGTTTTAACCTGAAAAAACCGTTTTTCTGTTTTTCTTTTTTTCAGTTTTTACTTATTACTCCAGATTTTATTTTTTTAGATTTTTAATTTTGTTTCTTTTTATTATTATTATTTTTTTCCAAAATTCTTTTCTGACTTTTTAATTTCATATTCATTTTTGGGTTTTTCAATTTTATTTATTTATCTCAAATTCAGATTTTATTTTTATTTTTAATTAATAATTTTTGATTTTTTATGATTTTAGTTTTAATTTTCAGTTTTTTGTAATTCTGATTTTCTAAAAAAAATTTTATTTCTCTTCTTTTTTTATTTTGATTCTGTTTTAGGTTTTAAAAATCTTTTTATTTAAATTTAAATTCTGATTTTATTTTTCAAATTTGAAATTCTCTCATTTTTAAATTTGTTTATTTTCTATTTTTTTGTTTTTTTTTATTTGTTTTTGTTTTGTCTGTTTTTTTGATTGTCTGTTTTTCTGATTAATTAAATAATTGGGAGCCTCGGACATAAATGGGTGTTTACACACTTGTACACTCTAGAACTTGCCATGTAATCTTATTAAGGCTTTTGTATGTTTATTGCATAACAAAAAAATGAAAAAGATAAATTAGGCTTCTTTGATTGGACTCAAACTTATAATATCATTTAGTGCCTCCTTTGAACTTAATATATTAAAAGTTACATTCTTTGATGTTCCTTAATTAATTGTTGTAATTTTAGGTACCATTAGATTATAACTAAAGAAAAATAAATGCTCGGGAAAGTAAGAAAGATTGAACAAAAAGAAAAAGAAAAAAAGAGAAAGATGAAGGAAAAAGGAAAGAAAGGAAAAGTTCAAAAATATTGAAAAAAATAAACTTTAGAAATTCATGAAACCCAAGATAATTTGCTTAAAGTCTAATGGTAAAACCTTCTATGTTCTCTTTCTTCTTATATCATACCTAATTATATAATTTCCTTAGTCATTTTATAATTTTTATAAAGACCTTTCGATTATTGTGTGATTTGACTTTTAATAGATATTTGAGGTTTATAGGTAAACCTATGGTGATGTACAATTGCAACGAGTAGAGCGCTAACGATCTATACTCATACATTTGAGAGACGATGAGAAGAATGATCCCCTCTACGTGTTACACTTGATTTCAAGAAATTAAGATTTTAATTGGATTATTATTAATTGTTCCCATGAAGTAATTATACTTGGTTGTTGCATGTTTATTATGTGAGATTCCTAGATTCTATACTTGCTACATTTCCATTCCTTGGAATATTGCTTGAGTATAAATAATGTTTAAGTTTGAGAATGTGATAAAGCATATTTTGTTGATTTATCTGTAGGAAGTTAATTATAACTATGATATAATTTATATTTAATTATAATTCCACATAATTTTCTTTATTTTTGCAAGAATGGTCATGCAAAAAAAGCGTCCAAAAATAGGCGTGTTTTTGGCCAAAAAAAAGGTAAAAGAAACATAAAAAGATAACGAAGTCAATGTGACAATGTCACACTAACCCTAATAACACATGAGGTATCTCAGTCGGTCCTACAATGCTACAAGATGACTTAAAATGGTCATGATGGCTAAGGAAGTGGCTAGGTCAAGCCCGATTCACAACAGTGAAATGTTAATCCACATATATAAAAAGGAAGCTCTCACACATCATTCTATACATCACTTTAGGTCCCAAATGTCACACCACTCTTCGGAGAACAAGCCTCTCACTACCTTAGAGACCATCCTTTCATATCCTAGGCCCCACTTCAGTACCTATTCTACTCTCATCTTTCCTTTAGTATTCTCCTATACGATATTAGAGAAAGAAACTCTTTCATAATATGAGTTGCAATGTCCTATTAATAACTTTTCCAACAATATTTTGTCATTTTTTTTTCAAAAATTAGGATTATGGATTATTTTTTTGGATTAGTATGCTCTTGTTTGACTTATCCCCATATGTGTAACTAATCCCCGATTCATGGGACTTTGACGAAACTTTTGATGCAACCAATTGAACCTTTTTCCCTTTTATGAATGATTGTAAGTTTCTATTAAATTATGTTTTCTTTATTGTGCTTAATTAATTGATGAGAATTAGTTACTCTTGCTGATTTCTAAGTTAATTAGGGGATAAACGATCGTATCATTGCTTAATTAATGAAACTATAAGGTAAACTGAATCTAAAAGTTTTGAAGGATTAATGGAAATTCTTTATTTTTAACTAATTATTAATTTAACAAGTCTGAATGTTCTTTTTGTTTCTCCTAATTATATACCTTATATGATCATTTGGGATAGTGACCTAAGGGAAAGAATATTGCTATTGCATGACCATTGGGTAGTAATAGAATGAGAATAAATGGTTAGCAGTTGACTTTAAAGAATTTATAAGGGATTTGAGGTGGAATTGAATAAAGTTTTAAAAGGAACCAAAGTCACATGCCTTTACGTAATTGAATTCGTATCTATATTCTTTTGCCTTTAAATTTTCTACTCTTGTTTTTTCCTTTCCATATTTATTTACATATTTACAAACAAAACTATTTTTTGGTGAGCTCAAAAGTTAGGATGCAACCATTCTTTTAAGGATTGTTGAAATAGTTCTTGTGGTAATGATATTAAAGGTTTCAAATATTAATTTCTACACCAACGGATGCATTTCCTGTAAGTAAAACTTTGTATGCAAAGTAAACGCACAACAATAGTGTGCTTATCTCTATTGTTAATTATCTTTGTTAAGAAGCAAACAAAACTGATTCAACCTATGCTTCTTAATTTTATTATTAACTTTCTTTTAGTTAGTTCATAAATATGCAACAATTTTAAACTCCAAAATAAAGTAAGAAAACAACAAATAATGAACAAACAAGAAATAGGAACCTTTCATGAACAAAATGGAATAGAAACAACTAGAGCTTCTAGCAAATAGAAGAAAATTCAATAAAATTCTCTCTCAAAATTCTCAAACCAATCAAGAAAAATCTAATAAATTTCAAAAAGGGGAAGTAAATGGAAAAATACTTACCCGTGGAAGTTAAGACATTATGAAAATAGTGTAGGGTAGAAAAGAAAATTAATAAATTAAAAATAGAAGAAAAGTAGAAATTCAGAGGTTTTCATCTCTTATAAAAATAAATTTTTTAGCTTGTTTTACAAAATCTTCATCATTTCCTAAATAATTTTGATATTCTTCATCATTTGTTATACTGTGTTTGTTTTCAACAAATATTTTTCTTATCTTATACTAGCACAAAGGTGTCCTACATCTTTTTCCAAAGAGGGATTTATAGGAAATCACTCCTATACTCAAATTCAAACTATTGTTGTAAGTTAATTCGACCAGCGATAGAAATTGATCCTTACTTCCTTTACATTCCATGGCACAAGGTTATAACAAGTATTCTAAGGTTTAGATTGTTCTCTTTGTTTGTCTGTCAATTTGGAGATCATGCTTGGTTTACACTATTTTAAAATTTGGATGTGAATCTTGGATCTCTAGATGAAACTATAGATGAAGGAACTCTGAAAATTTACTATTTATTCTTCATATTAAAGGGTAAGAAATTGCCAAATTTTGTTAAACTATCCACAATTGTCCATATTGGATTGTGATTTATAGATGTCCTCAACAAGCCATTCACGAAGTTCATGGAAACGTCCTAGTTTCATTTAAGAATGTCAAGCGGTTGTATTTGTCTCAAGGATTTATGATATTATATCTAAATTTTCTAATAGACTACATATATTGGCACATATTCTACTACCTCTTTCTTCATCCAAGTGTCTAAAAAATTTCTTTAAATTCTGATACATCTTTATTTCACTCAAATGGATACCCAACTTACTTTTATGGGCTTCTTCAAGAATCATTATCCCCCTTTCTTTATTTTAGGGAATGGAAATTCTATCTCTAAATTTTATAATCCCATTGGTTCCTTGTTGAAATTCATTTTGTTTATTAAGTGTTAATAAGTTAACTTTTTCTTAAAGATATTGATCTCTTAAGTTTCTTCTCGAATTATTCTTAACAAGTTGTTGTGATTTCCATTCTTCCTAATATAATGCTTGTTCATTTCAATTCTTCTATTGGGTTTAGATCTTGGACTTGTTGATTGCAACCCTAAATAACGCTCTAACTCTTTCACCATCATTGTAGTTGCATGAAGGAATTTTAACTTAACACATATGTTATGATGTTGGCATTTCCTAGGTGGAACAAGAGTCATAAGAAATAGGGTTGAATTATGACAAAAAAACAATTATGTTTCTAATATGAGAAGCTTCTAGTATTAAAAGGATTAGTTCAAAAGAGTTAAAGTTATTTCAACTAATTTTTACTAAAAGTTTTGGAAATGTTTGTTTTAGACAAAACTTTATGAACTATTAGAAGAAATTAATATCTGGGTGTTAAAAATATTTTATTTTAAAAAATTTAATCAATTTACTAGTTTAAGGAACTTTAAAACCCTCAACTTAATTTATAAAGTAACAACAAATGAGAAAGAATGGAACACACAAAATTTATACTTCTTCATGTACAAATCACAAAATCTACATCCAGTCATCACAATCTTGTGAGATTTTGACTAATAATCATACAAGGTTACACAAGAGTATTCTCACTTAACTTTTCTAGGCCTTTAGATGGTATTCATTCTTACCGGCCTGCACAAGCTTTACATTATCAAATATCTAGAATAATCCTCTATCTTGAATATCCCAAGCTTAATAAATTTCAATTTTTTCAACAGGTAAGTGTTTGAAGGTCTCTATATGTCACTTGAAGAATGGGTGAAAGAAATACAAAACTCCCTAAAAGTATCCAACGAATTTTGATCACTGATACAAAGATAAGGGTTGCAAAAAACTAATGAGATGAGTTGAGAATTTTAAATGATCAATAAATTCAAGTTTCACCCAAGAAGATTTGCTTCCATTATTTTTGGAAGGTCTTTTATATCATCCTTAACTTGAATCCTTAGGTAACAAGTCCTTTATGATTGTTCTGCTTATATCTAAATTTTCCATATGTGAGTTATTTTAAATATGTGTTTACAAGGTCCTTTCTCAAGGAAGAATGCTCTTGATGTCATAATCTTTCTAAAGAAAAGATTTTTCAAAAGAATTTTTTTAGGAAGAAACTTTTAAGAGATCAAAAATAATTCTAAACATATCTTGATGTCAACTTGAAGATCAAAATCTTTCACTTGATTAAATTTTTTATTATGGTGATCTTTTTATAAGATTCTAATAATCTTTTAAAGAATTCTTCTAGCGAATGTTTCTAATTAGAACTCAAACAATTATCATAAGTGGCTTCATTCATTCATACTTCCACATTCCTTTAGATATATTCTCAAGCAATCTTCAACTAGCTGAATGAGATATTTACTCTGGATATAGCCTAATGTTGCTAAAGGGTTTTCTCTAGTGAGATCTTGTTCTAAACAACTTGAAAATTTGAGTTTTAGTAATATTCCATAAAATTTATGATCAACATGATCCTCTAATATTTTTTTAATCATTTTTTAAGACTTGATTTATTTTATGATCACTTGCTTTCATAATCTATTTGGAGTGAATTTTTAATGCTTCTGAAGACTGATTTGCACACTTAATGCACAAGTTAGCATTTTACCAACATTAGAAGATTCCTTAAATTTTTGTATAAATATAAGGGATTTGCTATATATTATGAAAAGACTTTCATAATAGAGAGATTTTTCTTAACAATCTTTGTTTTTTATGATGCCAAACCATTTAGAACAAAATTTAAGGAAGATTCTGATGTAACAAGGTATTTTTTAAAAGCTCTCTAAACTTAAGGTTCTCTCCTTCAAATATGGATCCTTTAAATATTTTGAAATGAATTATAATACTAAATTTTATTATTTGAAAAAATTCATACGATTGTTATGCTTAAAGCATTGTTCCTAAGCATTTTAAGATCATAATTTGCTAAGATAAAATATTTTGAAGTAGAAATTGTATTGTTTCATTCATTGAATTTAAGATGGATAAAATTTAAAGAATTCAAAAGAATGGATAATCAATAGAGTACTCACCAGATGAATTACAATGCAAAAAAAGTAATTAATCATTGGAATATAAAATTTTTAAGGTTTGGTATAAAAAAAATTATATTTTGTTATCTTTCTTCTGAGTTGTATCTTCTCATGAGACCAATAATAATAGTAGTAGAATATTATGAGTGGTTATTAGAAGGTGTTATTTAGAAGGATAGGAGAGATTTGTAACTGTAAGGGTAGATTATTGATGGAATTGAAATGGAACTCCAAATTTTTTTTTAACTTATCTAGCATTTAAAATCTCCTTATTTATTTGTAAGTATCTCGATGTGACTCAAGATCAATTTTATATCTTTCTTCAAAATTTTGTATTTCTTCTCAAATTCCTTTCGTCTATCATCTTTGAGTTATTTTTGTTAGTTCTTCTCGTTAGCAACTTTCCTTTCTTATTCAAGTTTTTGTAGATATGTTCTTAAGAAATCAATGGATGGAAATAAGGAAAGAGAGGGTTTCTCTTACACCATACTTGGTCCAACTATGATGTCATTTATTGAGAAATTAAGTAATTGCTTGCCAAATTGGATGGGGCTAATGGGGGTTCATGATGGTGGGTTTCATTAGAAACATTCTTAATTCATCACTAAACGTTTTTTGATCAATAGTAGACTCTTTTAAGGATGGCCCTTTAAAAAAAATGAAGATTCACCATTTGATCTTTTTGAGGAGTAAAGTTAACCTCAGCCACCCAAGGAACTCCATGGCCTAACCATGAACTTGCACCTAGGGATGGAAGTAGGCTGAGTCGAGCTAGACTTTGAATGTTCAAGCTTGGCCTGTTTAAAAATTTTGAGGCTTGAGCTTAGGTCTGTTACCTGTTAAAGGCTTCTTCTTTTTTTTTTTTTGTCAAGGTTTTGTCTGATTTAAAGCTTACAAGGCCTACAAGTATGTTTAAAAGCATACATTACAAAAAAGATTAATAAATAGATTTAAAATCTATATAAATAATTGATTAAAAAGGCTTACAAACTTAAAGCCTACAAGATAAGAAGACCATTAAATAAGCCTAAAACACACACATATATATATATATATATTATAATATTATGTAAATAAAATATAAAATAAATATTATAAAAATATAATATATAAATATAAATAGGCCCCTGAATAAGTTAAATAGGTTTTATAAGCTTAAGCGTGACTTTTTTAACTAAAAAGGCTTTTTAACAAGCCTGAACCTATATATTTATTAAACGAGCCGAGCCAAGCTAGGCTTTAAGCAAGTCGAGTTGTAGGCCCCTGTCGGACGGCCTTGTTCATTTCCATCCCTACTTGCACCCTTTATTTTATAAAGGCTTATTGATTTTAATATATTTGGTTAATATCTCATTTATTTTGTTCAACTTAATGAAGACAATGGGATCATGTTTTTTTGTTTCCATTTCTTCAGTAAGGGATAGTATAGAAAAAATTTCTTCCATTTATTTTTCTTTCTCAATAACTTTCTTTTTACTAAAAACAAGGTTAAATAGAACCTGGTCATCATCGTAAGACATCTCTTGAAAATCCTTCTAAAGATTTGGGTAAATGGGAGTAGGAGCATCAAAAATAAAAGTTTCTAATTGAGCATCATTAGTAGGAAAATAAGGTTGTCTTAGAATGAGTCTTGGAGGAAGATCAAACCTCTTTTTCTTTCTATATTTATTCTTCATCTTAACAAAAGATTCAACCTTTCTCTTAGAGGGAGAAACATCAATCATCAACTTTGGCTTCTTCTTATTCTTAAACTCTTTAATGGATGACACATTTTTCCACGTTATCATTTTGAATAGATCTTTTTCCATGATAAGGGGTTCATGAGGACTCAACTTCTCAAGTTATATATTCAGAAATAATAAAAAACTCTACTTAAGAAGGTTTCATATGATAAATTAGATTGTGAATTTGGATTATTTGAGTCATGATGTGATTGATCATGAGCTAAAATAAATTTAATCATATTTGATGTTTTATATAGAACATGAGAGCCAAGTCACAACACTTACAAGATTGAATGATTCTTTCCTTGGACATAGGATCTAAGTGGTGAAAAATGAAGTAACTTTCTAAATTTGTCCAACTTGTTAGCCTTGTTACCGATCACTTTATCCTTGAAGAGTGGAGATCCAATTTTTCTGCTCTAAATTCTTCTTCAATCCAAATCTCTTTAGCATAGACCTTGTTTTCAACCTCAAGTGAGAGAAATAAAATATAAACCAAGAAGGAGGGTTAAATCGATTTTTACAGATTTTTACAAAGACAAAAATATGAAAAATTATGATAAAAAAAAATCACGCATATATACTTATACTAGTTTATCCTTATAACCTAAGCGGTACATTAGGTCCTTGAATTTAGTCAAGAATTTCACTAGGTATTATATAATACAAGAATATGATTAAAGTAAAAAATTATCCAATATTCTATTTTAGAAATCCTTTTCAGGATAAACTTACAAAAAAAAAAAAAAAAAAATTTAGATTATCTAAAAATATGAGTTTCAACAAAGATAACTAAGAGAACGTTGATTTTTAATAGAATACTTATGTTCAAAATATTTTTCTAATTATTCTTTCTTTGAAAATTCTAAAGACTTGCTTATAAATAATTGTTGAAGGAAGATGGGACTCTGTTTGTGAATTTAATGCATTGGTAAATAACAATATCTAACTTTATGAAGTACTAACTCATGTAGTCTAACATTTTTTTTTATATAGTAGGACTTTTTTAAAAAAGTGTGAACACATTGATTGATTGAACAAAATTTATTTTGTAGAGTAAGCTTTTTTAATAGTTTGTGTCAAAAAGGTATAATGAAAAGTTTCTTAAACTTATATAAGATATAGATATGATCATTATTTTTGACATAAATATTCAATATTTATAATTTTAAAATATTTTTTTATACATTAATCATATATATATATATATATAATTAATGTTATTTTTAAATGTTTCTAAAAACATTCTTCTTAAGAGATGCTTCCGAATTTAAAAAAAATTAAAAAATTGATCATATCATAATTTTATTTATTATAATTTTAGAAAAATTTTATATATTTTTTTATCTTAACAAACATTTTTCTTATAAAGATATTTTTTTATTTAATTTAATTATTCTTAAGGAAGAGCAGAGATCCTTCTAAAAGATATTCTTTAAAAGATATCTCAAATCCTATTTAAAATAAATAAAAATAAAAAATTATGATCGTTAATTCCATGTCTCTTTCATTCAATTTTTCAAATAAAAAACTTGCTTTTAAAAACTTTTTTAGGTAAAATTATTTCAAAATGATTTATTTTTCTTTGTTGCTTCCGATGTATGATTTAAATTGAAATATACCTCTTTTGTTAATGGTTTTATTTTAAGTTTAACTCTAAAATATGATTTTAACTCTCCTCAAACTTGCTGTTTTTTCTGCTTCTAATAAATCTCGAGTGTATTAAAATGGCTTCTTGTTGATTTGCATTATATACAATCAAGGGGCCTCCAAGTCTGGTACAGATTCTAGGTAGAGAAATCTACCAATTAATATTCTATACAAACCATGGGTTGGAGTTTATTTAACTTAGTATATTGTGACAACAAAAGATTCTTCTTCAAATATAATCTTCAAAAGATTTCTTAGATAGTTTTAATACACTGTAGATCTAGCTTCCGTGTGGTATGTATTATGACTACCACCACAGTTTTCAACCTAAAGCTATTGACTTTACTATTATTCCAAGCCTTCGACATGGAAAGTCATCAATCATGTCAAAGACTCGAGTAGCATGTTGTGCGCTGCAATATATGTAAAAGAATATTCTTTCCACATTTAAAACTAAATTAGTTTCCCTTTCTTAATTGTTCAATCAACTATTTTTGAAAAAAAAAATCTATTTATGCAGTGACCAATAATAATGACTGAATAAACAAATGTTACTTTAATATCATATAGATTAAAATGGTCCATGGAATATCTTATATTAACTTGATTCTTGTTTAGCAATTGAATTGTTTTCAAAAAAAAAAAAATTCAAAATTAAAATTGATCAATCTACAAACATTTTTTTAAGATCACAAGCTTCTGATTTTTCGTTACTTTGTTCTTCCTATTCATGATTAGTTAACTATGTCTGTCAACAAGGAATAAAGGCAAGTGTATAAAATCCAAAACTGCTATCTCCCTAGAATTGTTAGCAAGTATTACGCCTAATGAAGGAAGAGATAAAGAAAGGAAAAGTAAGAACAAAGATTAAGAAAAATTTAACACACTCAATTGCAGGGAACAATCCAATATTATGAAAAGATTAGAAGATTTAATTTCATCTATGACCATTATTACCTAATATTTTTATAATTATTTTCTTTTTTCTTTATTGGAAATAACCTATTTTCAATTAAAAATAAAGAACAAATAAGCTTCGCTAATTTAATAAATAAAAATAATAAAGATAAAAAAATTAATTAGAATGTTCTTTTACTTTTTAATCAATTCTTGCTTTTTATTCCTTTTGATAGAAACAATACATATTTTCTCATTCTAGTTTTTACTTTAAATTTACTCTAGAAAATGTCAAAAAAGATGATTGACCATTAGAAATTTTTCTAGAATCTTTTTCTGTTTTTTCTCGTTGTTTATATAAAGTTTAAAAAAATTAATGAAGGATCCTTTTTTAGGATCCTTTTTTATGATCCTTTTTCGGAAAAAAAAGAAGAAAAAATGGTCATTTTTCTGTTTGCGACGTCTAGTAGCTATTCGGTTCCTATTGTGCTTCTTTCATTCTTCATATCATTTCTTGGGTCCATAAACCACAAAGCACCACTGATCTGAAAGTATATTCTATTAATCTCAATGTCTTATTTTCTATGAATGAATAACTATATTTGTTGTTTTTATTTTACTGTATTGCCTTTATTCTATGTTCTCTGCAATTCACGATCTCCATTTCTTCACATTTGTTCATTGCACTTTCATAACTTCCATAGCAACAGAAAAGAAGAAGGATGCTCAGCATCATTTCGCAGGAATTAGATAACGATCTCCGGCGAGTTGCAGCGAAGGCCACCTTGCCTCCGTCGTCGCTTCTCTGTCCCCCGGCCACGAGTGTTCGCATATGGCGGCGGCGCCACCTCTCCAACGATTTTTTTTTAAATAATTGTTTTTTTAATATGAGAAATAGTTTCCTTTCAGACTTGGCTTTGGGTTGGGCTGATATTGGTTGAGTCCAATATAGATTACTGAAATGGGCTGCATCTGTTTTTGCTGATTTATGTTATGTTTATTTCTAGCAAGATGGCTTGTACTGTACTGTATATGCTATGTTGTACTATATGAGGTATATTTATTTATGAGGTGTGTTATTTTGTTTATATGTTCGTTTTTTTTCTCATTTACTAATGTTGCATTATTTTAATTTTTTTAATTTCCTCTGTTTTTCACTTAATTTTTCGTATCGATTTAATTTATTTTAAAAAAATAAAAAAATGACTACGTGAAACATGTTAATACGTGTATTTGTTTAGTAGTAGAAGAAAACAGTAAGAGTTTGTTAAGTAATTCTATCAACTTCAAACTTAAATATAATATTAGATTTACTTTATTTTCTTTGAATCTAGCAGAAAATTCTTTTCATATTTAAAATTAAATTAGTTTTCTTTGTTAATTGTTCAATAAATTAACTTTTTAAAATAGAAAATTTGATTCATTACTAATAATAGTATCTGAATAACAAATATTATCTTTAATATCATTTGGATTAAATTAGTTCATTGAATTCTTATACTAACTTGACTCTTGTTTAATAAAGGAATGGTTTTTAAAAAAATATTTTTGAAATTATATTTAAAATTAAAATTGACTAATCTATAAGTATTTTTTTAAGATTAACCTACTTTTAATTTTTTTATTTTATAATTATTAGGTAAGTGTATCTATTGTCGATATGAATAGAAGTGAATAAAGCCGTTTGACAAAAATATACAATTCCACTTATTTAAAATCTAACTTGATTCGACTTATTTAATAAATAGACATACTCAAATTTATTAAAAAAAAATTTTATAGATAAACAAGTCAACATTGGATCTACAAAGAAAGCTTTTTAACTTATTGAAGAGTCTATTTATCTTTATATATTATATCTTTATATTTATTATATTTATTTTAATATATTATATTTATATAATTTGTTAAAATTAAAATTTTTAATTTTTAATTTCAAACAAAAATGAACCCTGAATAACTTTATCTTTATCGTCATAATAGAATCTTTCTTTTTCGTTTTCGTCTACCTCTACAAGATCATAATTCAACTCTTAATTTCTCCTTATGTGATCTTGTGCAAGAATATATTGTATGTAAACACATCACCTAGTGTAATATCCCAAAATAAATAATGGTAAATAATTCTAATGTTAGATAATTTTAATTTATTTTTGATACCAGGTACTAATAAGAGCTGAATTGGTAAGTTCTATAACTTAAAAAATACTAAAATATATTTTCATAAAAGACTTTAAACTTGTAAACCTTTTAAATTTATATATATATATATATATATATATATATATATATATATATATATATATATGCGTGTGTGTGTGTTTTAGGCCTATTTAATAATTTTTTATCTTATAGACTTTAATCCTTTAGTAATCTTCTTTTGTAATGTAGGCTTTTAAACATGCTCATAGGTCTTGTAAGCTTTAAATCAGATCATGGCTTGACAAAAAAAATTCATTGGTAACAAGCCTAAACTCAGGTCTCAAAATTTTTAAACAAGTCAGACTTAAACATTCAAAGTCTAATTCAGCTCAACCAACTTCCATCCCTAATTGCCAATAAATAAAGACAAATATTTAAAATCTGACAATGTTATTGCACAAGAGTGTGATAGGTTAAAATATAATAATAGTGTCATTAGTGGAAAATGATCTTTTTACATCGGTTGTTATGAACTTTTTACATTGGTTATTTGAGCGGTATTGAAGTGGGCAATATAAAAAATAAGAATTTCTACATTGGTTATAGAATTAATGTAGAAAGTCTACTTTCTACATCGGTTGTGGGTAGAACCGATATAGGACTTTTTACATTGGTTCATGTTTCAACCATTGTAGAAAGTCCTACTTTCGACAACTTTCTACATCAGTTCATGTATCAACCGATGTAGAAAGTCCTGAGTTAAGGTCTCGACCGATGTAGAAAATCACATTTTACATCGGTTATAGTCTTAACTGATGTAGAAAGTCCACTTCTTTTTTTAAATGTTCATTTTGTTTAGGCATACTACCATATTATTTATTCACAATACCTGCATATATAAACAAAATGACCAGACAGACAATACAGAAATCATAGAATCTATATATTTAAACTAAATATATTATTATTTATTACCAAATCTAAATTTACAAATGAAATAACTTAAAATTACATCAAATGTGTTGTAATTTTAAAAATTTTAAAATAAGAAGGGTTCTCGGACATGTCAGTCATGTACTTGTTGAAAACAGAGAAAAAATGTTAAAAATTATGCTAAATATGAAAGAAGTAATAAACATTTTAAAATAAGTTAAAAAATAAACATAGAATGATGATATAATCAAATAAATAACTAACTTGTATCGTGTAGTAACATTTTTCCATATTCCTTCATGATGATAATCTCGAATAGCATGTACATCATCAATTTCATTTTCTTCATTAATACTAGATATCTTTGATGATAAGGGAGTTTGAGAAATATCAATATTTGACAAATCATTGGTGTCATCATTAGCAATTGTCATCTTTCCTTGAAGAACGACTGACCACCTTTTGTTTGAAGGATCTTGAACATAAAACACTTGTTTTTCTTGGTGGGTCATGATAAAAAGGTCATCCCTGTAAGCTACTTTTTGAAGGTTAACCAATGTAAATTCCAATTCATCAACTTACACACTACTGTTACTATTAACCCACCTATATTTGAAAACAGGTACTCTAAATTTGGTGTAATCAATCTTCCAAATCTCTTCAATCACTCCAAAGTAAGATATGAAAGCCATTACAGGATTTTTATCTTTGGAACTTGCAAAATGCATCGACTCTGCTACCGCCATAACCCTTCCATTTTGCATGGTACTTTTATCATCCTAAGACTTTGTGTAAAATGAAAAATGATTGATATCATATCCAGTCCAACATATGACATCAAAGTTTGGGCCATTTGCTAGCCACTTCAATGTATCAGAGGCACCATCATCCTTCTTAATTGTTTCATTAAACCAGTTTAAGAACGTTTTGTTATGCTCATTCAACAACATTTCTCATTCATTCGAACATTCTCTTCCCTTATAATGGTTTTGTGAGTTGATAAGTAAGGTTCAACCTCATCAGTATTATTCAAAATATACAAATGTGCTTGAAGGACTTCCGCACGACCCATACTTTTCACAGTTATGCCTCGTGTACCTTTACCTCCGTGTCTTCCCTCATGACGAGACTTAGGAACTCCCATGGGTTCCACCACTAACAAATACTCTGTACAAAACTCAATTTCCTCTTCTGCAATGTATCTGTCAATCATAGATGCCTCAGACGGTGTGGATTCTTCACATGCCCTTTTAATATTTTCATGTATCGTTCAATTGGATACATCCACCTTAGATAAACTAGACCACATAATCTGATCTCCCTCACTATATGAACAACCAAATGAACCATAATGTCAAAAAATGATGGAGGAAAATACATCTCCAATTGGCATAAGATAGTAAAAGCTTCATGTTCCAACTCATCCAAATTTAGAGGGTCAATGGCTTTGCTACATATTATATTGAAAAAGAAGCATGATAAGTGTCTAACACGACACTTATTTGGTACATATTTCGATATAATAATAAGCAACTAGAGCATAAATAATCACAAATGCATCATAAAATGATAAAAAACTGAGTAACCCGTAGACAATCTGGAATATGCAGTTTTAAAACCTTTTGGCGATAAATTCTTGTAAATCTGAAGTGTTTTCATTGTGTATAAACTATCACAGGATTTCATGTAGGCAACGCAACCAGGAGTGCATGGGACACATGAAAGTCTGAGAGAAAGCTAAGGTATCCTGTTACCCTCTACGTTGACAACGTGAACCAAGATGCGTAGAGTAGATAAAAGTCTGGCAAAGATGAATCATTCTGTTATACGCCTTACGTTGGCAACGCAAGAGTCGACCGCGTTAGGCACGCGATGTAACAAAACAGTACATATAGAAGACCCAAACTCCTTGCAAAAATAGGGTAATGACGTAGAAAACAAAGCCGCCTCTATCCAGTTTGTTATGCCAGACCTCCCTGGTTGCTGGTTCTGTTCTAAGTGAAGAAAGAACCCCTAGGGTTGAGGAAGAAGAGCGCAACCACCGATAACCGTCATACGGATGACTTCCATCTTCTTCCCTGTTTTCTTCTTTTCATTATGTGTAACTAGAACTTTGTTAGGAAAAGAGGAACCCATTGCTGAACCTATGTAACCCGGATATATTATATGAATTCAAGATTGTTTTTCCTTACAATTGATTATTCTTCTCTTTGCTTAATGCTTCAATGAATTAGCCATTTATAGATTGAATTTGAATTCTTCTTCACAATTGGAAAATTGGATTTAGAATTAGAACTGAGATTGAATAACATAACTACGAGTGCTCTAGGAATAGAGATTCATAGTTATGAGATCGCATGAACTCTTGAACTTAAGGCTCACTCCAATTAGAAATTACTAAGGGATTAGGATTACTAATTCAGGTAAAGTATTGATGAGTCAAGGGATTGATCTTCAATTAACATTTTAGAATTCGATCTTCAATTATGTTTTATCTTGAATGCAAGTAATGATCTTATGTTACATAGGAGAATTTTTTGGTGAAATCCAACCCTAACACCTTCCATAAACCAATTTTTCTCACACTTGTACCATCTATTGAGTACTAGATAGTTCTGGATCTAATTTTAATTAGTTTTATGCATGCTGGAACATTATTTCATCTAATTTAGCAAAAATCATTAACTGCAGTTCTTTTATAATACACATTTCCATAACCGAGTTCAATTAGTGGACTAGTGGGAATTCAATAATTGAATCAAATCCCTGTGGAGATGATACTCTTTCTCACTCTTTACTCTGAAAAACGATAAGGTACACTTGTCTTCATCACCAAGAAACCAACAAGTTTTTGGCGCCGTTATTGGGGATTTGATTTTCAATATTGATGAGTACTATGAATGCCACTAGATTGAGCAATTCTGTTTGATTTTCTGCATAACTCTGTTTTGCATACTCATTCCCCCTTGAGTTTTAATCTTGTTCAGCTTTGTTTATGTGAGGTGAAGAAGACCAGGAGCTAACTTTTGAACCTGAAATTGAAAAGCTAGCAAGAAGAAACCAAAGAGAAGCAAAGATAAGAAAAGCACAGCAGGAGCAACTACGAGCGCAAGGAGTCAGCGAAGAGCACTTTGCACAACAGTCCACCATGGAGGAACATCAACATAACAAGAGAATTACATTGGGAGAGTATATTGTCTTGAATTCTGCAGGCTACAGTGCAAGCATCGTGAGATCGCCTATTGCTACCAACAATTTCAAAATCAAACCAGCACTTCTGCATCTAGTCCAACAGGACCAGTTCGGGGGGGGGGGCAGTGAAATGGAGGATCCGAACCTCCACCTTGGTAATTTATTTTCCTCTCTATTGGTAAGGTCCTATCCCATTTGAGAAAAAAGTTTTTTATTCATCGATTAATAGACTTCTAAAATCTTGAATATCATACTTAATGAAATTTCAGCAGCATTTCGCATCAGTCTCCAAGTACATAACTTGATCGTGGTTTCATTTACCATAATCAAGCATGTACCCAAAGACAATGAAAAATGAACTAAACTAAAATTTCATCATGTATAATTTACCAGGTTTAAGAAGAAATTATTAACCATTAAATAAAAAACTTTAGTATCAAACTGTCCAACTTGGACAATTCAAGATTGAATATAATGAATGGTTTACTTATTCAGTAATATACTCATTGTATTCAACCTTTAACGGGAAACTAAGGGTATGCTTATATTTAAACTCAAGAAAAGAAACCAACTTAACTTAG